>JAWWMK010000032.1:3641884-3694899 GCA_035047105.1 Galeopsomyia nigrocyanea | reverse complement strand
GCTATCATTTTGATTGGTCCAAAATGTTTCTAGCGGTCTTAGAAGCCGAGAAATCAATATTTGAAGAAATGCCGTTTATCGCCTATTTTCTATGAGAAAAACCCATTTGATTATAATGGGAAAATACCGAAAAAGTAGTTCCTGCAAACTTTTCTAATGTTCACGAGCATTTTTCGACACTATATTCCTTCAAAAAGAGGAGGAAAAAGGTCCGGAAGCTTCAGCATAAAAAAAATTTTTTGCCATTCTAGACTCCAGAAAAGTGTGTTTTTTTAAGGATTTCGTCATATACATTCTCTCTGTGTAACAAATGTATCTTGTATAACCGTTGTCGATATGTTTATTCTCAATTATATATATTATACCGTAAATATGATGTTGTGTCAAGTAATTCATATATTATATGATACCTATGTATAACTTACATATATATATATATTAATTTATTGGACGTCGTCTTGATATTATATATATATATATATATATTTATATTTGCCAGTATTTGATTGAGTATATTATTGAATAAACATGATGTATAAATATGAAAATTGATGTTTTGCTATCATATATCGTTGAATCTCGCTCACTCTCTTGCTCTCTTGCTCTCTTCAGTGTCGATATTTTTTTTATTTACATATAAATAGCCAGTGTGTTGTATATACCGCCTTTTAAAAATGAAAAAAAAAATCGCGTTCGCGTACATTGAGCAAATATATTGGCTGTATAAAACGATACACAGGGTCATATAGTTCGCGCATTGAAAAAGTAAAAAAAAAAACTATGAATATATATCACGCGTACATTAAAAGCGATGATGATGCTCGCAATGAGGCAGAAAATATAGTATATATACGTTGCCTCTGGCATATCGCGCGTGAAGAGACAAATAAAGAGAGAGAAATCCTTTTGCCCGCACCATCGCGCGCGCGTCATCGGAAATATAAGGAAGGGGGGGGGGGGGGAAATTAATTCCTTTGAATGAAATTTCTTCTCTACGGGCAGATAAAAAAAAAAGAGAAGGAGGAAGTCCTTTTTCGCGTCTGATTGCAAGTTCTCTCTCTATCTCTCGCGTGCGCGCGCGCAAAAAAAAAAAAGCGCCAAAGCTCGCTCACGAATATAGAGAGCAAATTCGCCTTTGACGACTTCAGAGACTGCGTCAACGTAACTGTGCGACATGTTTTTATTTTACATTTTTGTATACTGTATGTATGTATGTATGTGTGTGTATACAGGTATGTATCCGACCTCACAGTGTCGCACTTGGAAATGCGTCGTTCTCTTGATTTTTTTTTCCACCTATATGTACCTATATATATGCGAAAAATCGAAGCTACGATGCGATGATTTTACTCGTCAGAAAGTTCATAGCTGTGAAAAGTTGTTGGCGGTAATTATGCGCTGGCAAAATCAGTAATTTAACTTTGTTATTGAGGCCAAGTTTTGTCAGGAGAGAGAGAGAGAGAGGAGGGAGTTTAGATGTAGCTATTGATTCACGACAGCAGCTTTGAAATTTCATCTGCATACACTAGCGGAGATTACTTTGCCTCATCACTCCCTCCCTATCTTCTCTCTCTCTCGTTCTTTTGACGTGGTGGCGCACACGTCATTAAAACGAGCAATCTGACTTGTACGCACGTATGTGTACGCGTGTGTGTGCGTGCAGCTCATTTCGATATTGATATGAGCGCGTATCCAAGGCGACACTCTGAGTAAGGATTCACGTACGACAAGTATAAAGGCTGATTGTTGCGTTTAATGGTATGATGTATAAATTGTTGGCGACAAGCGCGTTGTATATCGCTGTTGTGTTTCAGATTATTGTGCGACAAAGCAAAAAAAACCAAAAAAAAAGTTAAAAATAGCCGTGCAATATGTGTGCCTAAATCTATATCTTTCTCTATACCTCTCTATTACGAATGAAGTGTGATATGTATGCACCTGTGTGCTGTGCACGAGCGCGAGTGATGACAACAACAACAAAAAATAAGGGATGGAGAAAACGAAAAAAAAAAATATATTAATCTCACAGCCTACAGCCATATGTTCGCCTCTGTATACATGCTCTTGGTTGCCTGCCTCTCTTGTACATACTTATTATCATTGTTATTGTCCTTCCCTACCCTCCTATATATACGAACATATATGTCTCTCTGTCTGCCTCTCAATCTATCTCTCTCTCTTTCTTTCGCTGAGCTTCATTATTGTTGTATGATGGTCGTGACAATAAGCGTTTGACTATACATTATATCTTGCACAAAACAATTATTATACGTCTTACGGTCCACAACAGCTGCCGCTGTCGCTGCTTCATTAACTTTATCATCGGCTGGTTGCCTGTGAATCTATCGCGATTATATTCGCCGAGGGAGAGAGAGGAAGAGAAGAGCCATGTCGATAATGACGACGGCGATGGCGACCAAGCAAGGCAGTAGCACAATCGACCTGCTGGCAGACGCGCGTCCAAGGAACCGGAAGCCTCTTTGTCAGCCCGTTTGTGTGCTCCGTCGCTATCTCTCTCTCTCTCTCAGTGTGTTCTCGACAACGCCCTATCTCTCTCTTGAAACACGTCATTTCATTAATCACAATCGTTTGCGTGGGCATATACATATATATTCGATTTCTGTCGCCGTTCTTCCTTCCTTTTCTTTTCTTTTTTGTCTTAAACTCTCCGGGGATGCGTAAAAACCGACAAGTAATTGTGATTGACGAGCGCGCGTGCTCGCAAGTTTAACTGGACTTTGACAAATTTGGTTTGTCGAGCGTTACACGTGCGCGTTCCTGTCTATTTGCTATGTAGTATGTGTACGTGGGGGATGGGAGGAAAATTCATTTAATTGAAAATTTCCCTTGCGAGTTTATTCGTCATCGAGCGTAACCGAGCAACGAAAAAGAGAAATTTAAGACGGAAAAATGCTCTTTGAGAAAGCTCTTATCTCTTCTTTTCGTTAGTGAAAAGGGGAGGAAAAAAAACAAACGTTTAAAAGCTTTTTAAAAGGTCAGGTAAACAGGCACGCACGTACCCACAATTGGCGGGAACAATATCTTCTTTATTTTTTTACTAGCGGTCTTAAATCTCTTGGAAAAGCCTTGAAAGTAGCTATTAAAAGGGGGAGGGCGTGGAATTCACATAAATAACCAACGAGAGAAAGAGAGAGAATCTCTTACAGATATTGTATCTAATGGTCATTCTCTATAGAAAATTCGAACGTTCATTCCCTCTCAAATTTTCAGCGAGTAAGTAGGAAAGGTTGAGAAAAAATTGCCGTAGTATAAATTGAAGAGTATAATAAAAAAAAAGAATGCTGTCCTTCCGAAAAAAAGGCTATAGGGCGTATACCACTTAATTAATTAAACACTGGTATTCTCTCTCTCTCTCCCCAACCCCGTTGTTGCCACAAGACTCGCGAGCTTGCGCGCGTTTCTGAGAGGGTTTCTCTCTTCTTTTTTTTCGAGAACCATCTCCCTCTTTCTCCCCACAAGCCCGAAAAAAAAATAAAAGAAGAAGTAAGACAGTGTCGAAACTCACCGTGGGACAAGAGTTATTTTATTCTAAAATTAGCCCACTTCGTGTACACCAACTACCAAACAAAAACAACAACAAAGTTTTTTTCGTTAATTAAAGTAATTGCCAATTAAATCCTTCGAGAGAGAACAAGAAAGGAGAGAAAAAAAAATCTAGACTGTCTCTCTCTCTCGCGTGGTTTTTTTTTCTAAAAATAGCTCGAGGACCAATAAACACAAGTCGTCCATTCATCGGGAAAAGAAAGAGAGTGAAAAAAAAATCCTTGCCTTCAAAGCCAAAGCGAGAGAGAGAGAGCCCTCGGCGAATATTAAAAGACACTCGAGGAATTATCGCCGTAGCTCATTGTTGCCTGAAGAAGAAGGAAGAAAAAAAAAGAGGAATAGTAGTACGCGCATTCCTTATCAATTCCTCTTCTTATATTTCAATCTCTCTCTGTCTCTCTCATCGCGAGAGGAAATTGACGCGTATGACCTGGTAATCCAAAGAGAGTAAGAGGTCGAGTCGTTAATGGAGATGCGTCGCCGATTGCATTCAATCCAGGTCTCGCCCTCCTACTTTTTTTTAATTCTGCAATGATGCGCGTGCGCGTGGAAGCTTTTCATTCTTTTTTTCATCTTTTTTTTCCCTACCGGATGCTCAACACCTTAATTACAAACTTCCTCTCTCTCTCTCGGCAATGCGGATCGAATAATTCGACCTGGTTTATTTCCGTTCTTCTCTACCTCTTTTTTTAATTATGCTCTCTCACTCTTTCATCTGTATGTACGTTTGCCCGCATACACAGCAAATCGATCTTGTCTCTCTCTCTCTCTCAATCTTTTTTCTCTTTTACGACTCTCATCAATCTGGTTAATCACCCATAAAGAAATTGCGCGAATAGGAGAAGAAAACGAGAAGAACCTTTCCGATCCATCGGTCTGAAGGAGAAATCGCCCTACAGCGATTACCAAAAAAAAAAAGGGAAAAGAAAGACGGGGAAGGCAGTAAATAGCACGGCATTCAATCGAAGCCTATAAAGTACTCGAGACACAAAGATATCCGCGCCATTAGAGATGGATGCTTACAACGAGAAAAAAAAAAAGAAAAATTTGGCCGATAGCGCAAGTGCGTGTTCGTGCGAAAGAGAGAGAGAGAGAATCGAGAAAATATATATCTACACCTATATACATACACACACGTAGAGTATATAGCGAGTGAGAGAGAGCGGAAATTGAGATGTCCGTGTGTACATGCAATCACGCCGAGTGTGCTCTTGGCCCGAAAAAAAAAAAAAGAAAAAAAAAATACAACGCTTGCACACACGCGAAGCCCAATGCATACACCTGTCTGTCGCTTGCGCCCGCGTGTATCGAGCAATGTTACAATACCCTTCTCTCTCTGTCTCTCTCTCTTTCGTTGTGTGTTGTGCCTGATTTATTTGACAGTTGGTACTATAACTCGAGAGATCTATGTGTGTGTGTGTGTATAAGAGCCCTTTTGCAATTTGTTGGCGGCCCTCCCCACAGTCGAGTTTTTTTTTCTCCCTTCACTATTCTTTTTCCGTTTTGTCTTTTCGTTGATGAAAAAATGTCTCGTTTCTCGATTTACTTTTAATTCACGCGCGAAGCATTATGCTCTTACACACATATACGTATACTCTTCGCTTTATTTATTTTTTATTTTCTTCGCTATACGCGCGCAATATGAAATCGCGTTATTATTTTTCTAACGCGGCGGCGGCGGCGGCAGAGAGTTTTTCATAAAACTCGAAGCGAGTAGTACAATCTCTTTCTCACACACACACATATACAGAGAGAGAGAGAGAGAGAGCGAGTCTTTTGTTCCCACACACCTCGCTTGCCAACCAATAGAATTTATCTCGGGGAAACGATTTTTCTTTCTTATCGAGGCGGCTGCGGCACTAGCGGCTTCGAAATCGCGTTTCCATAAAGCCACGAGAGCGTGCAAGTCCTTCAACGTCAGTCTCTCTCTCACTCTCTCGCTGTGCAAAAGTCTGGCATCGACGCCCAAGCTAATATCCATTTAACTCGGCTTGCTGCGCTCGAAAAAAAAAAGAAATAAAAAAAGTAAAATTGAAAATGATGTCGTTCTAGGCACTGCCGCGCTCCGAAACAAAAGAGCGAGTGTGAGTCAGTCTGTACGCTTGCGGCATATAAATAAAACTCTATACGTGTGTATGTGTGTTGAATTCCTATGTGCTGCTCTCTTTCTCTCTCCGACGAATTCTTTTTCTATATATATATACACACACCCCTTTGATATACCCACAATCCCTCAATTGTAATGTTCGCCAGATGTGCGACATGACTTGTCCATTCCTTGTCTTTTTCTGTATGTACATATAAGTCTGACTCTTGCTGTTTTGCCTGTCACAATCTCTTTCTCTCTGTTTTCTACTCTGATCAGTCGTGTATGCATTCGAGAGTGTCTATCTACCCATCGATGCGATGTGCAATAAAAAAAGGCAACGAAAAATATATATAACATGTGCTTGATCGTTGGGCGCCTTTGATGTGAAAAATATTTGCTGTATTTTATTTTTTTTTTCATCACTCTCACTGATGATCGATGGCATAAGTGTGTGTACATTATATCTGTCTGTCTGTCTGTGTGTGTACGTAATGTATGGAAGGGGAAAAACATGCTGTTCAAAAACTACGGAATAATAGACGAACTCCGTGAAACGTAGAAACTTAGAGAGGGTGGAATGCAGGAAAAATGTTATACGCCATTGAAACATTCAAAAAGCAATGCTAATGCGTAGTAGTAGCTCTCACCGAATGTGTATATAAATAACCTCATTCAAAATTTTAAAGCTCTCTCAAGCAGGATGAATCTTGAAAGAAAAGAAAAGCAAAAAAAAATGACTATGACGAGACGATATGCAGGACAGATATTATTCAAGCGCAAAGTGTAGGGAGAAGCGTATGGAAAAAAAAGAAGAGAGTAGTGGTACCTTTTACGAAAGTATAAAAAAAAGAAGAAAAAAAAAACCAATCGTCGCAGAGAAACTAAAAAATGACAAGTGGTGGTGACGAAAAAAAAAAAGATGAAGAAGAAGACTCATCATTTTCCCCTCCTCCAAATACAAGGGTCATATAACACTGAAGCGCCTCATTCGTATACATCGAAGAGTGAAGTGATGTGCGGGGGGGTTTAAACACACATACACACGTGCAGCAGAGGCGTGAAAACTTAGAGGGGGGAGACGTGACAAAAAAAAAAGTAGGTGCGCAAATGAATGATTCCACTTATCAGTGTTTCTATCCCTCACATCCGCGTGGTTATGAAAAGGTGCACGAAGCGATATCACTTTATGGTACTTTTCTTTCTTCCGTATTGTCTTCCTCCGGCTGCTAGCTACTGCTGCTTGCTCTCTATGTACACTGTCTCTCGAGAACCCTTCACGCTTTTCTCGTCGCCATACTTCCTTCCTTCCTCTCTCTCTCGCCTCTTTTTTTTTGTGTCTAGCGATGCGCCAACGCCGCAGTTTACGCGAGGCAAACAGTAATACTACCCCGAGTTATTGCGTATCCCGCCCGTCGCGCTACGCAACGTTTAATTACTAGCACTCTGTATGTGTGTGTGTGTGTGTTTATTTTAATCAGCATTGCACTCGTAAATAATCCTTTTTCGATTTTGCGCGATCGCTTTCCATCTGATTTATCTGCGCGAGCGGAGGGAATATCGAAGTTTCGCACGTTGAATTTTTAATGAGATTCTCTCTCTCTCTCTCGCTCTCTCAACACTCCAACGGAATTTTAACGAGCAGCAGCAGCAGCGGCAGCGAATATCCGCCATTTCAAGCTGAATTCATCTCACTGTAGTTTTCTCTTCTTATAGGAGTGTTCTCTTAGTTAGCGGAAAAGGGGTGAGGGGAGGGAGGCGAAAGTAACCGTTAACGGTTCGCCAGTCCGTACTAAACAACAGCAATAAAAGGTGTTAAACGAGACCTTATACTGCCGTTAGACTCCCATCTGCTTTTAACTCCTCTTTGCCCCCCCCCCCCCCTCCATCTCCCTCTGTTTCTCGAGAGTATAATAGCTGATAGAAGACGCAGCGTAATATCCGCAACTGTATAAGAGGGAGCCGAAGTGTCTCTCCCTCTTTCTATCTCACTGGCCAAACTGTGAGCCAAAACTGCACGTTTTCCACCTAATAAATGTAGATATATATATAGAGAAAAAGAGCTTTTGGTACGAGCTTCTACCACCATCACCACCACTATCACTGAGACTATATTTAGACGACACTGACAAACACTTGAACTGACTCGATGTTGTTGTTGATTTTTTTTTTTTTGCCAAACTATAGATGTCTATGTGCATGATCGCTCGTGCGTGTGTGGCTATGCGATTGCTGCAACAAAGCACGTGTACGTTCTTTGTTGTCTGACCTAACGTTGGCTTCTACTACTTGATGTTGCTCGTTCTTTTTTTTTGCATGCGTTTATCGAACACAGCGGGTACGAAAAAAAAGTGACTGTGCATGCGGGAGCTTTGACTTTGAGTAATGTTTCAACGATTGCCTTTACGATATTTATCCCAACACACGCAGAAAAAAAAAATTTACACACTCCTCTTTCTCTCTTACTGCCTCTGTTGCGTAGTCATTAATTTTATCTCGAATCCATTAGCCAACATTAACTTTCTCTTTTTCTTTCTATCTTTCTTCTTTTATTTTCACTACTGCTTCTTTGGCTCGATCATTCATATACTCAATTTCCGTAGTAAACATAGTATACATAGAACGTATAGTTATTACCCCCACGAAAATTTCCACCCTTAACGTATTTACCCAAACCCCCCTTGTCGCTATATTTCATTCGCCGCGGTATTGTTTTACCATTATTGATTGTTATTATCTTCTTTTTTTTATTTGTTTTTGTATACGCGTTTTTTTTCTCTTTGTATCCCCTGTATATTACTCATATATTATATTTCGCGTAATTTTGATGCACTAATATATATCGCGAGCTATGTACACTTTGCATTATTACTTGTGTTTTTTTTTTAATTAATCAATCGCGACGCGTAGAACGCTGGGATTTCAACGTTAATTGGTAATCAGTCGAAAAGTGATAATAAGCGTTGACGTCCCAACGATTGATTAGCTACGGAAATAGAATTGTTTTTTTATTCTCATTTTTTGCTCGCGGGATTGCATTTAAAATTGAAAAATTAAAAAAGCAAAGAAAAGAAACACGCGCGAACGGCCAGAAAGATTACTTTGCTGATCTGTACTTCAATGCCTGCAGGAATATTCCGTTCAGTTGACATTCCGAGAACAATGGATTGACGAGAGATTGAAATTCAACGACGTCGGTGGTAAGGATTGCAGCATTTACATAACCAACTATAATTTTCCAATACATGTTATGTAAAAAAAAAATTAATAATTATGATTTTCATGTTTACAGGTAAATTGAGATATCTAACGTTAACCGACGCGGGTAAAATATGGATGCCCGACTTGTTCTTCGCGAACGAGAAGGAGGGTCACTTCCACAACATCATCATGCCCAACGTTTACATTCGAATATTTCCGGACGGAGCGGTACTCTACAGTATACGGTGAGCTCGGAAAAAAAATATATAAAAAAGCAGATTAATTAATCTCACTCTGAATTTCTCGCTCACTCGCGTGCAACGAACAAAAAAATAATGCACACGAGAGATTCAATTTTACGCCTTAATGAAGTGCCTTAATGAAGTACAAAAGGGGGGATATTTTAACGTCAAACAAAGAGAGCGAGGTTAAAAACTGCGAGAGTGCACACAAGAGAGTGCTAATGAAAATTTTGCACGGATGTTTGCAGAATATCATTGACGCTCTCGTGCCCGATGAATCTCAAACTCTACCCACTCGATCGGCAAACCTGTTCTCTGCGAATGGCCAGCTGTGAGTATATATGGAAAAAAAAGTCAATTAACGCCATTTACATTTGTAATTGATTTTTCATCGTTTGCTCGTTATACGCACAGACGGATGGACAACGGCGGATCTTGTGTTCCTATGGAAAGAGGGAGATCCGGTGCAGGTGGTGAAGAACTTACACCTACCACGCTTCACGCTCGAGAAGTTTCTGACGGATTACTGTAACAGCAAAACAAACACCGGTGAGATTTCGTTTGCAAAGTTCGCAATGTATATACACGCCACACTGATCAAAGGACGACGACGACGACGACGACAAGGACTTTGACGTTTGACTCATCGTTTTCTTTCTCTATTCGCAGGGGAGTACAGCTGTCTGAAGGTGGATCTGCTCTTCAAACGAGAGTTCAGTTACTATCTCATCCAGATTTACATACCCTGCTGTATGTTGGTCATCGTCTCGTGGGTGTCCTTCTGGCTCGATCAAAGCGCCGTTCCGGCGCGCGTATCTCTAGGTCAGCATCCACTTTTCTTTTCTTTTCTTCTTTTTTCACCTCCCCCATTTCGGATTTTCGTAATATAGAAGCCGTTGTTTAGCGATGATGTTGAAAAAAAAAATTAACAATTTTTAGGAGTGACAACCCTGCTGACAATGGCAACGCAGACGTCCGGCATAAATGCCTCTCTGCCGCCCGTATCCTACACCAAGGCCATCGACGTGTGGACGGGCGTGTGCCTGACCTTCGTGTTTGGCGCGTTGCTCGAGTTCGCGCTCGTCAACTACGCGTCTCGCAGCGACATACACCGCGAGAACCTCAAGAAGAAGTATCAGGAGATGGAACATTCGACTTCCGTCGATCCGGCATCAGAACCATTCGAACCTGATGCACATGCCAACTTCGCCATGGTCAGTTTCTCTTCTTCTTCTTCTTCCTCTTCTTCTTTTATCTATCTCTTTGCACTTTTATCTCTCACTCACTTATTACACACTTTACTCTTACTCTCTCTGTCTATCACTTTTCTATAATCACACACACGTACACTAGTAGATGTACTACCTATTGTAGCCTCGAGAGCCCCTCGGTACTTTACTCTCTGCCAAGAGGATGACACTTTCAGATTTTTATCGAGCAGAGTTGATCTTTTCGTAGTTTCGAGAGATCCGTTCTGTCGTCGTGTTGTAGCGTGCACTCCCACATTTTTCTGCACTTTCACCTATATTCCTACGTTTTTTTCTCGAACGTTTTTGAATCTATTCTTTTTTTTTTTTGCTTCTGAACACTCGAAGCTATCACCTAACTGAATCGATTTCGAAACGATCGGGGGAAGGGCGTATTCTGCACGCGAATACAGTATTGATTTTTCGAAAAAAATAATGCATTTTCCTCCCTCTCACGAGCATTAATTTTTTTTTTCTCCAAAATTCACGCTCCGCGTCGTAAAACACAGTGGAAAAATCGATATTTGATCAATTAAAATTTGAAGCTGCACCTGCGTAAAAAAAAAATTTTATTTTTTCATCGAAGCATCGCCGTCAAAAATTTGCAGCGTATTTTTCTCTCTATCTACAGCCGCGAGCCAACCAAAGTTAGATGAAAAAAAAAATGTTATTTATACAGCTGCAGCGAATAGTGAAAAAAAAACATTGTAAAATTCATCACTGGATGTTTGTTCGAAGAAGGAACGCGCAGACAAGTATAATTTAAAAACTTTTATTCGCCGTGAAAAAAAAAGTTGTTCGAAAAGTGCTGTCAACGTTAATGAAAGTCAATACGGAGCGCCTATAGCTGTAAAGTTGGTATTTACTTGGGAGAACTCTTTTTTTTTTTCTTTACCCGTCGCTCAATTATCTCTCTCGCGCGCGCTTGCAAGAGTTTTAGCTTGCAAATTAATAATTAAAAAGCTCGCAATCGGCTTTCTCTTTTTTTTTCTTTTCGAATACGGGTCGTCTCTTTGAACAAGCATTAGCGTTTATATAACTGACGAAATGGATAGTAACACACTCTCGAGGCTACACACAATACACGCACACACACACACACGTCTGTCGCGCTTCGACAATGGCATACGTATGCGAAACGTGATTTGTGAATAAAAAAGAGTTAGAGAGGCATTGTCGACAGACGTGTACAAAGAGTGAGAGAGATACACGCACGTATACTGACACATTCACACCTAACAGCGAGAACAAAAGAAAAAAAAAGAATAGAAAAGTCAGTCGCAAGTAAGCACGAGAAATTTGAGCTGGACTTTGTTTTTTTGTTTGTTTGTTTGCGAACTCTCTCGTGATTCCCAACACCACGAAAAACCCCGTCTCTGCCTGACAATCTGTGAATGACTGTGTCTCTCTCTCTCACACACGCGCGCCTGCCTCGTTGCAACTGCGACGCGCATCACTGCGATGATCCGCTTGGCCGTGGGTGTGTGCGCGAGAACGGACCGCAGAATTTGCCGGGGGCCGGGCTGGAGTCGCCAGCAGCAGACTGGAAATCAAAGGCAGCGCATTTCTTCCAGAAGCCATTGGTACGGCAGGCGGAGGGTGGCACTATGTCGATGGAGAAGATGCGGCAGTGCGAGTTACACACGGCACCGCCGAAAAAAAACTGCTGCAGGTCGTGGCTGTCCAAGTTCCCGACGAGGTCCAAGCGCATCGACGTCATCGCGCGGATAATATTCCCCCTCGTTTTCGCGCTGTTCAATCTCGCGTACTGGTCAACGTACCTATTTCGGGAGGAAGTGGATGGCGAGTAAAGCTCACCGACGAGGAGGCGCTCGGATCAAGGGACGTGGCACGCGGCCACCTCTATTACTCGGCCAACGAGCCCACGTCGTCGTCGTTGTCGGCGGCAGCGGCAGCAGCAGCGCAATCGCCCACCTCGCTGCTCCAGCAGGCAACTGCCGCCAGCCAGCAAACCAGTAGTCATCACCATCACCACTCATCCCGTGCACCCCACCACCACCACCACCACCATCACCACTCATCCCGCTCATCCCACTCGCGCTCCCACTCCCACTCGCGCCAGGGCTCGCCCTCGCCATCCCCCTCGCCGCCCTCCACCCAGTCGCACCACCGCGTCACCATGCACCGCTCGCACTCGCCGTCCTCCTCCTCCTACACCGAGAGCGGCAACGCAGCGGCTGCTTCGTCCTCGGCTGCCCACCACCACCACCACCACCACCAGCAGCAGCGAAGCAGCAGCCGCGCGAGCAGTCACCACACGACGCCGCCGCGCTCGAGGTCGCGATCCCGCTCGCGGTCCCGCTCGCGCAGCCCGGCGTCGCAGGCGCTGGCGGCCATGGCGGCCACCGCGAGTCCCATCCTGCCGCCCTCGAGGCGCCAGTCGACCCCGTCGCCCAAGCAGCTGTTCCAGCCGGTGCCCGAGCCCTCGGCCGCGAGCTACGCCCAGCAACACCAGGCCGCCGCGGAGGCCGCCGCCCAGCTGCTGCGAGCTCACGATCTGAGGAAGACCTCGTTCGCCGAGCTCAGCGACGAGCGCTGCTGCTACGGGCTGCTGCGCAAGCAGTGGTTCACCGTGCACGCCCGGGGCAGCGCGCAGATCGACGTGTTCTCGAGGTTCGCATTCCCATTCGTGTTCGCGCTATTCAACGCGGCCTACTGGTACACTTATACGACGGCGAACGAAGACAACGTTGGCCAGAACTGACGATGCACTAAACGCGCCTTTCTTTCGTTAACCTTATTGTTTGTTCGTTTATTATTGTGCGGCCGTTTTTCGACGAATGAGTGTTGAGTGGCGGTTATTCCTCCCTTCCGCCCGGTTTCCAAAGCTGCCAGATATTATGAAAATGTCGAGGAAGAGCCGGGAAGGGGGATGCGCCGATCGACGAATCTCGCCTGCTGCTGCTACTGTTCATATTAAAAATGTAAAAAAAAAATAACGTACTCCCCGTCACGCGTAGAACCACGCTGTTTTTATTAACATCCGCATTATTGCTCTTCTCTATATATACACACAAATCACCATCGTACAAACGGCAAATTAAAAAAAAAAAAAAACGAAGCCTTCGTTCAATGAAAGTATATCAAACCGAAAATTTTCTCTCGCACGCGTCGTGCGCGAGAAAAAATTCATTTCATACACCGCGCGCGAAACGATGTCTACGCGTTGTACGGGGTAGGCGGAAAAAAAAAAGAGAACCCTTTTTCTTAGTAGCGAAAGTTTTGATGGAATTTTGCGCTCTTCATAGCGAGAGAGAGAGAGCTTCGATAATCAAATTCCAGCAGGCACGCGAGGCTCGTCGTATACTACTACTAATACACTTCGAGTGAGCGAGTGAGTGAGTGCGCTTTATACTGCATATATAAAGGTGTATAGATGAAGTGAGCGCAATAACGATTGCGATTAATGCCATACAGCGGCGGTAGTGTATATGAGATTCCGAGTGTTTATGTGTACAATGTGCGAGCGCGTGTTGGTGTGCGAATGCGTATGATGAAAACGGCCAAAACGCGAAATTGCGCGCGCGAACGTAGAACGTTTATATAATGATGATTATTGCCGCGTATTAAAACGTTTATATATTATTATTATTATTATTACGACGCATCGTCCGAGTAATGCACCACATCCGGGGTGACCGCGCGCCACTCATAAAAGTGACAAAGACTTTTTATAGTGGGGCCCTGTATAGCCACGGCCTATAAACTCCGCAGACAGAAAGAACAAAAAAAAAAATCGACGAAAAAATGAAATCTTCTTCTAGCCAAGTAAGGATCTAATTTTAAGATACTCTAGGATAATTATTATATACGATAAGAGAACAACAACAACAAGAAAAAAAAAAACTGATATTTGACGATTATTATCGAGTTTAACGAGGAAAAAAAAAATAAATGAATAAAAAAGAGGGGGACGACGACGATCGTGTACGCCGCCGTCGCACACACACAAGCAAACTAATATGAGCGCGCGAACGCGCGGCGTCATTATAAATTTATATATATACATACGATTAAAATCGACGACGATGATTTAAGGAGAAACCAAACAAAAAATTACAAGTGTAGTAAGATTGTAACGAGAGGACGTGAATATGGTTATTGAAAAAAAAATTATATATATGAATATATGGAAGGAAAAAAAATATGCCTAAACGTATCGAAAGATAAAATATATATATATAAAAAAAAAGAGAGAGAGATGGAGAGTAAATCCAAGTATTAAGTTCGTTGTAACGAGGAGACACGTTTTTCTTTTTTTCGAAGCGAGCGCGACCGCATGGATCTTCATCTTTGTGATTTAAAGCTCGATAAAACGCATAAACTTCACAAAGACAAACTATCACAGCCTGCGCGCGCGCAAGTAAGAATTACACACAAAACACACGGGAATGCTGAGATATTACGTGTTTTTGATCGGAACAAAGTAACAAGGTAAAAGAACTCCTCCGCGTCACGGCAAAAAAAAAAAAATATCGACGACGCTCGTTTCACGCGTTTTTTTTTTCTCGAAAACCCTTAACACAATTTTCACGTTTGTATCTCGAAAAAAAAAGCCTAGCAAAAAAAACGAAAAAAAAATACAAAACACACACAAGGTTGCAAATAAAAAAAGCGCCGCGAAGTGTTAGCGAGCGTCGTGTTACGCACAATTGGCGCGTGTGAAATGTTGAAATAAAAAAAAAAAGAAGAATCGAATACGACAGAAAGAGGTAAAAGCCGTGCCGCAGGGCAGCTCGATTCTCGTTAGCTCCGTTAATTGGAACATATATATATATATATAACCATATATATACACAAACACATTCGTAAAACACTCATACACACACACAGAAACACAAAAGCTTGGCAAAAGCCAAAAACGAGCTATACAACACGTACGAAAAAAAAAAACACAAAAGAGAGAGGAAGTGAAGAAGAATTCGCGTTGAATTTATTATACATATATAAATAAATATATATATAAATAAATACATAGGTGACTTTCGGCGTCATCGTCATCGTCGTGTGTATCGCGATATTACCAAACTACATTTTTCATGTACGATTTAACGCGCAAGATGCGCGGAGGGAAAAGCTCGCGTGCGGCCAACCGAGCGGCGGCTCAATTTAGGAATATACACACACACAGAGACGCGCGCGTGCAAAGCGCGAAGCAACTAAACTTCCACCCTCGGGATATACGTATATACGCGCGTATACCACCAGCAGATTTTCGACACTCGCGCGCGAATCGAGAGCCAAAGCGAAATTGAAGTATTAAGCCAGGCAGCTCACCCACCCACCCACCCATCCCGCACCACCGCCCAAGTCCTTTCCGACAGAACGACGCGAGCGACCGAACGATCGTCGTATATATACATATATATTACGCCAGCAGTAGCAGCAGATTGAACCAAATGGATTCGCTCGACGCTTAAGATCCGACCGAATACGACGGAGAGAGAGAGAGGATGGCTTTACGTAACGAATATATAGAATATATATATAACTTAGAACTGGCTGCGCTGGCACCGATGGTAAGATATATAAGCTCGCGCGCGAGTATTATGCTTTATATACCCTCGTGAAGATTTCTTTCAATCCATCTAACAGATACGTCGAGCAAAAAAAAGAAAAGAAATAACAATCGAGTCATAAATTCGCAACGAGAGTCAATTATGCGATTGCGAGATTCGCTTTTATTCGTTCGATCCGTATAAAACCGCGCGTATATACTTTCATCCCGCGGTGAACATTCGAGAGAAAAGGAAATAAACATCCTATCTTCTTTTCCGAAAAAAATCAAAATAAAACGCGTGTCTGACTTCTTCCCGACTATATACGAAATAAGCTGCCGCCGCGGTCGGGCTAATACACACCAGCAGCTTAACCCTCCAAGCATCCAAACGGTCAAACTCTCATCATATAGATTATTAATAAAAAAAAACTACACTATACATATATAAATATATACATAACGGGCGGACACCGCGAACGAAACGAAATAATAATAATAAAAAACGAGGAAAACTATGGAAGAAAAAAAAAACGAAGCAGCACATTCCGTGTAGTCTTACACACCGAGGAAGAAAAAAAGAAGCGAGGAGAGCAGGGCGGACCGAAAAAAAATATATACGTATACATATATATCTATTTATAAGCGAAACGAGAGCACACGCGAGACTGCGCGGCAAAATGAAAGGAACGCGAGCGGGGAAGAGAGCAAAAAAAAAAAAAAAAAAAAAGAATTCAGTGAGATGAGCTTTGCTAGTAGAAAGGTATATAAAACTTATATAGATATATATGTATGTATACGTGTATATACATACACAGATTTGGGGAGAGAGAAAGAGTACCACCCACCCCGAGGGGACTCTGACTGCTCGTTCGCAGCTGCGCACGTACGTCATACAGGTAGAGAAGCAAGATATCCGCTCGCGCGAGTCTGCGAGTTCAGAATGTCGCGAGCTTTCTAACTCAAACCCCCCCTTCAACTGCGTATACCTATATACCTATTTACATCCACCCCCCGAAAAAAAAAAACGAACGAGTGAACGAGCTTCTAAAAAAAAATAAAGGAAATCTCGCGGCTTGTGAACTCGCGTTCGCCAAATCAAAATAAAGAAGTAATAAGGAAAAAAATAAATAAGATAAATACGTGTGTTTTTTGCATGTCGATTAAAAAAAACGTAAAAAAAAACAAATTTTCATTATTAAAAAAAAAAACAGCCGCACGGTGACGTTCGAAACAAAATATCTAATTACCGGGATAACAGGCAACAAAATACCAACGTGTGTGCGTATTACTCGCGGATTATAAGCATATTAACGTACTCACATACAAGATACATAAACACACGTACACGCCCATACACACACACACACATACGTCTTTTTATCGCGTTTACGGACAAACAAAAAACAAACAAACAACGTAATTATTACATAGTTATCGAGATAACGACCAGACTGTAATCAGTCCTGGCCAAAAACAGATGTTTTTGTATTGTATTGTTTCGATGTGAATCGGAGAATAGCATACTCCCCCACGCCAGAGGAGAGACGAGGTGTAAACAAGGGAAGAAAAAATAAAACGAAAATAAAAAAAACAACAAAAATCTGCAAACACGCAAAAGGGAGGATGGAGATAATTTAAAAAAAAAAACAGTGGAAGTTGTGTATAAATGTTTAATCGAGTTGAATTTACGAAATTTTATTGTATCGCGGAGCTGGTTGAAATAGAAAGAAAAAAAAAATGGGAATGAAAAAAAAAAAATTGCGAATGGAATGTTACTTAAAACATGGCTCGTTATGTGTCGTCGGCGATTATCCATTATTATGCCTGAGTAACTACGCTTTTAACGAATCATCGTCATTAACACTCACACAATACCAAACTACGCGATGTAATAGCGCATTCGATATATCTATAGCCGATATGTCTCTATTACCTATGTTGCATTCGTTAATATATGCCTTTACGTTTTATCGTCATAATATATAGTTTATCGATTGTATTAACGCACATTACGAGATCGTTATAGTTTACCTTCTCCGTCGTCCCGTGAAAGTCGAGAAAAAAAAATATTAAAAAAAACACATAATGATAAATAAATAACAAGTAAAATAGTGTGAACAACATGAAAAAAAAAAAGAAATCAGGGAATATAATTGTTAACGAAAAAAAAAAACGAGAAAGATAATGTACGTAATATGTGTATGCACGCATGCGAAAAAAAAATCATCGATGTTATTCTAAAATAAAAAAAAAATACCCAAAAAAAAAGAAAGAAAACCAGAAAAAAAAAGATAATCGAAGATAAGAGAGAAAAAAAAAGCCGAGGTTGGGAGATGTATAATGTCGCGTCTTGTATACCTTGGAAATCGCACACACCGGTGAATAAATGATTCTGTGAGATATAATATATAACAATTCGCGAGCGTTTTTCATTTCAGAAAGCCCATTTCTTCCGAATATACATTATAACACACTCGAAAGTATAATTTCATCGATTCTTGCTTTCAGATTTAATAATCCCAAAAGAGAGTAAAAAAAAAAGAACACATTTACACACGCATATACTTTAATCGGATTATCGTAGTAACGTTGTGTGTGGATCGTTTGTAATCGTAAATGAAATTTTTTACATTTCACGTAGTAAATCAGAATTACGAAAAGATGAAAAAAAAAAATAATGATACTGTGTTGTACATTCGTCATCACTTTACCGTCTGATTATGTATGGAAAATATATGAAAAAAAAAGCTAAAAGCCACCAAAAAAAAAGTAACGAGAAAAATGAAATGTCGCATCTTTTTTGTGTAAAAGTGTAAAAGAAACTTTTTGTGAAAGAAATTTGTAGTAACAAATTGTTGTAATAAATATCCCGAATCCGACAGAAAAAAAAACTAAAAAAAAAAAGAAAAAAAAATAAGAATTCGCAAGTATTGCAACTTTATTTTCTCCGCCCTCTCCGCAAAAATTCCATTCCCGCAAAACACACATTTTTTAAGTCACTATACTCGAGAGCGAGGGAGAGAGAGCTGTTTTCCCTGTGACCTCCTCGAACTCAGCGCCGCGCCCGAAGAATTCTCAGTTGCCGAAGTCGTTGAAGCGCCCCGCTGGCAGCGAGTCGAGAGAAGAAGAGGAGAGAGAGAGAGAGAGAGCAAAACTGCAAAAGTAGAGTAAGTATACGTTCGGTCAGACGATACCCGACAAACAGAACCGACGTGAACAGGTCAAAAGCAATTAATAAACTTAATTAGACATTCGACTGTATGGAGTGAACTTACTTTTGGGAAACTTCAATATACTTACATACAGCAGCGAGAAGAGGAAAGAAAAAAAAGTGCCTCGGCAAACATTTATACCGCGATATTTCCGGCGCGCGCACGAAAATCCGCAATTTCTTTTCTAATATCGAGAAATTCCTCTGCCTCTCTCGCGCTCGCAGATTCTGACGTCATTCGCGTCGACATGTATAATATATAGGCCGATGAACTATTTTCATCCGGGAAATAATGCAACTTTCTGCACTCTTTTACTCTCGTGCCGTATGTAACGTATCTGATAATTGGTAATATCCAATTAGAGAGGCATGCGGATTCCTGTCGTTATGAATAGAACGTCGAACAGCAACAACAGAGAGAATAGCTTTTGTTTTTTTTTTTAATTGGCAATTCGATCGGAGGCTGTGTATAAATTCGGGTTACGAGTATATAGGATATATAGAACACGTATACGTAGGTAGTTGGTCGTCCGATGTGTACACTAAAAATAGGTCTCGTGTGCCACGCGCGGCTACGTGAGAGGAGAGACGACGAGGCCTCTGACGAATGACGCGAAGCGAGAGCACGCTATTCACGAAATAACCTTATTATAAAATACGCCCGAGCGAATACGTCGACGAGAGAGATGCCTTTGACAGCTTTCTGCAACACATACACGTGTCTCTCTGTGATACGTGGAAGCTTCGCTTCGTAATACCCGTGTAATTGATGTTCTCGTTAAGGATGTCTCTTTCTTTTTTTTTTTTTTCATCGGATGGATTCTGAATCAATTATGTACTTTCAAGTTGAATGCCAAGATCGTTATTATTGTAATTAATGCGCGGTGAAGAGGTTCATTCTATCGGATAAAGAATTTACGGTTCCATTTAATTTTGATGCATTAAAAAATTGTCGGGGACACGCAAGATATATAATTGTTAATTGGACTGACAAGAATCTCTGTTTAACCCACTTTTCATATCCCAATTGATGCACACAAAAAAAAAGGTCGAGAAGTGCACTTTAGATTCATTATTCGCTCTCTATCTCCCTTCATTATTTTAATACGATTCTCTCTTTATTTTTATCTGTGAATGCCAGTTTGAAAATAAATCTAATATTATAATGGAGGACTATTATTATATAAAATGGTACTTTCTTTCATCATTTTTTTTTCAAAGGGTGCAATCTACAAATTCTTTATTGAAGTTTCGAGGAAGATTAGAGTACGGATGAATAAAATAATACAATGAAACCTACAATTTTCATTTCTGTGAAATTATTTATCTTTTGTGCTATAAAATTAGCAGTTTCTCCGAAAGAACTTCACTTAACTATCACGTTGATGAATACTGAATAAAAATACACTGTACAACTGTGTAATGAAGGCAAGAATGTAATGCAGTTGGAATATTTCCCTATAAAAATAAAAAAAACGTATAAAAACGTATAAAAACAAATTATGAAATTCTCTGCATTCGGAATTATTAGTAATATGCCGGAATGTTTCGCTTTAAAAACTTCCTCAGTCATTTGGCAACGAATATTAAGTAATATTTCTGCCAATTACGAAGTAGATAAAAAAATTCGCTGAATACATACTTTTGTCCTGAGAGTATTATAAAACTTTTCATTAAAAAAACAAGGAAGTTCGTATAAAAAAAGCTGGATAATTATGGACATTCTTTGCGCACACTATACCTAGTCGATTAAGTTTTCTTTATGCAAGAAAGCGCAGCGCTCAAAAAAAGTAATAACACTTTTCTTTTATTATGATGAGATTTTGCAACTTCCAAGCGTTACAGTCGACCGTAAAACGAAGAAACGTTACGTATACGTATATATCCGCAAGCTTCGAAACGACAAATAAATACGCACGAGCGAACGCGTCAACGTCGCGATAGCTTGAAAAAAAAATAAAGAAGAAGAGAAATAAGATTACAAGAGGATATACACCCGCGGTACAGATTTTTATGATCGAAAAAGAATGATAAATCTCGTGAATAATGTAACTATTGAAATACGCGTTATTTTGCATGCAAGCTTCGATACATCCGCAGATCCGCATATACTACGGAAAACATTGAGAATATCGTATTGAAAAAAAAAAGAAAGAAAGATACAACAATCTCATTTTACAATCGATAAAATCCTTTCCAGCTAAACAAACGCCAAAATCTCCAACAAAAACCAAAGGGAAGAAAAGAAGAAAAAAAAAAGCTCCGATCGTCCCTTCTACTTCGTTGAGCATTGCCGCGTGGCAACGACGCGTAATCGCACACGTGCGGCTTTCTCCTCGCATCCCTTTCGGTTTTCCCATCAGGGAAGTAAAAAAAAAAAGGTATACTAAGAGGGGCGAGAAGAGATCGAGTAAAAAGGACCAAAATCAAGATGAGGGCGGTGGCGGCTGTGCGGCGCGCGTGTAGAACCAAACAACTGTTATAATAGAATACATCGAAGGTTGTATTATTGTAATGTGGCGCTTTTTATTGTATACGCCTTTGAGAAAGAACTATGCATGGCAAAAGTGTGTTAGTACGGCAAAACGCGAGACATACATATCTCCATTGCAAGCTGCAGTGTGCGTTTGCCATATATACCCCCCTCCTTTTATCTGGCAATGCCAGCGACGCGCGTATTTCGTATGTATAGGATGCACCAGGGCATTATGCGATTTTGTCTATATCGCAACAACGCGCGCCTCTCTGCATATACGCTCAATTTATTCGAGGATCGCAGCAGCAGCGAAGCCGAGCCTATAGCTTTCGCGGATTATTCTCCGTTATGGGCTTTGCCAGCTTTTGTTGAATTTCCAAATGAGATCTCTGCGTGTGTGGTGGCCAGTAAGCGAGCGAGTTTTCGTTTTTTTTTTTCTCTCTTCTTTTCACCCGCGCGCGGGATATTGTTATTATCAGCTTCTATATGAAAAAGTTATTGCCTTAGTTTGCATACACTTTATGTGAGTTCGTTAGCCTCCCAGTCCCCATTTTTTTCTGTCATTGCGCCTTTTATGCGTGAAGTTTTTTTTTTTTGTTCGTCGATATATTTGCTCGCGAGGCTATAGTCGATAAACACAACGTGTCGATAGTTGACTGTATCGTGATAAGATACGATTCTTTTATGCCGGCACGGTTTATAGACACGATGCGCGCGATAACATCGACGCTTCGATGAGTCCTTTAGCCAATCCATTTGTCGGCTAACGATAAGAAGTTCACTGAACTATGTGATGTATCCCAAGGATTTGTGTTGTGTAGTAACGAGGGATATCTTAATTGAACGCGTTTCGCGTTCAAGGTAAACTTACCGTTTTTTTTTTACTGACTATCTTTCTTGGTTTATTGTTTCTTTTTTTTTTCTTATCGGTAAAATTGACGAGGTGAGGTGAATGAAGAAGAAGTCGATGGTCTTTTTTTTTAAGATAAAATGCACATTTTTTTTATTTACTCGCACATTAGCTTTGTTTTTTTTTTCGTTTTCTTTCTATTACATTATATAAATCTACAATTTTTTTTCTCTCCGATTAACGAGCCAATGATCCCCTAGCCGATTTGGTTCTTTCTATTTGGTTCTCTCTATCTACTTGCGCGCTTTGTATTTTTTTTATTCTTTCGCTACATTTAAAAGCTCGTATCTAAAAAGTCTCCCTTCGCTTCGTAGGAAAACTACTTATCAAAAAGATCACAAACAAGATTGTACGGCGTAGAAAAATCGATTTTTTTTTGTGTTTGTTTTTTTTTTATTTGCTTTGTTTTCTCATCTTTTTCTCTGCATTCGCTCTCTCATAAATCAACGCAATCAATATAAAAAAAAACGATTTCGATAGATATACAATATATAAATAGAATAATCTAACTAAACAACCTATAACGTAACTTTGGCGTACAAAAGATAGGCGTGACTAGTAATTTGTCTTTTTAGAATACTTTGGTGGTTATAAACAAGGATAAAATAGTTGGAAAGTTTTTTTTTTACACTTGACATTGAAATTGACAAGAATGATGATGATGATGATGATGATGATGAAGAAGGTACTAAGCTAACTGTCACAATAACGACGTTTAGAATTTAAAAGTGTGTAGTGTAAAAAGTAGCAATATCATTTTTTTTATCTATGCATATATGTCTTAGCACGTGGTGTATATCCTTTTTCCTTTTTTTTTCTCTTTCTTTTATCATTCACTAATCTATATCGAAGCCAGTAAAAAATAAATAATTTGCTAAAATTATCGTTTAGAATAAATGCGAGTTATGCGATACGTACAATATGAGGTAAGTATTAGATTATTAACAAATCAATGGATGAATCTCTTTCGACTTTTTTTTTTTGAGGATAAGAAACATTCGACGCAAGAAGAAATTCGAATATATTATGTATATTACGCACTCACACTGAATTGTCCATTTCGCATCAACGAAATACCTTAATATCAAACGCTATAAACTACTATAACAATATAAAAAAGTTTTTGTATTTCTTTTTTGCTTTTTTTTTTTGTAAAAAGAACGGAATTATATCATTATACAAATGGTCTTTCGCACCTTTCAGAAATCTATAAACGTATTAGCAGCATTGTTTTTTTTTTGTTCATAGCTTGAAGTGTGTTTTTTTTTGCGATTACTGTGAGGAACGTTGACTGATAGTTCGTTGCATTCATAAAAACAAATCATTTGAGCTTTATTACAAAACGCCAAACAATTCTTGCAACATTTTTTTTTATTACTCCCGCATTACGACGAGTATTTTTTTTTTTTTGCGCGTGAAATTCTACGAAAAAATTGAGAAATCTCAACGCGTTATTACTTTGCATACATCGTTTAACTCGAATAAATCTCGAAAGCTCGCGAAAATCGAGCTTTTTTTTTCTCTCTTCTCAATTTGCACACATACATACTTTGCGCACACACTCGCATACAATACAAAAAAATAATAAATCCATCCCAAGCGTTCTTCATTCGATGAAGAGCTGAGAGGAATTTTTAGTTGTGTGTTTATCTCTCTCATATTCCGTGCCTTAGTATCTATGATCGTCATAGATCCGTTGATCCCGTCGATTCTATATGGTTGGTATGTAGGTGCTTGCACCGCGCAGAAGAGTGCAGTCGGGTGGATGCTGATTAATCGAGTTCTTGCGCGTGCGATGCTTGCTTCGCGGCAGCGTCGGCTGCAAATTGAGCGGCGGCAAGTTCGGATGCTCGATCCTCGTTGGCGAGCTTACTCGAGGCCGTAGCGTGCTACTACCACCAACACCGCCTACAACAATGCTGGAACTTGCAGCCACCACTGCCGACCCTCCTGCTCCTCCGCTGCTACTACTCCGTGGCGGCATGCCGTACATGCCTTGAACCGAGAATACTGAAACAAACATTTGCCAAGCAATTAGATTTTCTTTTCTCCCTCTCTCTCTCGTAATTCGATTATTCGCAAGCATCCAATCGCGGAACGTTAATGCTTCGGCTTGACATATCGATTTCGACGACGACGACGGAGTGGGTAAAAGTGTATCGCGATAAAATCAATAAGAGCGGTAATGAAATATTGATGATAATTGCGGGTCGAGAATTTCGAACAATTATACCCCATTTCCGCGATTTTATTCATCATCACCGCCGCAGCAGCAGCAACAGCAGGTTGCAGCGCGTCTCTGGTGGACACAACCCGAACTAAGAAAATTAATCGATAGCAAGAGAGAGAGAGAGAGAGAAACCGTTTCTCGCTATTTAGATATACACGTACATTGAAAGAGCCAGATGTAGAATACACTTTGACTTTTTACTCTTTTTTTTTTTCATTTACATTTCAATCGCGCTCTTTCATGAATAATTCACGCGCGCAGCAACCCCCAAAAAACTCTCTCGCGCGTCGATGCTAATGAAATTACCTACGCAGTGCAGCGATGCCGAAGGGAAAACTGTTTATATGTATATGTATATATGTATATACTAACTTGAATCGCATGGCTCTAAAACATCGTCGAGCTGATAATACTCGTTTTTCATCGAATGCGGCTCCTCGTAATCAACAAAAGCTGTGTTATCAAAAGCCTTCTCGTCCTTCGGCCGAGTCATAACAGGCGACGGTGCGGGAGGCTCATTGTAAGTCTGCAAAATTTTTATTTACAATGTTACGTGTTTGTATCGCTTTGCGTATAAAAGTTCGATTTTTCGTCAATTTCTTTCTTTTTTTTTTCACGTCAGAACATTGTTATGTGAATAGATGTATAGAGGAGAATTTTGAAAAATTGATAATAGATATGTCGTGCGAAAAGCCAAGCTTATTCTTATTATAACGCTATACATTCACAATCAATTTTCAACTATACGCTACTGTCATGCTTTGTATATGACGAAATAGAAAAAAATAATACGTATTTTTTGGGGTCTAGAATTGAAACATTTTTTTTTCTTCACTGGGGCTTCCGGTCCTGATTTCTCTTCTTATTTAAGGTATGTATATAGTGGCGGAAAATGTTCGTGAACATTAGAAAAGTACGCAAGAACTACTTTTTCGGCATTTTCACGTTATAATCAAATAGACTTTTTGCAATGCAAACAGGCGAAGAACGTCATTTTATCAAATGTTCATTTCTCGGCTTCTGAGATCAATAAAAAATTGGTTTAAAAATAAAAACCCTATAAAAAGTTATCAACGGATTACGAATTTATTAAATTTTTAATTTGTGAATAATATGGAGATAATGCTGAAAAAAAATGTTATTTCTGCGGACTTTTCTAATATTCACGAGCATTTCCTGTCACTATATATAAACCTTAAATAAAAAGAGGAAACAGGTCTGGAAGCCCTAGCAGAGAACCAAAAATTTTTCAATTCCAGACAGCAGAAAACCGGTATTGATTTTTAAATTTCGTTATAAACCTTCTCTTCATAATCAAATATGCGATAATCAATAACGGATAACTACGCTGCTTCTTATTTTAAAAAGAACGAAATCATTGCAAACAAAATTAATTCTTTTTTTATATGTAAGCAGTGAAAGCTAAAAAAGAAAAAAGAACTCATAATTGAAAAGAAAATTAAAAACATAATTAGCAAAATACAGCTGTACGTATATAGTTAGAGATAAAAAGAGATAGACAGAAAGAGAAATAATGAATATATATATGAGATAGAGCGTGCGAACAAATCTAAATTGCGCTGGCAGTGGGCTCTTACATCCGAGTGGTATGACAAATAAATTGTTGGAATTGCCTTGAGGTTTACATGTTCGGACGGGCTCTCGGAGTAATTTCTCCTAGTAAGATCGTGAAGATGATGAAGCTGTTGCTGCTGAAGATGATGATGAGGCTGAAGATGATGAGGATGTCCCAATCCAAGCATACTACTCGTGACGTAAGAGCCAGGAGGCGGCGGCGCTGGCAATGACGAATTATTGCAAACATTGCCGATAGTCTCGTAAGTGTGCTCCTCCAAGTAATGCCTGGTCGTACCGCGAGGCGTCAGGGTGGCCCACATAACTCGCGAATCCTCCTGACCGCACGGATACAACACCGCGGCCTCGTGCTGTAGTCGCGCTATGGTCTTGCTGCTGAGGCACGGACCGGTGCCGCTCGTCGTTGTCGTTTGCATGCTCGAGCTCGCCGTCGACGTCGACAGCGTGCTGTTCTTGTTGCTTCGGCTGCTGCACTGCGACGCGTCGTCGTTCGCGTGACGGCTCACGTCGTCCGGTTGCCTTCATTGTCATCGATATGCGTTTTTTTCGCCAAAAGCCCCAAGCGCAAAAAACACATTCAACACACAGACAGAAAGAAAAAACAAATCTTTTTATGATGTATTACTCTTTACGTTAAAATATTCATGTAATATGTATGATACGCAAAAATATCGATGCGGGATATTTGTTCAAATTAAACTAAAAAAAAAAATTAAGAAAAAAAAAAATACAATGACAATATCGAAGGGCGCTGTGCTAGACACTTATATCGATGTATAATAATGATATGATTGATGATTGTACGATCGAAGCTAAATAAGCGAGTGACGTACGATGATAATATTTAAATATGACGATGATATATATATGTGTGTATATATATCACGTGAACGACAATATAAACGATGAATAAATGGCGTATATGGAGCTTTCAACACTTACAATTTACATTTTATCAGCATCGCCGCGAGCACAACGCCGATGAGTATGACCCCAACGCACGAGGATATTAGCACCAAAAGCCACGTGTCGTCGAGCATGCTACCTGGAAATTTTCAACGCCCAAAAGATATATTATTTCATACAGCTGATACGCGTTGATTGATTTATCGCGTTATATTCTATATATCACCACACACAGATGCAGTCTTTTGTACGGCCATCAAATATTATACCTGAAGGGGGGGGGGGGGGGGGGGGTAATGGAAAAACCGCCGCAAAACAAAATACCAATAGCTCGTTGAAATTTCCTAACGAAGTTTCAGCCGCATCCTGACGTACATATAGTAATCAATTTCCGTCCAACGAAAAAAAAAAAAAATAGCGACGACGAACAACGCCGTGGTGGCATCACTCTTTTATGCACAGCGACACCGACATGACTTTCTACTCCACGCGCGCGGTTGTGCATAACGTTAAACCGTCATGATTTTTTTACTATATCGATACTTTCTTTTTTACATCGAAAAAGATAAATTTTCTCCCGTCAATCTTTAATCTCCTCTTAACGTTTTTTTTTTGTTCCCCATAAGCCATCGCTATTAATTTTCCATCCTTAAGAAGGGAGAACACCCGCATGTTTGCAAACAGAAAGAGAAAAAAAAAATAGAATCAACCAAACGAGATCAAGAAGAAAGAAAGAAAACAAATCCCCATCTGAATACATACACAATGGTAATCCAGCACCCAAATGCATCTGCACGCGACAGGAGAGAAAGAGAAAAAAGTGACACGCGCATTGGGGTTGGAGAGGGGGGGTTAAGAAAAGTGAACCCTCGTGTGTCAGTCACAAACAACGGATGGCAAAAAAAAAAAGGGGGGGGGGGGGTAGAGAGAAAGAGAGCAATCATACGCACCTTGCTGTGGTATCTCGACGTAGTGGACCCCCTCGGCGCGCCATTCGCACGAGTGCCTGCAAGGGCTACTGTTGAAATTATTATCGAGCAACGGCAGGCCGGTGGAGCCGCTGAGTGCGCCACTTGGATAATAATCGGCTAAGAGGAACGCTGGCACGGGCGGCGGTGGTATTTGTAATATCATACTCGGTGGCGGGCCTATCGAGCACCACGAGCACGATTCGTCCGTCGTCGTCGAGTCGTTGTTGTTGCTGCTGACGATCATCGTGTCGCTACTTCGCCTCCGCCGACTGTGGATACAACGACGACACAATTATTAGTATTATTATTATTTTAATCTTTTTGTGTATGTTTTTGCTTTTTGTAATTTAATGACGAACGAGAACCCACAATCATTCGGTCGTTAACGTTACAACATAACCGAAACTTCTTTCCAAGCGAGAGAGAGAGAGAGACTGAGGGCATCAATTTATATACCATTGACAGTCGGCTTTTACCCGCGCGCAGTACAGCGGCATAGCGTCGTTAATGGATTTTTGATGACACAATGTGTGTGTGTGTGTGTATATATCCCAAAGCCTTGCCTCGTGGATTATTATAGCTCTATTTTTTTCGGTGTATATTTGTACAGACAAGCCACACACGTATTACACGAATAGAGATTATTTGGTGTTTATACAAATATGCCTTTAGATGCACACATATACATATATATATGCAAAAATTGAGATGTCAAAGCAATTATAAAGAGACGCGAGGCGTGTTAAAGTTTATGTGGCCGCGCTGTCGAGGCGTGAAGAAGACCATTGGTTTGAAAAATGCAGGCACATAAATCACTGCCTTGGGTTGGGAAGCTTATACTCTCACTCTCTCGAGCTCAGTGCTCTGCTGCGCGCAAGTTGCTAAATCAGTAAACGCACAGAGAGAGAGAGAGAGAGAGAGAGAAAGAGTCTCTCTTTTTCTCAGTTGCTGACATACATCGGACAGGGAGCTTTAGACTCCTGACGTAGCAGCTCAAGCGCGTCGACGACGTCGACGTAGTCGTTGTCGTCGTCGTCGTCGTCTCTTGCCGTTTATTTTTAAACTGTATGTATATAACGTAAAGTAGTAGCAGTAGGTACAGTGTCATACCGCTCTGCTTTTCACCGACACTATTTACGTATATAGCGTGTATAAAGTAAGCCTCGTGACGCATGTGCTTGCGCGCATCGCTCTTGAGATTTACGCGAATTCCTTATTATTCGAGAGAGAGAGAGAGAGAGTATACGATTTATATCTACTTACGTCTGTGGAGTTTCTTTTTTTTTTATCTATTTGTAAAAATAAACTCTTTTAGTTTTCGAACTTTTTGTATTCTCTTTTTTTTCCACAAACAATCCCCACGCCCCATTAGTATTCAACATGCCTCTCTGCACACAGAGCTTTTCCAATATATAATCAATCGCACGCACGAGAGAGAGAGAGAGAGAGAGAGAGAGAGAGAGAGAGGAATAAAAGTAAGCACGCCGAAACCAAAACAACCCACACACGCACACGTTTGGAGCTTTGAAAGTTTTGTTTCCACCAGACAACACACTCACACACGCTATCCATTGCAATCTGATTGCGGGTATAGCTATACACGCAAAACAAATCGGAGTAAAAGAGAGAGAGAAAAAATAAAGCTCCGAAAAAAAAAACAAATAACAAACACTCACAACGTTGTTGGCCGCGTCTATGGAGTCAGCATCGTCACACGCAGCATGGAGATAGCAGCACCGCGGCAGCAACTCCGTAGTTTTGCAAAAAGCAACACGATGTAGTTTGCCGAGGGATTTTAAAGCTCGACACTTGTCGATGTTTTTAGCACTTCTCTCGCGTGCTTTTTTGCAAACTTTTTTTTTTTTTTTTTCGCGCGGCCCGGCTCACCGACGCACACGCACGCACAATTTACACTTTACGCTACATGGCATATTATAATCACGGATCCTTGTTTTTCTTTTTTTTCTTCTCCGTTGCTTTGAGAAAAAAAAAACAAAGTTTTTTTGTTGCAACGATATAGTACAATTCACCTTAGCATGGTACTCGCGCGTGTGTGCCACTGTGCAGGCAGGCAGGCAGGCAGCAGCAGCTAAAGCCAGAGCAAACGGCGGTGGTGGCGGCGACGGCCAACGACGACGATTCCTCGCGTATATAGAAGAGAGAGAGAGAGTAGAGTAGCCTATGTCTTTGGCGGTGTCTGTGTATATACAGAGAGAAGAGTTTGTGTGTTGCGCTCTCTCGCTCTCACGGCGAGAGAGAGAGAGAGAGAGAGATCGAACCGGGACGCTCTTTTTCTGGTGCGCGGTCGAGCATCTGCACCGTCGGCGCAGGCGCCAACTAAAAGGATAATATTGAACCGCTGCGCGTCGAACAGTGCGCGCGCCCCCCCTTGGTTCTCTCTTTTGAGCCTATATAGTAACTATACTACTACTGGCTGGTCTGTGTTCGCACCGCGTGCGTGGCGTGCATGCAGCAGCAGTAGCAACAACAGAACCAAATCCCTTATCCTATTAATTGGGGACCCCCCCCTCTCTCTCACCTTTTGCGGCCAGCTGCTTTGCTGTATAACGACGACGACGATATAAATCCATTTTCCCCACTATATACCTACTGCAGCGAGGGGGTGGAGGGAAATCGTTGTAATTGGGGGTTGATTATTGTTACACGCGCGCGCGCGTGCTAATATTCGTCTTTTATTACAAATAGGTTTTACGATGTTTAAAGAGAGGTGCGAGAATTAATGGATAATAGCGTTCTAGACGACGGGGGGGATTTCAACGATTTTGGAGTTTCTCGCTCTCTCTCTCTCTCGAGAGAGAGAGAAACGATCAGCTCGCGCGAGATATTTATGGGGATTAATTGCGGCTGGAAAGTATGAGTTTTACTATAATATGGTCGGTGTGTTTGAGAGATGGGGAAAAAATTTGAAAAAAATATGAAGAGAAATTGGCGTGTACGAAGACGATTAATAACGCTCAGTCACGATGATGATATGGGCTTTCCGAAGCGGTGCTGCTGGTGTGCGGTGTGGCGCAGCTCAACGCCTCGGCCGTCTATATAACAAGGGGGCTAAGTGCTCCTTCAATGTACCTATATAGCTAATCATCCTAAAGCTCTCTCTCTCTCGTCTCGTCCTTGTAGTACTTACTGTTATTTAGTATCTGTATATACCTAATTCCATTCGATACAGTTCTAATACGATTATACTTCCACGTATATAAATTCACCCAAATAATAATAATAATAATAATAATAATGCCAGAGGAAAAAAGATAAAATCAAACGAGCTTGTAAGTGATATTGCGCGCGGGGGCGGACGTATAAAGTAAAGCATTGTGCCGTTGTATATATATATATACATGTAGTGCCGGAGCTCTTATACGCGCCGATAATGCAAATGAAGTTTAGTGTCTATATGAAAGCCACACTCTTAAGGTCATCGTTTATGCGCGAGAGAGAGAACGCGCGACAATTTATGCAAAGTTGCTTTTTTACGTAACGCCCCGCATCACGCTTCTCTCTAACTCTCGTTCCACGGCATAATTTTCTCTCTTGATTTTTCGCTCGAGTGAAACGCACACATAATACCTATATATATATACGTATAGGTGTGCACGCCTTCAGCTTACTCGCATACACGATTTTACAAGGTAAAAGTCATATATGCGGCCTGTCGGCTGTCGCACACGACTCTCGCGTGTTTTTCGTCCCGAGCCTGCAAAAGGAAGTGTATGATGTGTGAACGAATGTTGTTGGCATGTCCCGCATTTTACTCGTTGGTGTGTGTATGTTGAACCGGTCTGTGCTGCTGCTGCTGCTGTCGTGCGTTGTTTGACACAAGGCTTTTCCTCGATGCCTAAAGGAGAAAAGGAAATGGATATTGTCGCGCGAGCACGGCTGGTTTTAATACAGTGCGATTATTACGCTTTTACGGTATTTTAGCAGTAACGAGGGTTATTTTTTTTTTCTTTAAAGATTTTTCGTATAGCTTGATGGATGATTTCAATTATAAATCAATTTAGCGTGGTTTAATCGTTTTATGATGAATGAACGAAAAGAAAATTAGGTAAATAAAAAAAACAGGATAATTATAGAATCAGGAGAGACCATACAAGCCCATGAAACACAAAAAAAAAAATGAAAAAAAAAAGAGGTAGTGAATACCGGTGAAGACGTAAAACTACTCCCAATATAGCCGAGACAAGGTATTAAAGAGAAGTCGGTCGGACACAAAAGCAAAAAAAAAAAGAGCGCCTCGACATAGCTGTTAAATCATTCACCTCTCCCGCATCCAAATAGGTATACGAATCGATCCAACGCCCCGCGCGCTCTGACGCTTCTGTCGCGCGCGCGACAATTAATTTATAAAGTTTCCTTGGCGATCGCATCCAAGGCGACCATCATCTCTCTCTTGCTCTTTTTCGTCCTTCCACCGCTATATTGGCCCCCGCAATATATATTCGCGTTCTCTCTCACGAATATATAGTAGGTAGGATAGCGAAGTGATTGCAAAAAAAAAAAAAAAAATTGAAAAAAAAAAAAAAAAAAAAAACACAAACACGAACTTTATTGTGCGCACACATGATGATGCACCGTTGTTGCAGCTGATCTGCTTGATTTTCTTGCATCTGTGTATACGCGTGTGAGCGTATAAAGTCCCTTCTCTTCTTACGATCTTCCTACATATCTCGCTTTCACACACACACACACACACACACACACACGTACACGCGTTTCGTAAACGCCACCATCTCTCTCGCACGCGCTTTGTCGTCCGTCCGTGCGCTCTTTACACACACACATACACGCATTATAGAGTCACGACGAAAAAGAGGATAACAAACGGTTAATATACACGTTATAGCTGTTAGTGCTCTCTGCGGACTGCGCGTGTGTTTCGCTAATATTATACCTGTACGACGACGACGGTTATCGTGTTGTTGCTGCCGCTATCTTAAAAACAAAGTGTCAGAAGGAAATAAAGTCTATACGAATGAGTCGTAGTCGTAGCCGTAGTGCGAGAGTGCGACGAGTTGCCTGCCTATTTCGGGAAGTTAACCTTGAGCGCAAGGATGTCCATCAGCGAGATTTGCGAGAACACCAAGCTCGCCAGGGAGATGGCACTTACTGGTAATTACGACACCTCCGGGGTCTATTATCAAGGTGTTGTTCAGCAGATTGGCAGGTTATTGTCCAGCATCGTCGACACCAGCAGAAAGGCCAAATGGCAGCAAGTTCAATCGCAGATCGTCCAGGAGTTCGAGAAAGTCAAGGCCACGTCCAGCACTTTGCAATTGTTCAAAGTTGAAACACACAGTGATAGGCTCATTGGTTTGTTTAGAACAGTGTTTATTGTAGAAAGGAAATTGTTTGAAGGTTACTTTGCGTTGGTTATGTGCACTGTTTACTTGCAAGATAACTTTTGTTTTTGTCAGGTTTCAGTTTGGCAGCCTTCAAAGTCTTTCTGCTACGATTGTTTATTTGTAAATTTTTTCAATTGTTCATTTATTATTGTGTTGTGCACAGCTCCAGCATGTATATCGTACGAAGAGGCAGCACAAAATACTGCACTCTGGTCGTGTGGACCTTCTGGCAATTGGGCGCCTACTCCACCAAGAGATCCGGATGTGTGGCCACCATTGTCACCTACGGAACAAAAGTAAGATTATTAATTGTATTGTTTATGTAGAGTAAGGTTTATTCGAACAATAACTAACAAGTGCTTTTTCAATGAAGAAATTCAAAAATACTGCCAAGAAATCAACAGAAGCCACCAAATCGATCCAACATACGAAAGCCTAGTATAACATCTGCCAAGAAAACAGATGTTAAACCAACAGTTCGCAATAATCAAAAAAGTAATGGTACTGATGATAAGAGAAACGTTAATGCAAACAGTGCAAAGAAGGATGATGTAAATAAGGTACAGTAAATTTTATGTAATACCCTCATAGTATTATCATTGAATGTTGCTGATTTCTATTTTACACTTATTACTCATTTTTCAGGATAAACCAGGAGGAGAAAAGACAGATGTAGAAGTTGAAGAGAGAAAGTTTGAATGTTCAGGCATGGATAGCGACCTTGTAGATACATTAGGTACATTTTAGCAACAGCTAAATTTTCAAATTAAAAATTTTTTTTTTAATTTAACTTTTTTTAAATATTTTATTATAAATTTTAATTTTCAGAGCGGGATATTGTACAGAAAAATATTGATATTCATTGGGATGATATAGCTGACTTGCATGATGCTAAGCGCTTATTAGAGGAAGTAGTGGTATTACCTACGTTAATGCCAGACTTTTTCAAGGTAATTAATTGTTTCGCGTTTTTACTTTTCTTGTCCTGAAAAAGTCATTAAAAAAATTCCAAACGTTTTAGGGTATTCGAAGACCTTGGAAAGGAGTTCTCATGGTAGGTCCGCCAGGTACTGGAAAAACCATGTTAGCAAAAGCTGTTGCTACAGAATGTAGTACTACTTTTTTCAATGTTTCCTCTTCTACATTAACATCTAAATATAGAGGAGAGTCAGAAAAACTTGTTCGGCTTTTGTTTGAAATGGTAAGATTTACATCTTATAATTTTATTAAAATATTAAATATTTGAAAATAATTTACTTCTTATTATTTACAGGCGAGGTTTTATGCGCCTAGTACAATATTTATTGATGAAATTGATTCTTTGTGCTCGCGACGAGGTTCCGAGTCTGAGCATGAAGCATCAAGGCGAGTAAAATCGGAACTTCTCGTTCAAATGGATGGTATAAGTTCAAATAATGAGGATCCTACTAAAGTAGTCATGGTTTTGGCAGCTACAAACTTTCCTTGGGATATAGATGAAGCTTTGAGAAGGCGATTAGAAAAACGAATATACATACCTTTACCAAATCGTGAGTACAATTCACATAAGGCTTTTGGCTAAACCAACATGATTTTATTCAATATTGAAAATGTTTTTAGGTGAAGGAAGAGAAGCATTACTAAAAATTAATTTACGTGAAGTTAAAGTAGATGAGTCAGTAAATCTTAGTGATATTGCAGAAAAATTAGAAGGTTATTCTGGAGCAGATATTACGAATGTTTGCAGGTACTTTGAAATATTTTAAAGGAAAAGGACAGTTTATAAAATAATTAAATATATACGATTCTTATTTGTATTAAAAATTTTCAGAGACGCTTCTATGATGTCTATGCGAAGAAAAATTGCTGGTCTGAGGCCGGATCAGATAAGACAGTTGCCAAAAGAAGAGCTTGATTTACCAGTGTCGGCAGCGGACTTCGATGAAGCAGTGGAAAGGTGCAACAAAAGTGTATCACAAGAAGACCTTGAAAAGTATGAAAAATGGATGAATGAATTCGGTTCGTCTTGATACCGCAGTTCTCGTGCATAATAATTGGATTTACAAATGTATTTTTTTACCAAAGGCAGTGTCAGCCTCTATTATAATGTGAAAAAAGACAACCAAATTAATCCAAATGCCTATTATTAACTAAAAAAATATAATTTTAAATGTGAAGTACGACTGTCATGGGACCATCAACTTCAATCATCAATGTATCAATGCGAGGGATATTTACTTTTATGCCATTACCAAAGCATGTATTAAAAATAATTTGCTTGCAATTTGTACTTAAAACTGCCCCTCCCATAGGTTTTCATTGAACTTTAATGGTCTGACATGTAGAATTCGACTACGCACAATTTTTATTAAAAAAAATATGTTATACATTTTTAATCCTTTTATCTGTTAATGTATAAATTATTATAAATATAAATGTTTATTTACATATTTTTAAGTAATAAAATACCATCATGTTGACGACAAAAATGCATTCATTCATTAGACAAAAAACATCACTTTAAAATTACTGTACACTTATTTATATTTTGGCGCACATCCTTCCTTCATTAATTTTTTCTTATCTTCGTCAGTTTTTTTTGTAACTTTTGGAGGCTTGTAATCTTTAACGTGATCCACTCTGATTGTCCTTCCTAGAATCTAATTTAAAAAACGCGTTTTTAAACGTTTGCTCAAATAAAATATAATATATAGCAGCCTTACCTTTATTCCATTTAGATTGTCGACTGCAAGGACTGTACTGCGTTGATCTTCATAGCAGAGGAAACCATATCCTTTAGATTTGCCTGTGTCTTTATCCCTGATTAAGTTTAAATTGACTGGCTCACCATACCTGTGAATTTAAAAGGCATCGTGAATTTAAATTTCGTTGTAAGCATATAGAGCAAATATTGTACAGTTAAATTCAAATCTTACTGAGAAAAGACAGCAATCACATCGCCTTCACTCAAATCGAAAGGTAATCCTCCAATAAAAATCCAAGCACTGCTTTTATAGTCATCATGCCAGGATGTTTTTCTATTTGTGTGTAATTCTTGAGCACTTAGTTTCGTCACATTTTTAACATTCCTACATTAACAAAGTACATAAACGTAAATTTTTTAATTTAAATTGTTCTCATGTTGATGTATAATTTACTTACGTCAATGGATTCATAATTGAGCTTAGCGACTATAGACTTATCTAAAGTAAAGTTAAAAGTTTATACTTGAGTTTTTTTTTATCGCATTAAAATTAATTTTATGTGCACTTGTATTCCGTAAGATTTTAAGGTTATAACATACAACAAATGCCAAAACAAACGCGATCAGCTGGTCGTCATTTGTAAGTACCAACCTTTAAACAAAGAAAACTCATTATTGCCAACAGTCAAAAAGGCAACCTATAAAAACACGCTTTCCACCACTTTCCAGTTTCCACGTGCGTATCATTGCAGCGGCTTGTCATAAACATCGATCAAGCAATGCGTTAAAAAGTATTTATAATAATAATATTTTAGTGTCAAGTGATTATTAAAATTTGGAATATTTACGAGTACACTTCCAAAAGTAAAAATGCCTGTGATTGAGCGTGTTGTGTAAGAATATTTCAATTTTTACATTTCTAACCTTGCCATAATTTAAGAGATTAATGTATATAATTTTTAAATGTTTTGCAGTAAACCTAAAACCCACAAAGGGAAAAAAGCTATTTTAGCCAAGGAACCGAAAATAATCGAAGATACAAAACAAGCATTCTTTTTGAAAGGTACTAAGACAACACCAGTGCTTCAGGAATGTATGAAAGATTTGGTAAGTTATTGTTTTTCAAACAAGATAAACATTTGTAACTGTTTGGAAAATGTTAATAAATTTCGTTTGATCTCTGCAGTATAAACTGAAAAAGCCAGATGCTAAGATACTGCAAAAAAGAAATGAAGTGCATCCATTTGAAGATCCAACTCCAATTGAAAATTTTGGCAGAAAATTCAATGCGTCTTTATTTATGATGATATCAAATAGTAAAAAGAGGCCAAATAATCTAGTTATGGGTCGACTGTTTGAGCATACAATATTAGATCTTATTGAATTTGGAGTTGAAAATTATGAAGCTTTACAAAAATTCAAATTAGATAAAATACCAGCTGGTATTAAGCCTATGCTAGTTTTCCAAGGTGAATTGTTTGAAAATAATCACGAATACAAAAGAATACAGAATCTTCTGGTAGATATGTTCCAAAGAGAGCCAGTTGATCAAATTAGATTGCAGGGTTTGGAGCATGTTTTGAGTTTTACAGCTCAAGACAATTGTATTCTTTTTAGAAGTTACAAGTAGGTTTCCCTCAACAATAGATGACTATTTTGAAAAAAGAAAATGTTTAATTAGCCATTTCAATAAATACGTTTCATGTTTTAGATCGATGCTAAAAAAATCAGGTTTAAGAATACCAAGAATTGAATTGGTAGAAATTGGGCCACGCATGGATTTGAGGATCAGAAGAACAAAATTGGCATCTGATGATCTCTTCAAACAAGCTTGCAAAAAACCTAAAGAACTCAAGGTTTGTATTTCTCTTTACAACACCAACTTATTAAGTTGATAAAATTATAATGTAATAAATTAATTTTGTTTTCAGGTCAAGAAAAAGAAGAACATTTCTGAAGATACTTTGGGTAAGACTCTTGGAAGAATACACATGGGTGCTCAGAAACTCCATACTATTCAGACAAGGAAAATGAAAGGTTTGAGAAAAACAGCGACAGAAAAGAAATTGGAGAAAAAACGAAAAATTACAGCAGAAGGAGAAGATAATTCAAAAAAGCAAAAGGTTGCGGAAGAAAGTGTTGAATAAGTTAAGTTTACAATTTTTGTAATAGGTAATAAACTTTATTTACATGTACAAAATGAGGTGATTTTATCTGCTTCTTATGGTCCAACTAGATTTTCCTTGTCGATCCTAGAAAAAATGTTTTGAGTCACATTTAATTGAGCACTTCAACTTATACATATAGATAAAAATATATTATTATTTACCCTTATATCCACACCACAGTCTGATAAATTTTTCCTAAAGCCATCACAAGTTTTCAAAATTTCAATATCTTTTTCATTTTTGGCTAGAGCTTTTGCTCTAACATCATTTCTAAAATCAATAACGTGATCTAATATTTTAGAAATATCATTGCTTTCTGTAGAACTTTTAGGCTTTGTGAATCCTAGTTTTGACATAAATGTTTGTACATAATTGGAAACAGCTGCAACACTTCCAGGACTTCTTGATGTAATTGTTGATGACTAGAACATAACATTCTAAATCAAAGTTTTGTTATTTTTTTTAAATGAAATATTTTGCAATCATTAACCTTTTCGTGTAACATTTTATTGACAACTGCAATCAAATTTGAAACAGCTTGCAAAGCTAATGGTGTATGAAAATCATTTGCAAGAGCAGTTTTTACATCATTTCTAGTTTCTTCCAAACACTGTAAATGTTAGATTATAGAATAAAAGTGTCCATAATTTTCATGAGGTTTTTAAACAAATTACCTTGAGTAATTCAGATTCATTTATATCCACGCCATCTAATTTTCCAGAAATGTAATCATTACAATCACTGATAAAAAATTCATACTTTTTTGAAACAGTAACAGCATTTTTAATGAGATCAGCAGAAAATATGACATCTTAAAAATAAAAAAAAAACATTGTAATAATATATTCCTAATTTTAAATCCTTGTGCATTGTAAAACTTACTTGATCTATAGTGACTGTGAAGGCAAAGCATTCTGAATTGGTTTGCAGAGTAGTTCTCTAAAAGAGTTGGGATGCTTATTGTATTTTGCAGGCTTTTTGACATTTTAACATCTCCTTGTACATTTAAAAGTCCTGTGTGCAGCCAATAATTGATCCATTGTTTATTATCATGATAGCAGCAAGACTGTGCTTCTTCATTTTCATGATGAGGGAATGCCAGATCTATGCCACCGCTGTGAATGTCAATGTTGCTCCCAAAAACTGCACTGATAAAAAATATAATAAAATGTTATAACTCATTGTATGTGTCTTATGGCTTCATCAAAGTTATAAAACATACTTCAAAAGAAATAAATTGAAATATTACCTTGCAATCGCACTGCACTCTATATGCCAACCAGGTCTACCTCTGCCCCAAGGACTTTCCCAGTATGGTTCATTTTCTTTTGCTGCCTTCCACAGAGCAAAATCTAAGGATGATTTTTTAATTGCATGAGCTTCTCCTTGTAGAGGAACTTCCAATTTTCCATAATAAGGGTACTTTGGAGTATCAAAATATACAGAGCCTGAATGAGAAAAAAACATTCAAATAGCACATTAAATTTGTGATTGAATTTACAAGAGCATTAATTCTGACAATGACCAACCATCTTTTCCTATGTAAGCTCCACCTTTGTCTACAATTCTTTTTACAAAAGAAATAATCTCTGGTACGTAATCAGTAACTTTACAAGTCATGAATGGTCTGGAAACATTTAGAGACTCCATATCTCTGAAGAATTCATCTTCATAGTGCCTTGTAAGGTCCTGCCAGCTTTTACCAGTTACTTTTGACTTGATAATTATCTTGTCATCGATATCTGTCATACCCATAACAAGTACAACGTTGATGTCAAAGAATTCTGACAATATCCTACGTATGATATCAAACTTGACGTATGTACTGAAAGAATAATAGTTCACTGTGATAGCTACTGAAATTTCTTGAAAATTTAAAACAATTGAAATACCTAGCATGCCCAATATGAGCGGAATCATAAATTGTTGGTCCACACATGTACCACGTGGCCACATTATTATTTTTCAATACCAGTGGTGTTTTAGTCTTTGTCACAGGATTGTACACTGCAATATCTGATTTACTTCCACTTGGTTCTACCCATTTGATTTGATTTTTGAGCCGCGATCCCGTGTGTACAAACCTCTTCCAAGAGTGATACAATATTCTTGCAGACATTTTTGAAAAAAAATACAAAAACTATTCAATAAGCATAAAAGACATTATTTTGATGATCAAAATTTACGAGATAAATAAAACAAAACATGCCCCATGCTGCGCTGCTCCAACTAGCAGAAGAGTGCACCGATATGAAAGTTGTGAGTTTCTCGCCACGAGGGCGCGCTGGTCCTCATTGTTTATACAAGCAGACAACAATTCTCACTGCGTCCGTCAAACCACGCTGACGCTGACCACGCTGCGGGCTGATATACACGGGTAGGTGCGTTTGCAAAACGCTCAATTTTAAAACTTTTAATGTTTGTCGGAATAACAAGACAAACAATGAGTGCTTCGAGTTGGAATTGACGCAAAGCTGCTCTTTACGTCAACGTTGGCGTCTGTTTTCATTACTTATCTTTTTGGAAATCCACGTCATCCCATAGCTACACCTCCAAAGATGAACTCCATGAAAAACTACGATGGAGTACGGCCCTTTTCGGCGATGCAACGTGAGTTTTCCGATTTTGAAATTTAAATATTTTTTTGTTAACGCGACACGTTTTCAAAGACAATATTTGAGATAACACGAATAATTATGTGAAAACTGCTTTTTTACAATTCTAATCTTGTTTATTTTTTTGAATTCAAATACAAACCAATGCGCCAACTTTTATAGTTATCCCCATTGAAGAAAAAAAATCACCGTTGAATAAAAAAAAATCTGTTTATTTGCAGTGTTCTCAAAAGTGACGATAGGCTTGACGAACATCAGTGGTTTGAGCATCGCAGGTGTAGCGTCGGCTCGAGCAACAGTCTGCCTAGCCATTGGAAGTATGGCAATGTTCGGATTCATCGTGTCCTTTGCCGCGGTTGCCTTCGTAGCTGTGGTCTTTGGCTTTGGCATTTTGGGACTGATCGGGGCTATCGGTGGGATAATTTTAGCGATTTTAATAATCGTCTCCGTTGCTGCTATTCTCATAACAGGCTCGATATTCGTGCCCGCTGGTTTCTTACTCGTAGCTGGTTTCTTCAGTATGATAATCTTCAGCACTATCATTGCCATTGTGGATCTTTTGCCAGCTTGCTCTCTAGTCGCATTTGTATTTTTAACTTTGGCGCTGTTGGCGATGTTCTTGTGAATAGTGGACGCTTAAACGATTATCACCTTGGTGGTTTAATTTGTTTTTGACGATGGTGGATTACTTGTTCGCGAAGTTTCTTCTTTTTTTTTATCGGGTATAGTAATTACACTGTTGAACTGATAAGCATGAAATAATTGTTTCAAGACTTTTTAACTTGAATTTACGTCGCCTGTTCGTGTGATGCGATATTGTGTTCAACGTTAATTATTTAACTAGATAATAATTTTCCAACGATATAATGCGACGATTATGAGAAAACAAATGTACAAAATAAGTTGAAAATTGTTATTTTTTAGAAATAATGTTCGTCGATTTTTTTTTATAACTTTTGTATAAATATTTGTAATGTGACTGAATGCTATGCATCTTGTGATGTAGTCGTTGAACGACTGTACATAATTGATTGATAATTCGCGAGAATCATATTTTGTATTATATTTAATGCTACATTACATAAATTTATTCTAATTTTACAAGGTTATTTTTTTTTATATATTGATCACTTAAAATATTGATACAATGAAAATAGTTATCATTTTTTATAATTTTCTTTTATTGGATAAATTAATAATGTATAATCCTGCAATTTTCAGCAACTTGAGTTTATTAAATAATATCATTTATATAATATTCATTAATTGTAAAACATAATGCAAATAACAATTTGTGTCGCACTTAGATGCTACATTATAGTACATTTTTTAATATGCATTCACAGTACATGTAAACTGTAAGTACTATAAAATTTTGAGCGACAAAATATATTTCAAAATTAACTTTTACTTGATTTATAATTTTTTCGTTATAATGCTAAAACTTAGAAATGATTTGAATAATTAAAAATTATTCATTATTCAATAAAGAAAAAAGTTATTCTTTCATATTGAACTCCTAAAATAAATATATCGTTATATTTAATTTTTCTTTAAAAAAAATTGTTTTTTTTTTTGCCAAATCAAACGGTGAATACAGCAGCAACGACAGCACCTTTGATTTTGTTCATCGAAGGTCCATAGATCCAAAACTTGGTTGTTGGATCGCATATTTCTGCAGTGCCATCACTACCGCCTATGGCCCACAGTTTTCCCTTGCAAGTTACTAACGCGTGATTCGCTCGCGGCTGGTTCATACTAAAATGAAGTATGTCTGTGTATTTCCACCTGGAAATGATAAAAAGTTTTTTTTTTAAACTCCACAAATCAATAGGTATGGGATAATTGTTATAAAATTGTATCTATACCATTGATATTTATTGTTTGGATTATAATAATCAAAACAATCGAGAGTATCTGCGTGATTAATACCACCGCAAGTGTAAATGCTGCCGTTAAGAACACTGATTCCGAAATTGGTGCGTCTACGCGGTTTGATTATTTCCACGTTCGTCCATGTGTTTGTTTGAGGGTCGTATTTTTCCATCTGTGCATGCTGAAAAAAAAAAAATTTAGTTAAAACGATTGGTTTTTAAATCAAATGTAATAATAACAGTACGTAAATCATACAGACCCAATTGCATAAGCGATCGACACTTTTCGACGAATAATATACTCCACCGTTGACGTAAAGGTGACCCTCGAAAGCAACAGCGTTGTGGTCGCAACGACGTTCATTTAAAGGAGCAATGAGTTCCCATTCGTTGCTAATTGGACAATAACGTTCAGCAGAATTCAAATCATTTTCATCATCCTTTCGACCCGCAAAAACGTAAATATAGTTGCCCAGAACTGCAGATGCAGTGCGACTAAAAAACACGGTATTCAAAATAATTTTCGAAATCGATCTTGATTTGGAGTTTCTAATTTTGTAATGATAAGCTAATGTCTAAAAATATACTTACTGCCTAGCAGTAGACATTGGAGGTATCGTCGACCAGCCTTTTGTACTAAAATCATAAACTTTCGCCGTGTTAGTACACTCTCCGTCAATTTTGCCACCGAAGACGTACAATTTGCCATCGTGAATAGCACAAGTATAAGAAGATCGGCACTCTGTTTCACCTGTTTCAATCACCTCCCACTTTCCTGAAAATATTTGAAATATTATTACGTTATAGTATATGAAATATTAAAAATTGCAATGGCAAATATATAAATATTTACCAGTCCGAGAACTATACATTTCAGCAATATTTAGCGAAGACGCTTGAAGAACTACAATTCGCGTGTCTGACCTACTTGGATCGTTTTGCGAATTTGACTTTAAATTTTTTTGTCGCAGCCACATTACTTTTTCTACGATACTCCTAGAAATAACAAAAAAAAAATTGAAATATAAATAGACGATTTGCGTATGTAATTGAATAGAAACTATACATACTCATCCCCTACATTTTCACTATCGAAGTAATTTTTCAAATATTCTTGATCGATTTCAGCGAGCTTGATTTTCGCTAAAACTTTTTCCAAATGTGCTTTTCTATACTCCATATCCCAAGCAAACCATCTCATTACCGTGTTAAACACAGCTACTGCTGGACATACTTGAACTTCCCGAACAGAGAGTATTTCTTTCAAAAACTCCACGTCGCAATCATGAAAATATTTGTCCTTTTCCGAGACTACTAGAAACGCGCGACAAATCAAAACTTTGGCCTTCTCTTTCAATTGCATGTAATTTAATAGATCTGCAGTTTGATATGCATGGAATGCATTGCTCATTGTAATATTGTCGCACAGGAACTGATAACACTTGTGTTTCAAATCGTCGATACCCAAATAGTCTGCATCTTGAAGCAATGTCAGTGCGTTATCTTCCGTCAGTGAGATTTTGTTATTATTATGCGTGAACTCGATTATGTGCTCTAGGTTTCTAAATTCAGGATTGATCAATTAAAATAACGATTATGTACTTTATCGAAAATAATTTTTTTTTTCTACTTTGAGAAATAAAGAATAAATATTTACGATACGCACTGTGACGTGATTGACGAAAGGTCGATAACGTCTTTGTCGCTCTCAAAGAAACCACTTGTAAACATTGTATGAAAATACGTACTCCTCTGGACAAGGACGTTCCTCTTGGCATAATGGTTTTTGTTTTCGGTCTGGAATTTACGAAAGTATGCGCTTTCGTTACTTTTTTTAGAGACTATTTTTACTTTTATTTCATAAATTTAAATATATCAATGCAACAATGATGCAAATGTTCTTAGTTGTTTTGTAATAAAAATTATAGATCGTGCGAATCTTTGTCAAATTGCATTTTGATGATTGTGCTAAATTAATAAAACCCAACCAAGCTATTACGAAATCTCGCAAATTGATTTTTAATAATTGCATTGAACATTCATTGAACTCATCAATTTTTGCAGCTTTTCAGATGAAAGACATAGAATTCTCTCGTTCAATGATTTTTCAAAAATAAAAAGTAATAACAATTTACTTACACGAATAGTAATATAATAAATATCTCCTAAAATATGCTTTTTCTGAGGATCCTCGAAAATCTGTTCGTCGGCGTGCTTTCGTTTACTCGATTCCATGATTGCGCGAGCACAGAACGCGCAGCGTCGCGCACGAAATTGTAAACTAAACTGACCCTCACTATATTTTTCTCTCTCTCCAGTAAATACTCAAATAGCAGAAGAGTACAAAATGCATAGGCAGCGCGTCGTGACAAGAGCGGCATGGCTAAAATTTGACGAACCTTCTTGACGGAAAAGTTCGTAATTTTCACAATGGGGGAGGATGGAGCGCAAAATTTTTTATGAGCTCTGTCTGTGCGAAGAAACAGCATGGGGGAAAAGCTGAAGGTACTCAGGTGTGAACACGAGGTCTTTCCACTCTACCTGCTCATAGATTTGTCGTCTGCTTGAGTTTAAATCAACTATATTACCTTTGTTTGATTTGCCATTTGTTCGCTTACTGCCAATAGCCTTTATAACGTAATATGGCATTTGATATTAATGATCTCATATTTCTTCTTCATTTTTATTTAATTTTTCAAATATAGGAATAAATAGAAAAAAAAATTTAATGCAGCTTTACATTATAAAGGCTGTAACGGTGTCATTTAGGTGGCAGCGTGAAAGCAACCTTCGATCCCGTAGCTGCAGGGGAGCTGAGAAAGTATACCTATATAGCGCGCAACGCAGCCCGCAGCCCCTTTTTCTGAGCAGCTGCAGCTGCACCGACGACCACGCGATCACTTTCCACTTTTCTAGTGGAGTTGTACGACGTGGCATAGTGCTGATCTAGACGTTATAACTCGGAGACTATTTGTTACTGCCAAATAGTTCAGCTACAGGAGAAGATAATTTAGAAAAAAATTCAGCGGAGATTCGGCAAATCAGCAAGAAAATAATTAGGAAAATATTGTGGCAGAGGTAGCTGGTACGTTTATTTTCATTTTTTAGATTTAGTCTAGACGCCTAGGGAGGTTCCGTATCCAAACATGGGTCGAGCAGATTTTATGGTTGTTTTTTTATGTATTTCGACCCGTAGAATCCGAATTTCTGGGTCCAAGATCGATCCTATGGTCCCATATAAAGTTATTAACAATTTTAATTAATAAATGACGATATCTCGGAAACCACGCATTTCACAGAAAAATGTTTCAAATAATATTTGTTTCTCTCATTGAATAGGGTATTGTTGTCCATGAGCTGATGGACAAATCTGTCGTTTTTGGAACACGTAATTTAATTTCAGAGTTTTTATAATCAAACATAGTTTTTTTTGTTACATTGATTGGGTATCAGTCTTCACGTTTCTTTGAGGTATTGAAAATATAAAATAATTGTTTAAATAAAAAAAAACTAATTTTTTTTCTATTCATATTCATAAATACTGAATGATATTTGGAAGAATATTTTTAACAAGTAATAAATCGATAACTATTATATAACCAACATAGTAATTTCGGTGAAATTGTCTTTTACAGCGCGCCAATTTTGAACGATGAAGCTAATCGCAATTTTGGCATTCTTATTGGCGATTGCGTTCATGAGCCATGGGTGTCCTACTCATCGAGTTTCACAAATAGCTTCAGAAAGTGTGGGCCAACAGTATTTGATCAACTCAGAATTGCAGGGCCGTTTGCAATCGACCAAAGACAATTCAATCGTAGATCATGACAATTATTTACCAGAAAATGATGATTATTTTAATATCTAAAATGTAAAATTGATAGATAAAAAATTAAAAAATTAACAAAAGTAACAGAAATATAATGAATATTATCATTCCATCAACATTAAGAATAATTACCAAGATAAATCATATTTATTTGCGGTACGTCATGTGACTTCAAAAGGTTGTCATAAACGTTTCATATAATATAAAAAAAAATGTGATGTATAATACAACTTGAAATTGAAATTAAAGAAATCTTTGAGAAGCTAGGTGAGAATTTTTTTCGAAATCAAATGGTCTAATATTTCATTTTACTGATGTTAAAATTCTTTTTTTTTTACTGACAAGTGGACGTTGACTTTATATTAATTTATCGATGAAATCTCATATTGTCATTAGAGCTTGATACTCAGTGTAGATAGCTGACACATGCAGGATGTTAAAGTATGTGATTAGATGATAAAATATTGATAAATAGATTTCTGTAAAATATGAAGTGAGACATTGTAAAATTTATCGTTGAATTGATCAAATATGTATATAATACATATCGTCATCGATAGAATATTACTCTAATATTTTTCTCAGCATTATATGCTTTTGAAGTACGAACAATCTGCTATTCATGATTTTTATACCACAAGTTTCCTTGAACAACTGTTATCTCAAATCATAAATTAAAGTTCAAAATCTATTTATAGAATTTATATTCAAATTTAGATTATTGAGACTTCTAAAATATAATTTATTAGAGTCGTAACTTCTGACAATCAAAAAGATATAACAAGTCTGAAACCAAATGTCACTACTGTTACTAAATTTTTTTTTCTCTATCCGTACAACGGCCAAAAAGTGATAATCAATTTTCTCCTTGACACTCATTTTTTGTAATTATTAAAACTCTTTCTGTAATAGTAGCAAATTATTTCACAGTTATTAAAGAATAAAAATTATCAGGCACGATTGGTTGATAAAATCCATAGATAGTAGAATTCGATGAAAAACTACGATTACTAGTGGCAACTCACATTTTATCTATAAATCTTATCATTTGATTGAATGATTTGATTTTTCGAATCATGCATACATAAACCGATATATAATGATCTCAGTTGCAAAGTGGCGATATTACTATCGAGTATACCGTGATAGTTAGACATGAAGATTGTCTTTCTTACTTTCTGTGGCCTATTGGCCGTTGCGCAGGGTGAGCTCTTCAATAAATATAAATCTCAGTCTATACACTAAAATATTCAAAGGTTCATCATAAATAACGCGATATAATTTATTACAATATACCTAATAATTTTTTAGGCCGGACGATCGAAACAGATAAAACCAGAGTCGTGAACGGTGAAGATGCTAAATTGGGCGAAAGACCGTTTCAGGTATTTTGCATTGCTTGAAAATGTTATTTCATGATTGAAAACTGATCTTTCATAACATTTAAATTAAATAAAATACCTGTAGGTATCTCTGCAATCGTACGGTAGCCATTTCTGCGGTGGTTCAATCTTAAACGAGAATTGGGTTGTTACAGCAGGTCACTGTGTCGAAGGGTAATTTATATATTTTCGAATAATACTTACCAAACTATATCGCGTTTATAAGCAATGATAGCAAGTTTCTATATACTCCAGCCAGTTTCCTTCGAGGTTGAAAATTGTCGTTGGTACAGTAGATCTCAGAAAGCCTTTCAGTTCGCATCAAGCAGAACAAATAATTGTGCACAAGGAGTTTTCACCCCGTGACTCTTACAGAAATGACATTGCTCTGGTAAAGGTAGGTACCGCAACATTCGTTATTATTATTATTATCATGAAATTTGCATGTAAAATTATATTTATGCAAACGCGAAATTTACTCAAATCCATTTTCAGGTTGCTACTCCATTCAAATTCTCCGATCGAGTGAAGCCAGTAGCTTTGCCAGAATCGCATGTCAATGTGAAAACGAATAGCTCTGCTGTTTTGTCGGGTTGGGGATACCTTCTCAATGTAAGTATTAAATTTATTCAAACGCTTGATTCAACAAATAATAAAATACTTATTTAATCAGTGGTCCGCACCTGACATACTTCAAAAAGCGACGATTCACGTTGCTGATCCAGAGTACTGTAGCAATGTCATGAAAGAAAGAAACATGGATATATATCCAACAAATGTTTGCGCTAATGATATGTCAACCAGAAGAGGACAGTGCAACGTGAGTAATTGTGCAAAACGTTTTTGAAGTTATATACTCATTTCAAAACATTCGTTTCGTAATAAATTATCAAACAAATGCTATTGACTAAATAACATCAACGTGAATGATGTCTTTCAATAATTTGGAGCATATAATATGTTGAATCGACATATTTGACAAATCGTTTCATTTTCAGGGCGATTCTGGCGGTCCTTTAACCGTTGACAGCAAGCTGACAGGAGTTGTATCATGGTCTATCAAGGATCCTGATTGCGCAAGCACTAAGTTCCTTGGTGTCTATACTCGTGTATCTGAATTTGTTGAATGGATCCACGAGAACATTGAAGCTTGAGAACAGCCTGTAGATGTATTCAAGGTACGATTGTACAATAATTGTGCAATTTTATCTGTATGTATATCGTCGTATCTTGTGAGTTTTTGAAAACTGCATAATAAAGGAAGCTAACAGAATTTTCCATTTACTTGCTGTCTGACAACGTTAAATTTACGATTTTAGACTTCTTTGCCTTTACTGGTTCGCTCCTGATTTCGGTACGTAATATACATAATGGCAAATACATTAATGTATTAGCTTCAATATCTTTCTCATATATTATTGCATATTGTTGGAGGAAGCGTGTCTTATTTAGTTATAATACTCCAATTTCAAGAGGACATTTGTTCTGCTTGAAATTTCACATTTTTTAACCAATTTTCGTCATAATCAATGGATTTCTTCCCAATGTATAATATTTCAACTTATGTAATTGCTCATATCTACTCATATAACAGTAAAATTAAAAATCCTTGTTGAAATAATACATTAATTGTCATCTACGGTCAATATCTTTTCGCACTATACTTTTCGACATCGCCGCATATTGCGAAAAGAAAAAAAGGTATTATAAATATAAATGAGTTTCGATTTTTCGCGTTAATGCCTTACCAATATCGATTCTTGCACAACTGTATGCAAAAACTATCCAGGGAATAGAACAGTGCATAATTAGTATGAAGTTCATTGCTAAAAAGGTACACTACAACCTATCGCTACTTCAATGCTGGACTTTGAAAACAATCCGCTATTTGATAGACAAGACTTGACTATTTCAAATAAAAGTTACTTGATTCTGTTGACAATATATATTTACTTCAGTCACGCCACTTTCTTGCATTATAAATGAAATATTTAAACGCGTTTCAACGAGTATCGATTTTCGTGTAATAGGAATATCGATTCTTGCAATGTAAATGCTCAAAAAACCCCGGGGAGCAGAACAGCTCACAGTTGTGAAGTGCTTTGCTGAGCTAGTACGTGTCGCTATTTCAATACTAGACTTTAGAAAAAAAAACATCATTTGATAAAGTAAATTTGACAATTATAAATAAAAGTTACTTGATACTATCGACAATATAGATTTGCTTCAGTCACTCTACCCTCTTGCATCAGAAATAAATGAACAATGTTTGTAATAACAACTGCAACAAGATTCGCTGAAGAATTTCAAAATGAAGAGGATAAGTGCTTGAAGTTATTATTTTTATTTTTCAAAGTCTGCGGATTGGCCCCTTATTCTTTCAACATTGAAGTGACACAAAATAACGAGATACGAAGATATACGTTCATGCGTTCTCGCAAAAGTATGGCATATAACGTGGTCATGATTATAAGCCTGATACTATTAGATATCTGGGCTTTTTATTTGTTCATAGAGGCTAAATATTGTGAAAAAATAATTTACTGCTTAGAAGATAGTTGGGGAGCTATTTCCGGCTTATGCGTTCTTGCGATATTTTTAATAAGAAGGAAAGCTCAGGTGGATATATGTATCGCAATGAATGAAACGCAAGAAAGTCTGTACAATAGACGTGGAATATGTAGTACAAGCAATATATCGAAGAAAATCAAGCTACTGTTACTGGTGCACGGTTGTGTGTGGCTGGGCTTCGCGATGGGACAATATTTCAGTAATAGCTTTTCAGCGAGTTTTATCTTTATTATTGACACAAGCCACTTCATATGTAGCACAATGGTAATTCAGTATGGTATGGTAGTTGAGTTTATAAGACACTTGTTTGAGAAGTTGAATGCAAATTTACTTTACACAATGCAAGAAGCCAATCGTTTATCTGGATTAATGTCAGTCGACCGAATCTGTAACGATTTGTCACTATTGTGGAAACAGTATGCTGACTTGAAAAAATTATCTTACAAAGTCTCAAATTTCTATTCCTCCCTTATATTAATGACCACTTTGAGTGTATTTTGGATACCACTTTCTACAATTTACTATTCGATTGCAAAGCCAACGGTATGTGGGCAATCGTATGCGGCTATTGCTGACCATATTGCAAATTTTTTTTACGTAAATATATACGTCTTTCCTTACGTATTCTTGATAACATCTGTTTCCTCTGCTATACACGAGGTAAATGATATTTAGACATAATTATTTGATCACTGCTCAGTAAATTAATTTAAAATTAAAAAAAATTATGTTCTCTCAGAGTATAAAAACACGCGAAATCATCTCGGACAATTTGGGAAAAGTGAAAACTCGATTAATCACGGATCAAGTAAGTATAATCCAATTTTTTACCGTACATATAAAAGAGAAAAACTGAAAGAGCCTAAAAATTATGCCGTAATTTTAGCTGACAAATTTCCGCATTTACTTGCTGGATGACCAAGTTAAATTTATGGTTTTTGACTTCTTTTCCTTGAATGGCTCGTTCCTGCTTTCGGTATGTATTGATGCGCCAATACGAATTCAATTGTATATCAACACCTTAATTTACCTAATGTACCTTATTGTAGATGGTTGGAGGAATCATATCGCATTTAGTTATAATTCTCCAATTTGAAAAGGATAATTGTGCTGTTTGAAATGCCACACATTTGTAACTAACGTTTGCTGCACCCAACAGATTTTCAATAGAAATAGTAATCAACTTATTACAAATATGTTTGTTCGTTAAGCCTTCCCCCCTCATCAATATCTATAGCATACCGAAAGCGGGGAAAATTTATCTCGACTTTCCTGCACTGGTTTGCGTAAACAAAAGATCTTTGGTAATTGAGAAAAATACCATCGATAATTGTTGGTGTCTAGATTATACGGCTAATCAGTTTCGATGCGGTTTATGAAGCCGCTTCTTCGGAAAAATTAAAAAATTTAGCATTTTTTCCTGCTATCACCATAATCACTAAAACAAAATATAATCGCATGTAAACAAAAAATATCAACAGTAAAAGATGCTTACTTTCAAATTTTTTTTCTGTAAAAATGACTGCATAAATAAACTGCTCAAAAACTGATTAGTCCTAATCTAGGCACCAAAGTTTTTCGATAATACTTGTTTCGAGTAAAAATTATATTTCGTTTGAACAAACCATCGGAGGGAAGCTGCGACCAATTTTCCCCGCTTTGGTGTGCTATAGATATTGGTGGAGGCCCTTAATTGTGGTCGTCACTTTTGTCATTTACAATAATCAATATCGTCGTGTTAGATTGTACGTCAGCTGATTAAGTATCAGTGATTGCCATAGAGTTACGGTTGAAATAAAAAATGTGTTTCTATGAAAAAAAAAATCAAGCTTATCATATCTTTCAATACCCCTTCCTCTAATACAATACAAGTATAGTTTTGCAACATAGAAAAGCACATACAATTCGAGTGAGTATCGAGCGACCGTTTTTCAAAGAACACGATCAATATCTTTTCGCACTATACTTTTCGACATCGCCACATATTGCGAAAACAAAAAAAGGTATAAATATAAATATAAGGTATAAATATAAATATAAAATATATTATAAATATAAATGAGTTTCGATTTATCGCGTAATGCCTTACCAATATCGATTTGCACAACTGTATGCAAAAACCATCCAGAGAATAGAACAGTGTATAACTAGTATGAAGTTCTTTGCTAAAAAGGTACACTACAACCTATCGCTACTTCAATGCTGGACTTTGAAAAAAATCCGCTATTTGATAGACAAAACTTGCAATTTGCAAACTGACTATTGCAAATAAAAGTTACTTAATTCTGTTGACGATATATGAGCAATTCCACAAAAAAACTGCCATAATTCGGCACCGTTTGTCAGAATTTTCATATTAGGGGCACGCA
>JAWWMK010000032.1:3562419-3632480 GCA_035047105.1 Galeopsomyia nigrocyanea | reverse complement strand
CTCGTACTCGTCTCGTCTCGAACTCGTCGTCCGAGATCGAGACGAGAACGAGTGTATGACGTACTGAATCTGGCCCCAGGCTGCGTCTACAACATCCAACTGTAATATCTCTATGGTGCTATCACCATCCATTTTTGTTTTGCAATTATTTTGCTGTAATTGAATGATTGTTGTAAAAAAGCAACAATCATGCAAATCAAAAATTATCCTTATTGAAATGAATAAAATTATGCAAACACTCGCTAAATCGGGCGCGGTCAGCAATCAGCATACAACATTTGTTTGATGATAATGTCATTAAACAGTAGTTGAAACACTTTATTGTGGCCGAAAATAAAATATAGTGTGTAAACTAAAAAAAAGTATCCACTATTTTGTTTACGTTTTGAAGTATGCAAGCCACGCAGGCTGTGCAACTCAATGATTAGGTTGGCAATGGTGGCATACCTGCTCCACATGAAGTTGGCTGAAAAACATAAATGGCGCGCGGACGTAACGTATCCTTCGCCGCGATTCAAATACATATTTGCAACGAAGATAGAGCGTCTATCTTCGTTGATATTTGCGAGTCTTTTTGAATTTAAATAGAATGGTGTACCGTCGAGCATCATGAATTGTATATAGAACGGCTGGCAAACTCTCTCTCGGGTGAATGTACTGTGCAATAATATAACTATTGATACGAGTTGCGTGAGTAGCGAATGAAAACGCGATGCCTGGTTCATCAATCATTAATCACGAGTTGTGCAAAGATTCAACAATCAACAGCCACGATGAAAGCGATCCCGAGCAAAACACGTGTAATGGACATACCACCCCACAACAGCATTCTGAGCACAGGTTGCACATTGACAACTCCATTTTCAATACAATCTCAAAAATAGTCAACCGCACTGCCAAGGTAACATTCAACATTGTAATTTTTATTGTGCGGACTTTGATTGTGTGAAATATGCCATTTTAGGTGCCAGAAATACAGGATTTTAAAATTGTCAAGCCCATAAGCAGGGGAGCATTTGGAAAAGTCTTTCTAGGCTACAAAAAGACAAATCCAGATCAAATTTATGCCATAAAAGTGATGAAAAAGAATGAAATGATACATAAAAACATGGCCTCTCAAGTGATCATCGAGAGAAACGCACTTGCATTGGTCAGGAGTCCTTACTGCGTTCAGCTCTTTTATTCTCTACAGTCAGTTACCAGCGTTTATTTGGTAATGGAGTACATGGTTGGAGGTGATTTGAAAAGTTTATTGGGTGCATATGGATTTATGGAAGAGTCAATGGCTGCATTTTACACAGCCGAAGTGAGTTTGGCCCTGGAATACCTCCACTCGCATGGGATTGTGCATCGAGACCTCAAACCAGACAACATGCTTCTCTCCAAGGAGGGCCACGTCAAGCTCACAGACTTTGGTTTGAGCAAAATTACTACTATGCATCGTGACCTCGAGATTTCCGATTTGGTAAACTGCACTCCTAGTCTATGCGCTCGAACGCCGGGTCAGCTTCTGTCTCTCACTTCTCACTTGACGTTTGACTCTCTTGGATTGAAGTCAACGTTGAGCAGCGATTCGAATTTCATGAACTCTAGCGACAAAAGTAACCCTGCCACAGATTTGCTACCCGAACTGCAGTCCAGAGCACGTCATCACAATAGTTCTCCAAATCTGTTTGTCTCACCAGGTGGTCCAGTCGCATCGGGTGATTATTCTCGCGTATCCGGTGTAACCCCGTTCCAATCGGCCGAGGACATACAAATTTCAACCTTGTCACGCGAGAGCTCGTCGACCAGCAGTTACCACACGTGCGAGGCATCGTCGTCATCAACATCCGCCGTGTCTTGTTTGTCGGAAAAAAACAACATTAGTAGCAGCAGCAGCAGCTTCAACAACAACAACAACAACAATAACCACGTCGACGAAGAGGAAGAGTCGACTCTGGAAGCTGAACACTCGTCGCAGCAGCCGTTACCACATCAGACTAGTCCATTGAGTTCCGGTACGAGTATGTTATCCAGAGGCACCAAGAGGAAAAGGAAGAATAAAACGATGCAAGGTACAGGTTTGACGAGAGAGATTTGTCTCATGGGATTGGGCGGTGGGGGCGGCGGCGGCCATCAGACACCAAAGAAGAAGAATCGAATTCTGACGTATCAATGTTCAAGCCCACCATTAATCGAGGCAACGTTTGGTCGAAAGATTAAGGAAGCTGGCGGCGGCGGCGGCGGCGGCAGCGGTACAGCAAAGTCAGAAGGAGGCAGCGGCACATCGGTAAGAGTTGCTTTTAGCACGCCAGTTTCGTCGACAAAGCAACGATCCCGCTCCGGTGAGATAGTTTTTAAAAAGGACGAGGAAAAACCTACACTACTGAAATCCACGAGGTTCGACCTACCGTCTGCGGACGCGACAGCCGACACCACCGGAGAGGAAGCGATCACTCAGCAAAGATCGCCCCAAGAAATTTCGCCCATTAAAACGCCCGCTGCGTCGGCAAACAACTTTACACCTTACAGGACTCCGAAATCGGTGAGACGAGGCACAGCACAGGCGCTGCTGGGCGCCAACCGCTCGGATGATCGAATTCTCGGCACACCAGATTATTTGGCTCCGGAGCTGCTGCTTCGACAAGGTAAACTCGCGTGAAAATATTTGCATCGGAATTCGCATTGAACATGAATCAACGTCAACAGGTCACGGGCCGGCAGTAGATTGGTGGGCATTGGGAGTCTGCCTCTACGAGTTTTGCACGGGCATACCGCCGTTCAACGACGATACTCCGCAAGCAGTATTTGCAAATATACTGGCGAGGGAGTTGCAGTGGCCCGAAGGCGAAGAGTGCCTCACTGACAATGCGGTGGAGGCTATCGATTCTCTGCTCACTCTTGACCAAAATTTGCGGCCTTCAGCCAAGCAAGTGCGAACTATGAAACTCTTTCAAGACTTTCCTTGGGACGAGCCGCAGAGCGCTGTGCCGCCTTTCGTTCCTCAGCCTGACGATAATTACGATACATGCTATTTTCAAGGTATTTTTGCACTTTTACAAGTAAAAAAAAACATCATCATGAGTACTTTGAGTATTAAATTTTTTTTTTCAGCGCGCAATATTTTGCAGCACCTCAACGTTAGCAATTGTGACACGTGACTGCTTATTTTGTCTTAAATTTTAAGATGAAATAATTTTAATTCTCGTACCAAGGTATCAAGTCGCAAACGGATATAAAATGTAAAGAGTAAAAATGTAGGTTGCTTGCACTGAGCGATTTTGATGGTATGCAGTATTTTTGACCAAATCTTATGTTGCTGTACCTGGTGCTGGATCGCCTAAATAAGCTTTTTATTCATTTTCTATCGCATACCAAAAAAGTCTTGTACTTTTAGATTAGAAACTACTTTTCCTTCTTCTTGATAGTCCCAAAAAAAAGACTTTTTTTTTACAAACTTTTTTCCATACTCGCAATGTATTTTTAACTATACTTGTAATGAAGATCAATTATTAATTTGTAAATATTTTACATATTGCCAAATAAAATTTCTACATTTAAAAAAAAAAGTGTATTTAATATCGGTTGTACAATGGAAAATTGACAAATGCTCGTCATCAACATCAAAATAGATTATAATAATGAAGAGATGGTGATTTTTTGACTTTGTATTTTCGAGTTTACAGAATATTTTATAATTTTAATGATGATAATGATGGTTCGTAAGCTAATTACTTGAGATTCTTGTAGATCCAGGGCAAAAAGTGCGTGACCCGCGTGTACACTCCCGGGTACTGGCCTTTGCCGCAGCCGATTCCCCAGCTCACGATACCAACCTGTGTCCAGCGACCGTCGTTTACCATCAACGGGCCACCGCTGTCCCCCTAGAATTGCACGCAATTGTTGAAAAAAGCTTGTCAAAATTTGAAAGGTAGATCGGTAATAAAAAGCTGTGTGAATATACGTACGGAGCAAGAATCCCTGGCGGCCTCCCCCGCGCAAAGGAAACTGTCGACTATTCCGCCCGGCGCCGCACCTCCGTACTTCTGCTTGCAGACGGTATTCGACCAAATCGGAATGCTCACTTGTTGCAGTTTGCCCGGCGCTGGGCCACCTTGTGATTGACGGAACAATTTTATAAAGCAACAGTGGCGAATTATAGCGATCGTAAGAATAGAAAGCTATACTCACCCTCTCTGAGAGAGCCCCAGCCAATGACGGTAGCCTTGTTGCCAACGTAGAGATTGGCGCCCGAAGGCAGACAGACCGGCCTGATGGTCTCGCTAAACTCGACGGGCTCGTTGAGGGTGAGGATGGCGACGTCGTTGTAGAGGGTGCGCATGTCGAAGCCCCGGTGACGAACCACTCGCTTCACTCGCTTCTCGACGTGGCGCACCTCGTGCGGCGTCTTGATGTCGTAGTCGCCGAGTCTCACCGTCAGACGGGCAACGTCCCAAGAGTTCATCCTGAAAACCAGAGCAAATGGTAATCGTGATTCTATACAGGCGGTTGCGCAGCCCGCACTTACTGAGCGACGCAGTGGGCGGCGGTGAGGATGTGCGTGTCGTCGATGAGCGAGCCACCGCAGATGTGTCTGCCGGCGTTGAAGAGCCCAGCGATCCAGGGCCACTCGCCTTGGGCCGTGGTCGTGCCCCCGACGATCCTCGTGTCGTCCTCGCCGTCGTAGTCGGCAATGTTCTGGTTGCCGTTTTTGGCGCCGCAAGCGGCACCGAACGCCGGCGGCACGTGCGGCGCGTTGGTCGTGGGCGGGCGGGTCGGGAAAGCGCCGGGTGGTTTCTTGGTCGGCCAAGTGGTCAGAGGCCGCGGGGTGGTGGGCAGGGTCGGCGGCTTGCTCGGCCTGGGGGGCTTCGCGGCACCGGGCGCGGGCGGGTGCGTCGGTAGAGGTGGGATGGTGTGGTGCGGCGGGTGGGTCGGCAGTGGCGGCGGCCAGCCTCCGCTGTCTCCTGGCAGCCGACTGCCACTGGGTCCTCTGTCCTGTAAAATCGCATTTGTATTTTTCATTTCAATGGATAAACTAAAAAACCGGTCGGCTTACGGGAAACTCGTCGGGTTCCTCGATGAGCGGCTGCTGGCCACCGGCCTCGCCGGCTGGCTCATTGTCGGCTGGCAAGACTGGCGGGTCGGCGCAGCAAATGCCAAAGCTCAGTCTGCCGTCTTCTTGCGTGTAACTGCAGGTGTCGTAGATACCCAGAACCCATCCGTCGAGGGCACCTAGGTCGGGTATCTTAAAGTACGGGTAGCATTCCTTGAATGTCGTACACTTGCCCACTGCACCCTTTGACGTGAGACACGGGCCACGCTGATTGACAATCTCGCGGGCCTGTCGCGACGACGCCGCTGCCAACGGCAAAATCTGCTCGCCCGCGATAGCTGTCAACACAGTCAACACGTTTATTAACGATTTTTCGATTATCACAGCATAATTGATTTTTTATTGTACTTTAATGGGTCGCTGGAAATTTTTAATCGTAGCTTAATGAAAAATAAGATAGTCTTCAAGAAAAACGTGGAGATAATAAGAAAAGATGAAAAAGTATTTACGGGAGTTCGCCGATACCTGTACACGGTCAAGCCAGTTTTTTTTTTTTTTAGTTCCTTTTGTCTATACAAGTGAGTAATTTGAGGAAAGAAAAAAAATTGAAATGTTTACTATTGGCAATGCAGAGTTATTTTTGCAAGACGACAATTGTTATTCGTCACGCGTAACTTTATGAAATTAACGAATACGAATTTGGCAAAAGGCGCGGGCTTTTGTTTGCTTTTATTATCATGCAAAGTGGGTAGCGGGTCTGTGGTCGAATAAATGTGTCGGACTGACACACACGACTTTCTTATTCTTCGGGAGTGCCAGTCGCGACTTTATATTCTACTATTAATAGAAACCAGAAGTAACAGTATATAGTTAATTTCGAATTTTATCAAGTTTGTACAATCAGTGCACGTTCGACACACAGCCAATATTGTTATTTATATTTAAAAACAATTATGATGAATAAAAAAAAACGAAAAAAAGTACCATCAATTACGACAGCGTCATCCTCGGTATCGCTGCCGCTGCATACCACCACAAGTAGAAAAAAACTCGCGACGCTTAGTATTTTAATTTTCTCCATGACTGTAGGACTTGTTCCTTGAATTCACTGCTCGACGATTTGAACAAAAATAATTTTTCCAAACTTGTACAATAGTCTATTACATGGTATCACTGACAATCGAGCATTGGAAATTAAGCGTTGTAGATTATTGAAATCACTGGTAGAGAATTCGTATTGCTAGAACGAGAACTGCCGTGAGGTCATTACTGACCGGCGTGTGCGCGCGTGCTAAGCCGCCGAATACGCGACTTGGCAGCTTTATAACGGGCTTGCCCTTCCCTCTCGTTCACTGTTGCTCGTCTTCTTCTTCTTCTTCTTCTTCTTCTTCTCTATATCCTCGGAGTTTTTAGCTTCTCCTTCTCTTCTCTTTTATAAACTTGCATTCGTTTTTGCAACAACCATATAATTCCTCGGGGAGGCGTTCGTTCAAGTAAATAATGAGTATTGCAAATACAATTTTTGTTGTTTACTCAACCATCCGTCGAAATCATCCTCGCTTTTCACGACGTATGCGGTGAGAAATTTTTAAAGAGTACGTTCAACTTTAACATTTATACTTGAATGCATAATTAATGTAATATAGTGTTTTTGATACCGATTCTATTTTTCGCACTCAAAACCTGCAAATTATGCAAATTGAGATAATTTATAACTGTTCAATAATCATGAATTTCGCCCAACGATTATTTTTTTCTCATTTTATTGCAATCTTTTATACAAAATCATTTTTACAATCAATTGTTTAATCAGCGAGAAACACTTGGAAAGATACTTGTAATTACCGTAAAAGAACAATTCGATGACTGCCGGGAAATTGCAGCCGTTGGCCATTCGCGGAGGTTGTTAACACGAGAGAAAGAGAGCCTACTGGCCTTGGGTTAACTGCGCAGAGGCTGCGTCCGTGAACTTGCCCGTGAAGGAATCGCATGATGCAGCAGCTGCCGGAGATGCAGCCTTCACGATCCTTGCACGTGCAATGACGCAAATTGAAATGTGTTTGATTTTTCTAAGGCGTGATCGATATTTTATCCATCTGGAAGGTAATCGATTTTACTTGAAACTTTATTTATTTTGATTTCTACCTCTACCGATTTTTCTTTCTCTGTTGATGAAAAATTGATTGTGAATAAAATTTTTTTTTTGTAGTCGTTTAGATTTTTCTGCGAGAGTGTATGGTGATTGAAATAAAATCATGTTTCAATCGGTACAGTCGTGCGTAATAGAATTTCAAAAAAAAAACTAACGTTACTCACGTTGTATAGTTGTGTTCGATTCAAATATTTGAGCGCTACAATCGCAGAGTTTCTTGACCGCCCGCGCGGAGGTCTCATTCACTTTTTTTTTGATCGATAAAAAAATCATGTCTCGATGACCTGCCAAACCGGACTCGAAAATATTTTTAATCGCTCCTTTTTTTACCTGCGCTAATATCGATGCGATATATACCGCCAAACTTTGTTTCAGTCATCAACTTGTCGCTGTTGATGCTAATATTATTCAAACTTTCCAAGATATTTTTCCCATTTATAAAAAAAATAATCAAATCGTTTGGTTTTTGTTTTCTTTTGTACAAACATCAATCATTGTCAGAATGTTTCTCAAAGGCTATTCATTATGAATATAAAAATGCGTCACATCACCAAGAATTATGAGAAATCGAAAATGAAAAAAACTAGATTTTACCGTTTCCCAAGCGATGGCTATCGCAGAGCATTCAACCCTCTCATCAAATTCAAATGTCCAAATCTTGAACGCTCTTGATGTGTCACTGAACTTTGATTTGAAATTATTTTAGCTCAAATTCTCCCGTCACGCAGCTGATAGCAGTATTAAATTGGGCATATGCAAATCACGCACCAAGAATCACAATCGTTGTAGCAAGTTTTACCATATTGCCTAGTAAAACGGAATATAATAAATGCGGTAAAATACTTTTTTTGTTTACTCTACTGTAATATTGTTTAAAAATATAGTATAATGGTATCTGTTACTATATTAAATGTTACTTATAATGCTCTCTTCTACGGCAACAATGATAATTAATACGAGCAAAGTGCGGGCCAGTGGCCCCTCCAAGGTTGAAGCGCTCTCTTCTTCAGTTTCATTATCTTTTTTTCATTAGCACTGCTTCGTCCTGTCGTCGTTAAGATCCACGCTGATACACGTGCTGCAGATATCGGCTATATTTTTTCGCGTGTCGTTTCCTTTTGCGTTAAAAAAAAACTATACAAATACATTACCTTTGGAAATCAATATCCAATTAAAACTGGAATTATATAAATGAAATAAATCACTTTATATTAATAACATTTCTTACGCAATATAGTTTTTGAAATATAATAAATTAAGTTAACGACTTTTTCAAAAGAAAAAATTTTCATATACCACTGCGTACGAAGAAAATAAAGAATGTTCAGAGAAAAAATTTAATGATACAAAATTTGCTCAACAGCAACGTAATAAGCCAATTTTATGCCGAAAAAAGCAACTTTATATCGTGCAACTATAAAATTCGCGGTAAATGGAAAATTGTGCGAGTCTATAATCAAGCAAAGAGATCTCTCTAGAGTTGAGCCCCCATCTCATCGATACTCGTCGATTTTTTTGTTTTTTTTTTTTTGTTTTTTGATACCGTACTCTTACGTATATAGACTGTTGGCAACCTCATGCGCAGGTAAACGCGAGGAGCATCATCAATGGAACTGGTTTTTGCGCCGAGAAAACGTATCGGTAGCAAGTTTCTTTTGCAAAATTAATGCGTAGACTGCGTTCTTGCTGTGTAGGAAGCTGTCTGCGCGCGCCATTAATTGAAAATCAGCTGTGATTTAAAAGTTATACGAATCTTTTTACCAACAACGCGCTTGCGGTTCAATGACTCATTAACGAGTGTAATAATCACGCACTTGATTGGAGAATCGCTTATTCGTCTTTTATCTGATAATGAATTAACTTGATTAAAAATTTCACTCCCAGAATATGTTTCCATTAATAATTTCAAAACCTTATGGTATAAAAGGTAAAAACAACTCGCAACGAAATAGAGACGCACAATTTATAAAACGTACTAATATAATATTTATTGTTTTGATAAACATCGTAATAATATAATATCACCTCTGGCACAATCTCACGATGGCAAGACGTCGCGCGATGTAACATTTGACACAAAATTTTTTCATATATATGACTTCCGTGTATCACACTTTTGTGGATCGTCGAGTCGATAACATGCGCAATACTAGTCACATACTAGGTGCGAGCGTGTGAATCTATATGCACAATCTGACAAAATATATGAATTATTATTATTATTATTTTTTTTTGCAAACTCGAAAAGATAATCAGGAAGGACTGATATATTGGGGAGGCATTACAATGCACTTATAATGATTGTAACGATATACAAATAGCAATGATAAAATTAGGAGGATCGCCGCTAAAAAAAATTTATCATGATGAGTAATTTTATTCTCCTCACAATTCAGACTTGGAACATCATTTTCGCTGCTCGTCAATATACAATAAATCTTTGTTTTTACAAAATTTGATTGTTCTTCTTTATCCTTAAAGCTTATACTCTAAGAGCCGAAATATATATAATACAATCATTAGGGTTCTGTACGAGATCGGTATATAAGTACAATGTAACAACAAACTAATGTACATATTTATCTTTCGTTCTTCCACGCAGACTTTATAGCAACATTTGAATGGATTTGAGAAAACCATATACCCGCAGTAATTTATCTCGATTTCTTTACAACTGATGTACATACACTAATTTATTACGTGACCTTTACAAAGCAATAGCAAATCCCAGTCACAAACAGTTTTTAAAAATAATTTTCCATCCATCATCAACTGAGCCATAAAAGTAAAAATAGTACGTAAAAAATGTCATGGATCAACGTAAACAAACTCGCTCATTCACGCAATATTGTGGCTAACGTTATTTCATTCGCACGCTTAATGTTTAATGTTTTCAACACTTTTTGATACTTCCGCAAGTACATCAAGTAAATAACAATATTCGCCCTTACATTTTTTTTTTAAATTTATATATTCAAATCATAATATTAAAAACTATAATAAATGTAACAAGATATAGTACTCAATAAAATAATTTGCATTTCACAAGCATTATTTTGATCGTTGCTTCGATGTATGCTTTTGGCTGAATTTTTCTCTTTTTTTCTTTTGTAATCAACAACATTTTATCAATGGATTTTTAATCATATTTGTTTGAAAAGCAATATTTTCAAAGCAGCGTTTCCAAAATTGCACGCGTTGCGTTTGTCTCGCCAATAATATTACGCTCTTCTTGATATCCGAATATATAAATCTATCATTGTAATTCACAGCATCGACTTTCGAGTTACACTCTGAAGCAATGCGCTGAAAAAATAACAACATCTTTCTCTTTATTTGCAAAACAACTCCTACATTTGAGTGAGCTCGTCTCACTAATTAAAATGTCACAACGCCGTACATGGAGTATGTTTGTTCTTAAATAGTTGTAAAAGTAGCGATAAATGCTTTTTTGATTTGCATTATTAGAGTAAGCAAGACCTCCGTATATGTTTGTATATTGAAGATGAACATTTCCGGGCCATCATTGCTCACTGCACATTAAACACGCATAATAGCATAACCAGTATAAAACATGCAACATAAACATGCAAAAAGACGCAGTCATAAGACATTTTGATTGATTCCAAGGCCTCATTACAGAGCCTCGTTTATAATAATAATCTTAATAATGAAGAAAAAAAAATAATAATGTAAAGTTAACAAAATAAACCATAAATAAAAAAAATGGTCTTTATAGTCGCAACAGAATGTTGTGTTGTAGTCTTGTGCAGATAATAACAATATCGTTTCATAAGTACATAAGGCACTCCTATTGCTCAATCAACAATGTGTTTGCCATTTTTAATTTGCAATTGGCCAAAAAAAAAAGTCTGTAAAAATGATCACGTAGAGGAGGATGCTCACGTTGTTGCGACATGATGCTGCACAACTTGCGTATGGTGAGGTGAGGCAGACGCCATTGATTGTTGAGGATTAATCGACAACTCGATAAGAGTGACGTCGTAGCCTGCCGTAGACGCGTCGCCGAGTGTATCGTTTGGATCAGATGGCGAACCGCCATTGCGACCAGAACGCTCTTGTTGCTGTTCCGGTGATAATCGCGAATGCGTCACTTCCAGCAGGAAAAGATCCTCGTCGACGTAATAGCGGATCATGTCGTCGTCAATTTTCGCTGTAATTCTGCGAATAAAACAATTTTTGTGATTTTTTTATATTTTCCATTTGCAATAGCATGGGAATGAATGCAAAATTTCGATATATGCAGACAGACGAGTCAAAAGTACGTGCAAATATTTTTATTGGACAATTAATTGATTAATATGGTGAATCAGTTGTAGGGAATAAATGATCAATTGATAAACGGATAGAGTGATGGTTAAATGAGGTGGATTTCGAATGCATGCGTAGTTTAGATGACTCTTTACTAAACTTACCCTTTAGTGTTTTTTCGATAGAGGTTATTAATACTCGAAGATGCAATTTTGTACTTTGACTCAATCTGTAAAATAGAAAAAAGTAGAACATTAGAATTTTGACAATTTCAATCAGACCAAAGTTTTAGCAAAAGAAAGAGCAAATAGATAGAAAGGATCAATGCCTATTGTCAAGATTGAAGATTAAGAAAAATCATTTGAAAGGTTTTACAGAGAAACGAAAAAGAATAGTTTTTCCACTTTTTTCAATTTGATTAGTATAATAAACCAGATACATGCGCATTAATAATTAATAAACGTGTTATGGCGGAGAATATAAGGGAAAATAGGAGAGAGACACAGATATGCGAATACGTATATATAAATTTCCACAGAAAGTTTTGTCGGGAAACACAAAAATAACATGTTTAAAAAACAATTATCTTACCAAAAATGTTAATTTCGTGGTTATGATAATGTGTTAATTTGAACAAAACAATAGCTGTAAAAAAAATCATAAAGGAAATTACCTAATTGCATTGCGCGTTGGAAGATCTGAAGAATACATCAGACGCCGATATATGGCCCTGAAGTTCCCTGTGCAGAGTATATCAAGTAGTTTCCTTTATGACTTTGTATATAGAAAATTTGTGCACGAATTGTGAAAAAAAAAATCATACAAGAATATACAAAGTCTCGGATTAGAGTGATGCAGAAAAAAAAAATATAAAGATGAAAAACTACAAGTATACGTATAGAGGAATAGTCGTGATGTAAAAAGGAAAATGATATGAGATTATGAGAATAGTGAAAGAGAGTTTGGTATGAAGCAATGAGCGACGGAACAACGGATACTCACAGCATTGAGGAGGCCTTGAACAGAGGGTGGCGTGACGTGTAACGGCGTGTAGACGTCCTCGGACTCTTGGCGGACATAGAGCATGACCCGGTCTTCGGCGTCGGTGCCGCGCATATGAGGTTGCATGTGCAACCTATTGCCGAGCGTGCCGCCAGCACCGCCGCCAGTAGCGACGAGTTGCGAGCTCGTCAGCGCTTGAGGCTGCACGCTCTGCAGCACCGAGCCTTGCAACTCCTGCACCTGCATCAAAAGAGCGTCCTTCTTGTCGTGTATTGAGCTCAAATTGTCGGGTGGAAAGTGATTGTGGAACTTGAGCGCGGGCAAAGTGGCGCGACTTGGCGCGTAGGGGCTACTTGCGCCTTTCATGCCGCCGACTTCGCCGTTGCTCAAACTTGAGCTGTCCGTCTCGCCTCCTCCTCCTCCTCCTCCTCCTCCTCCGCCTCCTCCGCCGCCACCCGCTCCACCGCCGCCTCCGTAGAAGCCCGACAACTCCATCGTTGAGAACTAGCAAACAATATTGTTCATTCTTTCTGTCTACTCAATTTCATTTTCAAACGATCAAACAATTATTACAATTGGCTATCATGCTTATACAAACGCACATTCATAAAAGCGCATTTGTGGTAAAGGTGGTTTATAACGCCAACGATAATGTAACAATAACTGAGACAGATCGTTAAATCTCGTGTACTCTAGTCAAAGTAAGTTATCCATTATTTAGCGTGTTTAAACGAAAGTTATGGAGGAGTTGCGGTTAGTGGAGCGTTTTGGTGCGGAGAGCAGGACAACGTGAATTTTACATACGCATTTCTTGCATTGTTTTTTTTTCTTCTACGTCTCAAATCAATTTTACTTTAATCGCAATTTCATTACGAGTAGCATGAAAACTGCAATACTACTGGTAGTAAAATGCCGATTTTTTGCAGTTTTTTTTTTTGTAACATTGCAGAAAAGACATTTGGAAAATTCTGGCTGACAATTAATCAGGCTGGATAATTACCTTGTCTATAGTGTGCTCGGCCGGCGGTGAGAAGAGTACCGGTGGTTTGTGCAGATCTGCCATTGTATAAAACTCGCTTCTCTCTGTCACAGAATGGTAAAGCTCGTCCAACTTTTTGCGTCCCGTCGCTGTCATCTTTCTCTTTGCCGCTCTCCTTTCTTCGTCGCGTGTTTTCCTCTCGGCTCCCTGTCGCCATTATAAATATCAGCAATTAATTCTTCAAATATAATTACATTTTCCAATTTACTAACCTTATCGCAGAAAACTTTGATTTGGCAGTAGCCTCGATGATTTGGCGGCGTGTAAACGTGAGTGTGAGTTGGCGGTTCCTCGTACGTGTCGATCTGCAAATGCAAAGGTAGCCCCTTGACGCCCTTCTGGCTGGAAAAATCGGTGCTCAGACACTGCACGGCTACATTGATCTAACAAAAAAGAAAAATGGATGAAAAATAAAGGTTAAAATTAAAACGTCGCGCAATAAATTAATGCGAATTTGATCGTGTTACCTTGGCCGACGACTCCAGTGGATTCCAGTAAACGGCGATGGCATTGTGCGCCACTTCCTCGATGCAGCCCACAAGGCCCACGCTGTTTTTCGTGTCTGTAAACCAATTTTTATACATTTACAACATGCACTATATCAACGCACAATAAACGACATGGATCAACATGGAAATTAGCATTGCTAATCACATCTTACCCATCATCCTTATCCACGCAAGCAATTCCTCGTGAGCATTGTGTGAGAAATGATTTGAAGGAAATAATTTAGCAACACAATTTCTTACCTGCGTCGAGGATACGCTGCTTGACAGAGTGCTGCCTGCCGTGCCAAAACTGCCACGCCTTGATCTCGTCTTCCGGACTTTTCTCCTCGCGAAACATCAGCATAATCACACTCTGCGGGTCCATGCGAACAGACACATATTATTATTTGAATTTAGTTTGATATTACAATGTGTAATCTTTGAATAATATTACAATTCCATCATTTTTGTTTCTGTTGAAAAAGCTCCAACGTTCTTTATATTATATTCCAATATACATTCATTGACTGTCATCGTTATTATTTTCGTGATTAAAAAGCGCTGGCGATGCGTAACAGAGAGCGATCATGAAACTGGATTTTTCAACAAGAAATCATCCTTACATAAGTATACTCGTGATATAAGCGCCGTATATGCATGCGAATGCATCTCATACTCGGATATGTTGTGCAAGTAATTTTTTTTTTATCGGCATAATTTCAGATATACAATCTACTGACACAGTTTTCAGCTAAAGTTTGTCAAAGAGAAAGGCTCGATAAGTGAATCAACATGGAGAGAATTTTGGCAAGCGTTGAACCTATACACACGCAGTTAAAAAGAGGGATTGCGAGATGAAACAAGCATCGTAATAATTATTAATGCCGATACGCTCGCACAGAGAGCGAGAAAGTATAAGAGAGAGAAAGACGAGTGTGGCAGAGTGTCTTGCACTGCAGTGTGGTCGGTAGGCGTAAAGAGAGCGGTGACATCCTCATACTTGGTACCTATATACCAGAGTATCGCATATCGTCGCGCGATACGCAACCATATAGACAAATTCAGCGAGCTCGCATACCAAGTGGCGCGAGCAAAGTAAACGCGAGGTAGATAGAATTTTTTCATTATTTTTTTGTTCTTTTATCCGATTCAAGCGAGTGGAAAATTTCAGCAGGCATTTTATCGAAGAGGAAGTGAATTAGGCGACAATAAGAACAACGAAGCTTGATACAGATTTGCATAGTTGGCGCGGCAGCCAATATGCAATTCTGTCTCTGCCTCTCGATACTCGATATAGTTATTAGCCGAGTAGCCGAGACGTTATAAATTTCACGAATCAATTTATTACTCGCGCGACATTATACAACGTTGCTTTAATCGCTAGTTCGGCCGGCCCATAAACGAGAGAGAGAGAGAGAAAAAGAAATTGTAAGCAATACGAATGCAATAAATAGAAAGTGAAAATTGTCAATGAGCGAGCATTGAAAAAAAATCTTGTTTTTTTTTTTTCGAAATTTCGTCGCGCAAAAGCAATGCGCGTACGCAGTGAAACTCTACGCAAGGCGCCGAGCGAGTGCGTATACGAGCATCCGGTCGAAGCGCCTGGAAAAATGTTGCCTCCCTACTCCATTCTGCCGTAGCCGCAGCACAGCAGCAGAGATAGCAAGCATACGCGCACGCACTCGTATATACGCGCGCGCGCCGAGTGATATAACTCGAGAAGAAAGCTGAAACTCGCGAAACTCGTAATCGGGAAAAATTGGTCGCGCGGCCAGTTGGCGCGTTGGTGAGAGAGAGAAAGAGAGCTTTATCGCAATGGAAATTGCTAACGGTACGGCGTTTAGTCGCCAATTAAAATCGACGCGCAAGCGAGAACAAACGACCTCATTCCACTGGTTTTTCTCTACCCCCAAGTCGCGGCTACTGCAGCTTCAACAGCTCTCTCGGACCTGAGATCTCGCTGCAGAGATGCCTGCACGCGCCACGCGCCAAACTTGCGCGAGAGTTTGCTCGCACGTGTGCGAATGTAGCCTGAAGTGCTCGAGTCGGCGAGAGAAAAAAAAAAGAAAAAAAAACAGGCAAACTGCACCCCACCGCGAGCCCCATTTCAATTGTCAAAACATCGATTTCTCCCAGCAACCATCATCGCCACAATCAAAGTCAAGACTAAAAAATAATAAATAGAGTTTCACTAGAAACTCCAACGGGAAACTTGTCGTCGATCTAGTTGTAACAGTTGAACAGATAAAACAGCAATGACCGGAGGCGTATGGTAGCCGTCGTCGAGCGTCGAGACGAGTATGTGTGGTTCGTGAAAAAGCCCGCGGAAGTGATCGCAGCCACTCGTTTACCTTGACGGTCTGTCCCGATTTGAGCAGCGGCTTGTCCGGGTCGGGCACATAGTCCAATGTGATGCCGTAAAATTGACCCTTGTTGATGTAGGTTATCCTGTCGTCTTCGCGCCGCTGCGAAGTACTGATTGGCGACTCCAGATGGTATTTAAATCCATAGGCCGAGTAGCTGAAAGAATACACACATTTTTATTATAGATTTCACATGTATGAAAAAGTTACGGCGGATAATATATATATCAAGAGGAGAGATCTACTAATGACTCTCTCTTGCGCGCGTTGCCCCGTGGGGGTTATGCCGATTTTTGCCGATCGCGAGAAATCAACGAGCGGATCGTTAGTCGGGGCGTGCCATTGAAAAACTTGAAAAGAAAGTTCCCAGTGTGTGCGCGCGCGGCAATTATCATCTGTTTTAAGGACGCGCCCGATGACATTCCGTTTTCTGGTAGCTTCTTATATGGTCGGGGTTTTTTTTTTTTGCCCGCTGCCATGTAAAAGTACTCCGCGCCTGATGTTTTATTCAGCTGCGCGCGAGATATCGAGCTGTAAACCGATTTAGATCGAGGCGTTGCGATGAAAGCTGCCGCGCGACGAAAAGCGCGCCTCGTCGTTGCACTGCTGCTGCTGCAGCATAGCGCGAAAGTATAATACCTGCACGCCGCGCGGTGCAGTAGTTTTCATCGCGCGATATTACATTTCAGCCGCGTATATCCTCTTTCTAAGAGAAATAAAAGAAAGAAATTCTCTAGCGAAAATATTTTTTTACATGTGCCTCTCGGCGCAATGAATAAAAAATAACAACGCTCATATATGCAATAACGTTACTTTTTCTCTGCAGCAAACTGTAAATGTGAAAATATATATATGCTAAAATTTACTGTTGAAAAATTTTTAAATGCACTTTACGCTTGTATTTAAGTACGACGTATTTACTCGAGGAAGTTTGCTTATCTCGGAGAGCAAGAGGGGGAGAGCCTCTCTCTCGCTCTATCTCGTACAAAAAAGACAAATTGGCGTACTTTTTATCCAAAGGAAGTGAACGACTCTATCAGCCGCGATTGCTCGCTGTCAGCATTAAACACCTCTGTCGCCTTGCTTAGCTTATATTGCCAGGACATCCCTCAACGGTAAATTTTTGAGCACAACAATTCCATTACTCTTACAATCTTTTCGCAATAAAGTTTAATTTTGTCAATAAAAGTACTCGTTTAGCAATAAAAAAAAGTGAGATGAATCAATCACAAGAAATTGCTCCTAAACGTGGATATCGATCAAGTCGTAGACGTTACATTTAACAATTGAAGGCAGCAATAACAACAGCTGATCATCGATGCAAGATCAGCAGAAGAAGCAGCAGCAGCAGCAAATATACATACGCGTTTGATAAATGCGAGCGACGGCGCGACTCGGCGCGGCGACAGTTCTCGCCGTACGGGTGAACGTCCTGTATTGCCGCCTACCTTTTCCACCTTGTTATAACGCTTCTACGCACACGCCGCGCGCTATGCTAATGCATTCATATGTGTATACATATTGAGCCATACGAAAGGCCTCGAGCGAGTCCTCGCCAGAGTGCGCGAGACTTTTTAATCGAGAATCACTGTCGAAGGCTTTTTTTTTTTTTTGCAAATCAACGACGTGGCTGTGGAGAGGGAACAGATTCGTGTTCAAGGACCATTTGTCGATTGAGATTATGGAAACTTCAGATAATCTTCGCGTCTCTGTATCTATCTGTGACTTCGTGTCTCTCTCCCATCTTCTCTTTCAAACGTTTATTTGCGTAATTGTAGACGTAAGATCATCCAACAAAAAAGTACTTTATTAATCGTTAGCGCTTGAACGAGGGATCAAAAAAAAAAAAAAGTTTAAGAGAAATAATTACGCGTATACACACGTGCAGATACAGATTGCCAGCTTCGATTAGCAAATATTTTCTCCGCGCTCGGGCAAGCATATATATATAGCGACGGCGAAAAGAGAGAGAGAGAGAAAAAAAAGGCGTATAGTGCGGCTGCAGTCGCCTTGCGATCGAGCGGCAATCAAATACTTTCGAGCGGCCAATCATGTTGCTCTCATGCGGTAGCGAAATTCTTGCTCGACGTTGCTATTATTTTAACTGTCTGGCTGCTGCTGCTGCTGCGTAACGACATTAGCGGTTACAACTATTTCGCTGCTGCTGCACGACCAAGCTATATCGCCGGAAATTAGTGCTACTCGGCGCGAATAAATTTTCCATCGATCTATATACGATTGGCGATCTACCATATACTCACAGTTTTGGTATCTGAATTTTGTCGGCGTCGTTTTGCCGGCCAAAGTCGTGCCAGGGCCTCGATCTGGGCGGAGTCGACGTTGAATTCGGCGTGGTCGCTCCCGTCGACACCAGAGCCCCGCTGGCACCTCGCTGCACCTGGGCCTGCGTTTGCGCGTGTCCTTGCTGAAGTTGCAGTTGAAGAGGTTGATGGATCACGGCGCCGCTTTCAAGGACTACCGCCGTCGCGGCCGCGGAACCCGCGCCACCCGAGCACAGCTCCGTGTAGTCGAAGGACGACTGTAAATCAGAGTTAGCTGTGAGAGACGAAATTGCAGCAGTTTTTATCAAGTAACATTGTATCGAATGAACAAGCTCGCGCTATAACTCAGTGATATTGCAGCAATCAACATTAAGGATAATTGTGATAGGTTAATAGCGAACAAGTGTACTGGACAAACCTGGTGCAAGGTGGCGGGCTGATGATGATCTTGCCTGGGCGTGACGGCGTCGGCGCCGATGCCTGAGTCGGGGCTCGGCAGGTCGACGGTGAGCACTTTGCTGCTGCTCGAGGACGAGCGGATGGCGTGCGTGGTGGCGTAGGAGCTCGGCACCACCTCGTACCTCGTGTACGAGGCCGTCGAGGTGGGAAGCGACGTCGAGCCCGAGGAGACCAGCGGCGCCAGCGAGTCGCCCGTCACGTACACCGCCGTGCCCTCCTGGTGCAAGCCCGAGCCGTTGGAGCCGCTGCTGCCGTTGTTGGACGACGCCGACGTGTACGAGGTCTGCAGTCGCGGGCTGCACGCGCCGTACGGGTCGTAGGGGCTGCCGTACTGCAACAATTTCATTGCGGCATTTTCCGTTTTGATCGAGTCGAAAACTCGGCGGGCGATGATTATCGAGCGGCGCGATCGGTACCTGCAACTGATGCTGATGGTGATGATACATGCCGGGCGGGGTGGGGCTGTCGGGCTGGTTCTGCTTGTGCCTCTTGGCCGCCGGCTGCTGTCCTCCGCCTCTCGACGAGCTCAAATCTTCGGGCTCCCGCTTGACGCCGGCGATGGCCGCTTGCTGCGACTGCGGACTCAACGGCAGCGGCAGTCCGCCTTGCAGGCCTTGTCCGGGGCTGTGCGACTGCTGGTTGTACTGGTGGAGGAAGTGATGCAGCTCGCTGGAGTTCTCCGAGCTCTGGGCCTCGAGTCTGGTCGTGGCGCCGCCGCCGCCGCCGCTCGGCGTTCCCTCCTGCACGAGCAGCTTCTGGCCCATCACTCCCCTATTTGGTGCGTGCAAAAATCACAGGTCCGTTGTTATGCGAGCGACGTGTAACTCGATCAGGCATGCATTATTGATCGCGGAAGCGGTATGCAAATCAAGTTTTCGCGACAAATCCAGCGATTTCCAAAACAGAATTTTTCTCTCGCAGCTCTCGGTCGTATATACGACCCCCAGTTCACACGCGTGCGCGCGCTCGCGTTCTAGTTCGCGTTCGCGCGCGCGCGCGCGAGTCACGTATCTGCGAGGATTAGCATTGCATTATAAAAATCGAAGCGTACATATACAGAGCGAGAGAGCGAACGAGAGTGGATCCATTTCATTTAAGCCGAATTCATGAGAGCCCATATAGCCCGGAGACTTGAGCAAGTTTCTTCTTGGCTGTGACTCGGTCGCAGGTGACGACGAGAGATCAGGTATCGAGCTGAGAGAGAGAAAACGCGTACATACAGCCCCTCATTGTACGGGAGCATCTGACCGTGGGGTAGGCACGGCGTTGGCAGTTTATAAGGGTGCCGCCATTGTGAATTCGTATTATCATGCTAAATATAACATGTTAACTACTTCGCTCAATACGCCCGTGCGCCCTGCCTGCACTATACCACCTCGCCTATGTACCTATATACACACCGAGGAGAAGGGATGACACGCCACCACTCAACTATACCATCTTTAAAACAGAAGTGAGGGGGCCAACATTTTATTGCCGTGCCAAGATTTTTATTAGAATACAGCGACAGAGAGAGAGAGAATGAATGTTGGAATCCGACGCGAACGAGGAGCTTCTATATATATACTTTTCGTGAGAGAATTACTTTTTTCTATTCGCCTCAAAGTGCATTTGCATTTGTTACTTGCATTGTGCATAATTTTGCCGAATACAAATTTTGGCTGTATTTCTTTTTTCAGTTAACCAAACACCAAAGTCACATTCACATTGCAGCGATAAATATTTTTTTTTGTCACTCGCGGCGATAAAACGAATAAAGAAACACCAAAATATCAAGCGTCAACGCTACGATAATTGTTCATTATACTCGACTCTCAACATCGTGTCATAAAATTCCATACGTTGCAGCTCGCGATAATGGCTTGAGCAAAAGGCTTCTCTCCCTGTCAAAACTCGCACCTCCGTCATCACGACTTATTCCACGCATCGAATACGCTTATACGAGTTCGTCGAGCTTTCGCTCGAATATGTTTATCGCCATTTCTTTTCTTTTCGACGACAAAATTTTTTACGTCAGTTCACGGATATACCTCACTTGCCATATAAACGACCAAACGCATGTATATATCTAAAAGAAAAAAAAATTATATATATCTACATTTTTTTTCTTCATAAGTAGCCAATTGTTCTGCAGTGTCACGCTTATAGTAAATTACTTTTTGTTGTTGCTTATTCAAATCAAGCTTGTAATCCTTTCAAATGTAGAGCACGTAAAGCACGAAAGAAGAGAGAGAGAGAAAAAATGCTCTTTCGAATTTTTCATCTCTAGTATCGGCCAGATAACGATCGTCGTAATTAACATTCAGGTATGGTCGCGCTGGCGCGCGCAAGTTTTGTTTTGAATTCGCGGACAAATTATGATTTCTGACATATGCCGAGGAAAAGCAGCACAGTACGCTGTATCTTATACCCGCGACTTCCGCGGCATTATTCATGCGAAACGCAACCAAAAATTTGACGATCTCTTATCGTTTTGTGAAAATTAACGTATAGCTCGGACAACCAACTCTGCTTGTCATGGGTATATAAGAAATAAATGGTGGATATTTCCATGGTACAATGAAATCCTCTTTCCGACCAAATCTGCGCTATTAATCCGCAACGCTGACGCATTCTCGAAAACAAGCGACTCGGGGAAAAAAAATATAAAAAACGCGTGGACGATTCGTCGCGCGCTGGTGAGAAAACATTAAGTAGCAAGAGAACCATTTGTCAAGCGTGCAGCCGCAGAGTAGGAGGTCGAGGGCCGTGAAGCTCGTTCTGCGCGCGCGACTTGACCCCTTGACGGCGACCAGTAGCACAGGTGAAAACCAGCAGTGGCGGGCGCAGGGATTTCACAAACCGGATGCGCACATAGACCAAAAGCGCGTACAGCTTACGGTATAAAGCCGCTTAGAGTGCTGCCTTATTGCCTCTATGTCTTGGCTAGATTTTTTTCCCTGCTCGAGTCGAGGAAGAGATGCGCCGGAAAAAAAAACGTAGAAATGTTGGGTTGAAGGTGCAAAGTGAATTTAGGGGCTGTTTAGATGAAAGAAAAAAAAAATCGATAAATAAAATTTTTTTAAAAATGTGCACTCAACACGCAGCACCTGACAAAGAGCGAAAAACTTTTGACAAATTAAGCACTGTACTCAAACTCGCGGCAAGGATCAAGGCAAAGATTTTCACTCATAGCAGCTATCTGTCCATAATCTTGAACGATACTTGACACAATAAAAAAAAACAGTAGCACACCTCGTAGAGCTTATGTGTAAATGTACGCGTGTATTGTGAGAAAAAAAAAGCGAAAAATTCCTTGTTAATTAAGTGCTTGCGGAACAACGACAGCAGCTCTGCATACACATATTGTTCCCAGAAAGCAAGGCTGCTTTCGGGTTTGTCCAGTCTAGTCGTGTGGCACGCGCCGCTTCTTCGCGGAAAATCACATAGAGCGCGTTTATTGTAATGCCGCGCGCGCTCAAGAGCGAAAGAGAGAGGGAGAGAGATCGCTGCTCGGTGATTACGTATACGATACGGCAGGGTTAAACGGAACGTGTGCTCAGAAACGTAACGAGGGCGCACATTAAAGTGTGTGAATTCCTCGTTTTACACCTCGACTTTTTATGTTAATCGCGCGCGAGCAAGCGAGCAAACGAGCGATGATTCATGGAAACTGAAAAAAATATACATAATGTATATCTCTATACAGACGAGTGTATTATTTATAAAAAAAAACTGAGGTGTCGCGTTGGAAAATTGATTGCGAGCTGATTATCGCGACAGAGACGCAAAATCGATAGAAATTTGATTGAAAACTAAGCGAGTATTTGTTTATCTCGAGATGCGAGTAAAAGAATAAGCTCATCATTATTCATTCTGTGCGCGCAAAGCGCGAGAGAGAGACCCCCCTTTTTTTGCCTATAACAACATAACTCATCCGCTTCATCTTATTAAAGTAGCGCCGCTACTGCGCTGCCAGCCAACGGAAGAGGTAAAAAAAAAAAGTGCGCCTGGCAAAAGATTAAAGCTGCAGCTGGAAACAAATAAACATATTTTTCACTGATATACCTGCAGCTTGTGTCGTGCTGCATAGTGATTGCTGTAGGGTAATTGATCCGAGACGCTTAGGTTCTGCGAGCGAGAGAGGCAGGTGACAATGAAAATTAGATTAAAATCCGCGTAGCTCTTCTCGCGGCCGATAACCATCTCGCGCAGATTGAAGCGGGGATAAGAAGCAGCATCCCTTGCTGGAGAACGCTTCGGGCGATTGCGTTTTTTTTTTGTACTGCAATCGTTGATGCTGCTGCTTTCAAATTCGCATCTGTTGAGCGCGTTCTCAAACAGTAAATTACAAAATATGCTAAGCGCTCGATATAAATCAAAAGTGGGACCAGCAATCCTCTCACAGACCCCCGAGCGAATGATTGGGGTGCCAGCGAGCGGAAGAGAGAGCGAGCGAGTGAGCGCAACAGTTTGCAAACCGAGCAAATGGACCGGAAGACACCCGTGCAGCACATCACATGAGTATAATACACAGCATCGAGAAAACTTCTTTGCTGCGTACTCTTGATGATTTTGGAAATGAAAACTGAATAAAAAATATAGTTTACATCAGTACACTCGTTAAATTCCTGTCATTGTGGATATTGATGCTTTTCAGCAACTTTGACAAAAGTCACTTTTTATACGATTTTTTTCATCATCCACGTCTGGTAGCTTTTAGCAAGTTTCGTGTAAAAGACACGCCATCAACCAGAATTGCAGTTGGGTATAAGAACATATAGTCAAATGGTAAACTTTATAGCATACAATAACTATAGATGCTTAGATGGAATTTAAAATTTTTCCAATAATAAAAATGGTATTTATACGATTAGAGAGTCGATTGAATTTATATACGATTATACATTATCGACGAATGCTATAGTCAAATTTCTCCCACAAAATTCGCATTTACGACAATTATATTCGGCATAAAAGTTTTATTCGCCATATTCGAACGCTTATTATCTATATATAAAACGGACCTGTGAAAGCTATAATATAAGCCATAACAGTGCAAATTTATAAAGTCTCCTCGGTACTATCTGAGCTAAACGATCTCGTAAAGCTGTTACGGACACTTTCCCGTATAACGAGCTTTGTTTGTGTTTTTTGGTGAAAAATTCCTAAGCATCATCACCGGCAATTGTCAAATGCTCTCGAGGCCCGCATCCTAAAGCTCTTCTCCTAATGCGTATATATACGCGTTGGTCGCTGCGACGATAATATACTCTATAACGAGTTTACTTGTTGCACATAAATTCAAAGGCGTGCGTGGTGTGTTCCCGGGACGTCGCACTAGATCCTTTTATGCATAATAAATAAATGTGTGTGCCCGGCAAGCGGGCTTGGTTGCCCGTTAACCTGTTGGCTAGGCTTCTTTTTTTTTTCGTCGGCTACAGCGAGTACGTAACATCACGAATCCATGAACGTTGTTTCTATTCTTTGATATAGATCTCGACTTTGAACGCTTTCACGTGAATCCTATACGACTTTCATGCTGTATGAAATGATAATGGCATACAAAGTTTCATATGAACGGGGGGATGCAACTCACGTAGACCATATCTCGTGTGTAGGTGGCAATTTGACGTCGCTCGGCTTATCCGGCAATTTGGTGCTGTAGTACTCGTAGACGTAGCTGGCCGCTGGATCGTCGGCCGGATGGCCGCCGACCGCGGTGACCTGGTGCTGCTGCTGCAGATTGAGCATGGCCGCGGTGGCGACCGACAGCGGGTGCTCGCAGTAAGCTCGCCAGTCGCCCTCCATGCCCTGCACCTGCACCTGCACGGCCGCGACCCTTTTCTGCACCTCCGGGTCGTTGCCGACTTCTGCCGCCGCCGCAGCTTCGCCGCCGCCACCACCACTTTCACCGTTGTTCGTTGCTTGCGCTTCACCACTTTCGCCGAGTTGTTGCTGCTGCTGCTGCTGCTGCTGCTGCTGAGTACCCGCCGAGTCGTCGTCGTTGTCCTCGGAACGGGCGTAGCTGGTCGGCCCGTCCTCGACTCCAGGCTCGTTCTCGCTTCGACAGCGCCTTCTGTAACAGAAACAATGTTCGATCAATTCCAATAACCGTGTACATTTCAACTAAAAATTAGCATTCGAGTAATTGTCGATTCGGTCAAACTTGAATAGCGCATTTTTGCTCAGTTCTCAAGCTGCGATGCGCATTGCTTTGAGAAAACAGTCAACGACAATTACTATGGGACTTTCTACGTCCCCAATAGACATCATTAGGCGGAGCTTCTTCTTCTTCTTCTTCTTCTTTTGCTCGAACTTTCTAAGCTGACATCGAAATAAGCAAGCTTTTTGTCAGCTCGCTGCTGCGCAACGAGAAAATCAGATGTGCAGCGCGTAATTGTTATCGTCGCGGCGAAAATCAGCACATATAAGTACAATCACCCTTACGCCTCGACACATTCGAATGCCTCTCGAGCAGAGTATCACTCGGCTGATCCAAGTATAACATTCGGTTATCCGACGTGCGCGCGAAAAAAAAAAAAACGCTTGCTGCGATGATTAATTATTATAGACCCCTTTGGCTTCTACTATAGCGTTACAGTCATCAATTTATATATATACGCAGGCAACAGAGTCTCCATGCCGTATGCGTGCATACAAATTTTATCTCTCTCTCAGTCTCTCTAATTTATGCATGTCGAATCAATCTCTCTCTACCTGTGCTGCAGCTGGTCGCGGCAAGCGTATGCATGCGAAAGAAAGGCTTTGGCACCGATAATGAGAGGCATCGTCTTACCAGTTCAATCCTGTGCAAATATTTTTCTCTACCCGAGCGACTCTGTTTACTCAGGCCACGCCGCCAAGCTCATTGTCCTAGCATGCCTCTTCGCGCATCATTGTCGGCTCAAAGAGACGAAGACAGAGAGTGAGAGAAAATGGCTACGATACAGCATCCGGTACGTGTCGTTTGCCCACCCAATCGTCTCTTCAGGGCGGTCCTCCGTGTCTCCTCTCTGTCCTTTTTTTTTTCCTTATTTCTTTCTTTTTTTTTTTTTTTCATTGTCTCGCTGTGTAGCTGCAGCATACGTCGTCTCCTCATGAGGCTTTTCACCGCGATCAATCATTAGCGCCGCGTGTTGGCCCGTGGGAAGCCAGATGAATTCTAAATATTATCTTTGCGGCAAGAGCAACGGAGCGATTGGTAATTTAGCGCGTGAATCGGGAAGATTTCGTTCGTCGCGCGTAATTAATCGTTTGGTCTCTCCGTGTGTGTGATGATGGGAAAGCGATGACATATACCTATGGACACGTCGAGGTTTTTTCGAGCTCGTCGTCGTGAAGGGATTTTCAATGGTGCACAATACGGGCTGCAAAAAAAAAAAGAGAAGAAGCGATGCGAGTGGAAAACAGATGCTTACAAATTGCTGGTTTCTTTGAAATTTAATGTTTGAATTACGCGCAAGCGAGCGCGGGGCGATCGAATGGCGCACGTCGCGAAGTCGTCGTTTAATTACGCATTTTACGGCCGAGATAATCGCCGAGATCGAGCTTCGCGTATACTCTCGAAAAGGGAAAAAGCCAGGCATCACGTGTGTTCTCCGAGAAAAGCTGAAAAAGTAGACTCTCCGGGCAAGGTGGAATTCCGAAAAGCGCGTGGCTCGCAGATCTCTATACTGGCAGCAGAGAGCGCACACCGCCTGCGTACGTGACTTGGGAGTCTGCACACTGCAGTCTTAGTGCAGTGCACGCACCGTCCGACGACGCTATACGCGCAACAAAAAAAAAAACAACTCATCGATTTCATTATATGCCCAGCGCAGTAGAGAGACAGAGAGACTTGTTCGCCGAAGCAACCGGCGCAACTTATATCCCCCCTCCACCCTTCTCGTCCCTCTCTTTCGTTATACGATCGCTTTCTCCGAATATTTGTTAATTAAGAATCACGTCTCTGTCCCACGCTCTCCTCGCCTCGCGTCGGATGAAAACACAAGATAACCCATCAGTAGCGATATCCTCGTCGGCCGTCAGATGAAAATTCCAGCTGTCACTCCCGTACGTTTTCCAAACCAATTCTCAGCCATCACGGCCAAAGATCCAAAACACCACGGCTGCACGTACAAGAGCTCTTACTATTGTATATACACATTCAATCATTGGGGGTGGAATTAATTTTTTTTTCTCGTGGAACAATTGCAACGCAAAGTAGCCAGTTGACGGGGGTTCGTTGACATGTCGCAAGCGAACCAGTCAATTAGCGCAATAAAACATTATAATAGAGTTCCTTGATGCGCGCAAGTCTGCGTCTGAAACGAAATAAATAAAAAAAAAAAAACAACCGCGACTTGTAATGCTTACGTAGCATTCGGTATTCAGCTCGGCTGCCGTCCACGCGACTCGTTTGCCCTCCTGCACATACACAGTACATGCACGCATGCTCGCGCGCCGCCGCCACGAACGCGTGCGCATTTTAATAAACTCCGTTGCTGCTACCTTATACCGCCCACGCGCCACTGCCGCCGCGATATTTTTGCCGCGACCGCGTAGCACGTGTCCAATGTAAATTGTTCGGGAGCGACTTATTAGCCGTTCAACACTATATCTTTTTCACCCTTGTACGCCAGTGCAATAAATAGCCTTGTACGGCTCGTGGAACAAATTTGATGGATACTGTAATAGCTTACATTTGTTTATCGTTTTTTCGATTCAATTTTGATTTTGGATGGTAGATTCGCGACACTCGGCGACAATTGTTTCGTATATGTATGCATGGACCACTGGGGACCAAGGTACTGTATTAATATTTTAATGCATATAAGCGAGATCGCGACTTTCAGAAACCCGACACGTCCGTCCCGATCGACTTCTCGTTATGGTTAATCGAAGTGCGCGAGCGCAGCGTCGTCCATCGATCACTCAAAAAAAAAAAAAAAAATGAGAAAAAAAAAGGAAGAGAACGAGAAGAAAGAAGAAGAAGAAGAAGAAGCATGCGCGTGAGCGCGCGCAGAGTAATTAGCGTTAAGCTCGGCGCAGTCTTGGGCTGCTCTGCATAATAAAACTTGCGGATCACGTGCATGCGCAGGAGCCGCAGCAGCAGCGTGCACTCGTGCAATTTGTCGTGCGCGCTAGTCTATTAAAGCTCTCTCTTCTTATCGCTCGTTTCAGCGATCCGTATTTGCATTATATCGTTCAGCGGTATTCTGCACCGATGCTTTCATTGATTAATGATTCACCTATACGCGAGCAACTAACATAAATAAATAAATAAATAAATAAACGCGCGGCAAACTAATACATCACTCCTTTCATTTCTTTTATTCTCGTCAAAGTATATGCGCGTCGTTAATATGTTTGACGCCGGAAATCGTTAATTATTTACGAGCTGGCGCGCGATATTGTGCGCTCTTTGGCTGATAGTTTAATCGAGAGACTCGTTTGCGGCACATAACGTTGCCTATCGGTGTCAACGATGAAAATTCGTTAAGCACAGCGCGACGCGGGGATATATACCTATATATACATTATATATTCCTCGAAGACATTGGACACGCTCGTCAGGACAAAGCAAACGAAACGCATGAGGGTTGTCTTGACTGACTTTGATGGAACGACGAGGGTCGTGTAGCACCCGTACTTACCCCTCTCCGACTACCTCTCTCTCGCTCTCTCTCTGTTTTTTTTTTCTATTTGTTTTGCATATACACACTGGTTTCTCGCGTTTTGCGTGATTTTGAAAATCTTTTTCATGTACAAGTGAAGAACATATTGAACGTGTAAAATAATGTGATCTTGAAAAGGGGGGGAATTATATCGGTAGCGTCGATCTGCGGCCTTGCTTTCTACTCGCGTCAAGGATACCCAGCTTCGCGGCTCTAAATCCAGCTACGCGCAACTTATCGCTCTAATTGAATTGTCAGTCTCGAATAACTATATATACAGTGTCCTTCCATTTCCGGTAATCAAATCCATATGCAGTACGCGTTCTCCACCGCGCGAAGCTTGCATTTATACAAGACACTGTAAAGAGGATCAGGGTAATTTGGCCAAACGCTAATAACTGGTGACTGAGATAGCCGAGTACAATGCCGATGATACAAGATACAAGATGACTTGTGAACCGATAGAACTTAGCCGGCAAAAAAAAGGCCGTATCTTTCGCCATTACCAGAAAATTTGAATTTTAATCAACAGAGCAGTAGCAAACCTTGATTATTTGTCATTTATTATTCCTATAAATGAGGGACCCATGAAAGAATCTAGAGTTACTACTTGGAGCTTGATTGGCAAATCAACAACGCAAATGCAATCGATGAGCGATCAAACAGTGAGAAGCTAAAAAATGCACTTAAATTTTCATCTACATGTAATCATCGTTAAAAAAGAAGAAGAAAAAAAGGTGGCGAGCGACGGCTCAATTAAACTCGATACCAAACTCGGCTGTAAAGAACGCTGAAAAGAAAGAAAAACGAAGGTAGCAGCAGCAAAGTCCAAAAGGTACACACACACACACACGAGGCGATAGCGAGTTATCTTAGGCGTATAGGTCTACCGCGTGTAATGCGTTGCTCGCCCCATAGTTATGCGCAAACAGATACCAATTGGCGCGACGCGACGGCGCGAACTTCCTGCCACGCGTGTTTTCCGCTATTGCTATTTCTGTGATCGGCAGCGGCGAGCACAATTAATGTATCAGAATGCCTCTGCGCCGATAGTTGCACATATACGCCATGCGCAATCTTCACTCCAGCGCGCAATTAGCTGTATGTTATTCCGTTGAATTCCTCTCTCATCGTTGTTTTGGCAAAAAAGCGTTATAGTTGTTCGCGGGTGGCGAGGTATGAAGCAAAAGATTCAGACTCGCTAATTCGCGGCACACGAGCGATGTTGTGACTGAGCGCATCTCTATGCTATATATATGTATAAGGCGCGGAATATGCACGCGGCGCTTAACTCTTGTGTATAGCTTAACGCCGCTCTGCACGCTGCGGCTTTTTGTGCGCCTGTACCTGCGCACGGAAACTCTATATTATTATCCTTTTTCACACTTCCCTTGCTGCTCGCGAAGCAGGCAAGCAAGCAAGCAAGCAACCGAGGCTAGAATAAACAAAAAGTGCGCTCCATTGTGCGGCACGCACCCTAAAATTGCTTTATGCTCGGCGAGATGCTGCGAACAGCCTAGGTGCGCTCGCTAAAAATGGGGTTGAGTTTATTAGCGCGCGCGCGACAAGTCAGCCGACGTATATACGTATTCTTCGACGTTTTGATTGCTCCGAGGGACCCATTCGCTTTGCGGATCAACAGCTCGGACTAATTAGCGAATCGATTCCCTAATTGCGCAGCGCGCCCACGCGTTCACACCGTATAATTTTATCGCATATAGACATCGCGGTGCGATTTTTCGCGCTCATCGAGCTTTGCTTGTTTCTACCGTATAGCCCATCTCATTGGAATTTTTTTTTTCGTGAAATCGCAGAAGATTTTTTTTATTTCTCTTTCCGCGCGTGTGTGTTTTCTGATAACCAGCTTTTTCTCTAACAAGCCGTAACGATAATTGATCGAATGTCAGATTCTCCTCAGAAAAAGTGAGACCGACTGCCGGGGGGAAAAAAAAAGACACCGCTGGGTCAAAAGAAATTGCATTATTTCCGCGCACGGCCATTAAGTGCAAAATAAATAACAAAAAAAAGTCGAAAGCTCGCTGGTTTATTATATATTGAACGATTCCGCGCGGCTTCGTTAAAGATCGTGCTTCTGCGTATAGCAAAACACACTCTTGGTTTACGAACTCTGACGTATAATTCAATAAGCACGAGCGTGAGTTTGCTCATTAAGAAAACCCAGAATACGAAAAAAAAAATCCATAGTCGATTATTTACTCTTTTTTTTGTTGATAATCGACTGTAAAGATCTATCGGAACCTTAACGTAACATGCACTTTTCTTTATTTCTTATTGCATTTATATGTCGGGTGAGTAATGACTGTGCGTTGTTCGCAAGAAAGATAAAGAAATCACGCCGTGGAAAAAGAGCGAGAAAAAGAGAAATTATCATATTCTGATTAAATGTAATCAAATGTACCTACGCAGGTCGTTCAAGTTATCGATGAATAATTTTGCAAAGGGAGAATAAATAACACAGTTGAAGAAAACAACTAAAATGTGCGTCGAAAAACATTGAAAATCGGCGATATAAATGCCTACCACTTTCGTGCATATCTAAATAAAGCGTGATAATAATGGACGCAATGATAAATAAAAACAGAGTTTTATTTTCGACAGAATCAGAAAAATAAAGATTGAGACAGTGATAAGTTTACCTCAGAGTTTGATTAGAGGTGATCCCTTGACGGATTCGATCAGTGATATACTCGGACGATCGGAATGAACATGAGTATTTTTCCAATTGTTATTGATCGCAGTCAATAAACTCGCCTACACTAGTGCACGTGAAAAATGTTATCAGTGGGTCGGACTCGTGGACAACGCAACTGTATACGTAAGCACTACTGCTATACGATTCGCTGTATGGGTGAGTGCTATATACGCGTATACTAATTCGAAAGGTGCGAGATCTTTTGCGCGCGATATTATGGGGCTATTATTGTCGGGCCCCGTGCAGGTCGATATTGATTATTTTGCTGGTACTAATTTTTGCGCTGCTAATTCTTGCAAATATAGCGATAGCAAAAAATATAGCAGAGTTCACGTGGCAAACGATGCCAACATGTTTAGCGCAAAATTATAGTCGGTTATCGTTTGACTTAATTGCCGAACGGCTCATTATCTTTGCCGCTTATCCACAGCACTATTATTCTTGATACAATACTCGCGATCGAGCTAATACTTAATTTAGCCGCAGGCACGAAATGTAAGTTTCGCAACTACGCGTGCGTGCGTTTCCTAATTTATCATTATCACCGCTATACGCCGGCCGCGATATCATATACATTCATACGAACGTTTCCAACCAAAAAAAAAAAAAACATGCTATATAATTCGGTCTCGTTTTTCTCGAATGTTCAAAAACACTTTCACCGAATGTTCAGGGTGCACGTTCTTAATTTTTTTTTATTTTATCATTCTATAAATTGTGGCCCACCAGAAAGTAATTTTGCCCAAATTTTCCCTTTGAAAACACAATTTTACTTAAACGTGTCAACTTATTTGAGCAATGGATTTTTTATGCAGCTCTACAGTTTTGAAAGCTCTGCAAGGATCGAAATTTAGAAAAAAATTAAACCAAAATATAGATTCCGACGTATTTTGGCCCGCACAATTCAAATTGAAAGTCAAGTTGACCCTTAAATGCCACGCCTTAAAAAGAGTTATCGTCAATTTTTTGAAAGTGGATCCAACTTATGGGGGAGCGATGGTAGAGGAATCCGTTAGAGTCCACATATCATTAACGCCATCATTTTTCGTTTTTTATTAAATTCCAAAAAGCTATGCAAATTCATGTTCTTTTTTTCGATCGATTTCAAGACTTCCAAGAGCCAAAAAAGGATATCACGAGCATCCCCGATCTGCCTTAGTGTTATATAACTGCCGACACGGAATTGTCTAAATTAATCTACTCGATTGTCGTTAAAAGAAAGGATTTGCAGTTCGTGCTCGTCCCTTCGTAAACAAGAGAAAGTTTGGTCTATTACCGCCTAAGCAGTAGCACATACGTTGGCTTGCGAATTAGCATTGATATACATGCACGTATCTCTACATATCATTACGTATATGTCTTGTAAGATGAAAATTGATCGAGATTTCATTAGGTTGCTGTCACAAACTCGTTACCGTTAATATAACATTTGGCCTGCTATCGAAATTATAAATCATCCGCATCCTTCCAAGACTATTGTCGTCATTTTACTGATTGTAACGCAAAATCGATATGTTTTTTCTCGCGATAAGATGTGTGCGCGCGCGTGCTAGCATGTTTGCCAGCCGACGCACGCTCAGTTTTTTTTTTTGTGTCAGACTTGCGGTCGTTCTGATGCGTATATATGTGTGATCAAACATTACACAGAACGAGAAAAAAATATTCAAACGCATACATTCAGCATGCTTATAAGATACAACGATCGACCATAGTATAGGAGAGATGTTGACGCGCGTCATTCCCAAAAATACCACATTTTTTTCTCTCTCTCGGCCAATATAGCGATCTCCATCGCCATTAGCATAATATCAAACGAAATAAACGATTGGATGACGTATAAGCGAGCTATTGATTCGCGACGAGCTCAAACGTAATTACGCGTATGTGTCGCAAAGGGTGGGAACTTTGCTATGGAAACCGAAAATTACCAATTTTCTCAGAGTCACACAAACCGCCAATTAAGAAATTTGCGAGAACGCTGCTGTCTAATTAGCATCGACGGGGGTCTCCACTGTAACACATTTTGGACAACGACAATGCACCACAGGACGCTGCCTCCTTGTGGGAGATGGCGCGTGTGCTGCCGCTATACACTCACGGGCTTCATTAGTCAAATGAAGTGTGTGTCAATTGTTTTCTTAAAGCCTTGTTTCTTTTTGCCGAGGAAAAAAATCAAGTCCTTATCTCAACAGTTTTTTTTTGTTGTTGCATTTGTTTAATTTTTTTTATATTTTTCAAGTATCCTGAGAGTTAAACTATGAGAATATCGTAGAACGTTACTTTTTCTTCGTGCATGATATAACGACGATTTGGCATTTGGTTTGCAAATTGTCGCCAGTAATTCGAGTGATTTCGCATGTATCTAGCGTAATCTTTTCGATAATATTAATTAATTATTTATGGCGGTATTAAAATAGCATATTTTTCGTGTTAATTAAGCGCAAAGAAGAAGAAGAAGAAGTTTATCGGGCGTTTGACAAATAAATAATCATGTTTATTATCAATATTTGTCTATCAATTAAAAATGATTATTTGTCAATTTTAGTTTATAGCCTGTCTACGTCTCGCTGAGCCTCGCGTCGCTTTTTGTTCAGTCTCATGAATGACTTAGTCACATAATTAATGCAGACTTTATGTTAATGGAATGAATACATCAATACTGAGCTTTTTGATAAAGCAGATGACTGATTTTTGTATTTGAATTGTTAATATTGTATAAGAGCAGAATTTCATTGATGGCGATGATAACAAATTACCGAGCACGTTAATTTTATTATCAATTTTATGTAAAATCTTTGAATCACTATAGCAAGCTGATGTACGCGTTTAAATCAAACGTAATGTGGAATCCCCGTTTAAAAACGTTAGGCACAGTCGAGTGTGATGAAATTCTCACGAGGCAACGTTCGAAAACATTCAGAAGCTATCACGTCATTAAAATAAGTGCCAAAAACCATTGAATTCAAGTATTTTTAATATACGTTCTTTAATAGACGCGTATGTCGGTTGAAGCGAAAAAATTAAGAATATATTTTGTTAAAATAAAATTCAAGCGCGTACGTTTCGAAATTTGTCGAGCACCCGTTATAGCAATGTAAGCCGAAATCAAAGGGCCAGACGCGCGTTTTGCCTACGGGGCAAGTGTTCGCTGGACATGCACGCAGAGAGAGAGAGCGAGAGCGGTCACCCAAGAGGGTCATCCCTTTTGGACTCATTCTTGCGATGCGCGCAAGTTCTCGCTTAGCATAAAAGGGGGTAGAATGCCCAATGGTCGCACAATGCCCTTTACGGATGTCCCATGACCCCGTAATTAGGCCTAGCTTGTATGCGCGCAGGCGAAACAGACGCTCGGACCATGGGAAAATCGCACTATACATATACTCTTGTTTTTTTTTTTTAAATTCTTTTTCTTCTCCTTTTTGTCCGACCGGCGCTATATACGATGTCCGTCTAGTCATAGACTCGATTCGATCGCGATGCTCGTCAGCTGGATTTATGATGAACGCACGTGATGGTGTAAAGTTAATAATTCATGAGGATTGATATTGAATATGTTGTTGCTAATTTACGCTGCATTATTAGTTCCAGTCTGAAGATACACGTACACATTTACCGCGCACGCGCATAGATAAAACAGTCAAACCTGCCTAATTTATACTCCTATAATGGTGTTTCTCCGAATTACGATGTAATTTATCATACTTTCGCAATTATTTATTTAAATTTCACGGAAATCTGACAATATGTGTACACGTGTTCAATTTGCACAAGCGTATAGCAAGTAGAATGCATATAAAATATGCGATTGTATATTGAGAAGGTCTTGACAATTATTCTAGAAAATTTCGGCACTGCACACAACAACAAAAAAAAAAAAACGAAGATAGCCTAATTAACTCACTCGCCTACCTTCAATTTGGATTTTCTTGAAAATGTTTGGGCAGCCTGCCAAGGACTGAATTGATCTGCGAAGCGCGCCTCATTACTATGTCAAAATAGCAATAAGCCGAATCTCAATAGTGTGTTCACATCTTTCGTTCGAAGTGGCACTTGGAAAAAAATATGAAAAAAAATCACAAAAGTCGATCAGAGGAGAATGTTTACAAGACGTAATCACTTGCACACTGAGTTCTGAGTCTCACACGCACACAGATGACGACGACGACGACGACGACGAGGACGAGGACGGCGGAAAGAGCGAGAAATGAAGAGATGCACTTGAAGCTTTCGCCCTTTTGTCTTTTTCTCTTGCTATGACGATCAGTCTTTCTTCCGGTCTCTCTCTCTCTTCTACTACTGTCAATGTGTATAAGCTGAAGAGTACACGTGACATACAGTTGAAGCCGGCTCGACGTCTTGCATGGGACTGTGCCGGCAGCAAGCTACAGGTCGGCAGAGCTCGCGCTCTCTTACATCTTGTCAGGTAAGTGTGAGCTTTGCCGGCAAGACGGGCGACAGAGAAAGGTGTATGTATAGCCAGGCGAGCGAACGAGAGAGAAAAAGAAAGAGAAAGAGAGAAAGAGAGAGACAGACAGGGACAGAGACAGAGAGTGAGTAAGAGAGAAAGAGAGAGAGAGGGAAGCGGCGTGTTGCTAGACCCGCCCCTTAAAGCCACGGCGGCAGCCCCACTCTTTTACTCGCGCCAGACGTAATGTACTTGTGTCCCCACTGCCTCTGTCGCGCTGCTGCTATCACTGCTGCCGCTGCTACCGCGGATGCAAGTCGATTCATTGACAAAGACTATATAACTACATGCAACGACGATGCCTATTATACACGTGCTGAGCGTCATCTAACCGCAGGCTTTTCGCCTTTTTTTTTTTTCTATTTTCAACGCAAGCTGGACCATTTCGTGCGGTTTAACTGATGCAGAGAGCTTCTAAATATATATATACGTGGCAGCTTCGAGTAATCGTTTAATCATCAAGTCTTTTATCGGCTTTTTAACGTTAGACCGACCATCAATATATTGTTTAAATACTCGCCTGTAATGTTCACGCATAATTGAATAATTATACGGTAGGATAAGTAGGTAATAATGATTTCCCGGTGAGAAACGCGAAAACTGTGGCGATCCAGACACGGCTGCCCTCTCTGTCGCGAAATGCGAATCACTGTGCAAACAACTTCAGCCAGATCAGTTTTTTTTTTTTAAAGTAAGAAACCTACTGCGTTTATATACGCGGATCAAGGAATCGAACGCCTCGATCGACGAGGAAGAATTTCATTAAGCCATGAATATTTATATTTTGTATACTTTATAATTTTTTATACCATAATGAAACTCAATTTTAAGGTAGAGAACAGCACGCAATGCAACGAGACTGCTATTACGGAAGTTTTCATTCATCAATTCTCTATCTCTCTATCTCTCTCCCTCCCTCTCTCCCTTTCTCCCTTCCCCTGTCCCCCCCTTCTTCCCTCTCTTCCTCCCGACGAAGAAGAGTATTTATTTGGCGTCGGCGATCAATTCTCGACGATCCAATTATTGATTTACGGCCAATCAGGGTGACTTTCGAGTTTTTTGTCGTCGATCGTAGTTTCACCAAGCTCTCCACCGAGCACACGCCTATATGTACCTAACTGTCGCGACGATGAAAAAAAAAAAAGCGCTCGGCTACGCGAGACTATGTATCGCCCCGGGTGACCATAACAGTCGCACAAGACTTCAGATCATTTTCTTCTTCTTGTTAATTCTACTCTTGCGCGCGTGTACTTATGTGCGAGAGAGTTCAGGAAATTGATTTCTTGCCTCCAGTCTATCGATAAATAGTCGTGAAAAGCTTCTACGATTTCCAATTTTTCGACCATTGTTAGTACCAGGTGATGGGCTTCGGACATGTACGAGGGCCGAGGGGGATTTCTATATACCTGAGAATGGACCGGATTTTATTTTGGGCGCTGGCTTTTATGCCCGTATTCGTTGAGACTTCTTTAAATTTGATGTGATGAATATACGTAAGCTTATAAACTATAACCAGAATTATTAATTTTTTATAAATAACATCTTACTATTAAATTTGAATATTTATCATGCATAGCATACCATCTATTATGCAACTTGGAAAGTTGTCACCTGTTTTAAACAATATATAATTTAATCATAGTAAAAAACTAAAATTCGCAATTTAATATTCTACTGGAGAACACGAAAAAAAAAATTAATTTTTCATGGTTCTGTAAGTCAATCGAATTTCACGTAATCGCAGTAGTAGCCATTCACATCGCGTAGTACCCTACATCAAGATAAGCTTGTATTCTGCGAAATCGTGAGATGCGCATCTTACCTCGCTGTCATTCACCATATTATGTGAAAGCACGCGACAGAAAAAAAAATGTATTTATTTTCATTTATTTATTCAATTATTTTCATTCATTTATTTATAATTATATTTTCGCGACGGGTAATTCGTGACAATTATATAATGGCCAATGGTCTTTTGGTTACCGATTGGTTTTCTACTGGAATGGATACGTATTTCTGTGACGCATATAATGAATCCTGAACTTGCCTCATTGTCGCTATAAAGGTCGATAAATCATCCTGGGCGCACAAAACACTATACTCGTGTACACAACCGCACAAATTTTTTTTTATCGGAAGACCGGGTGATTCATATTCCTCACGACTGCTAATTAGCCTTGTCACTTGCACGAATTGGAAATAACGAAGAAAATGTTGAATAAGTGTCAATTAAGAATCAATGATAATCGCGCGATGCTCGACTGATACGGTTAGAGGATGATTTATCAATTCAACTATGATATCTTTGTTATGCTCGAAAAGACAGAACAGAATATTGGGATTGCTGAATCCACATGGTCAAGATTTTCTAGCAGCAGCACATGCATCAACGTTTTCACTGCGAAACTGCGTAATAACACCATTACACGCATAAGTACAGCCCGTTTATACACAGTGTTATAAACCAGTTCAGCTGTATTATAACTCTCGCGATTCTTTATTTTTTCTCAATTATAAACTTTGTGTATGCGTGAAGTTTTTTTTTCTGGCTGATAACAATCGTGATCATAACAATAATAATAATAATGAAAACGAATGCAATAATTATAATAACCTAACTTAATAATCAGCCTCATGCTCTATCCATTACATAATGTATACTAACATAAAACGAGACCACACGATTTCTAAAAAAAACATGTCGAAGACTTCACTTGGTGCGATAGAATATTGCATATATTTCAAAGAATTGAAAAGCCTAATGGTAAGTCTGTCAAAGTAATTATTTTTTCTATACATCATTCTCTCTCTCTCTCTCTCTCTCTCTCTCTCTCACACACACACACACACACTCACACACACGCACATACATATAGCAAACAAGAAAGGAGTTGAGAAAAGAGAAAAAAAGACTGGAAAACTACAAGACTAATTTTTTAAGAATCACAGCATCCGATGAAGAATCCTTCAGTATCGGAACAGGTCCCAACGAAGAAGTAAGTATATTGAAAAGAAGTGTCGGTAGATGCTAGATGTCACAAGGGCAAGTAAACAAGGGAAGGGGGAGGGGGGGTTCAGTGGGTAAAAATCTCTACACTCCGTAAGGACACACTCCCCGCGGGGCTCTTATGTAATAATTCCCCTCCTCAGTCCGGAAAAATGTACGCATACATATATATACACACCTGTCCGTTACGCGCATTAAAATGTCTCAGAGAAGCTCGAAATCTTGTGGGAAGAACCTTTTAAAGATATAAAATTACTACAAAAAAAAAGCATTTCTTCAACACACAATTTGCGCCGTAATCCCCGTGCATAATCCACGAAAAAGTTTTATAGTGAAAGTTGCAACATAATTCAGCATTAAGCATATTATCGGGCGAACCGTATACGCATTCCGGGCGCATTTTTGGAAATGTCAACTGCAAAAGTGCGAGAGAGAGAGAGAGAGAGAGAGAGAGAGAGAATGAGTGCAATTATGAGGCGACAGGGCGTGGCGTCGTTTGTGCGCCTATCTCTCGCGCGCGTACAGTCAAGTAGTGGAGAACGGTTTTATCGCGAACGCGTTGCTTCTCCTACTCGCGCGACACGATAAGCCGCGCCTCTTTCCGTCTTTCTTTATTTTTTTTTTTCTTCTTCTTCTTATTCCATCTAGTGATTCGCTGATACAAACCCTCTGCTCCGAACTAATCGTGGGACATTTTAAAATGATCACCGGCGACACGTTTCTATTATTCCGAAAATACCATTTATTATCAATTTTCCTTCTTTTCAAGCTGCGCACGACAATATACCGTTATTTTGTTCTCAGTTTCTATGTCTATCGTCTTTATAATAAATCTTGGCACCACAGTATATTTTATTGGCTATTTTTCAGTGAATGTATACGGTATATGTCAAGAATTTGTGCTTACAAACTGAAGAATTTACGAAAATGAGAAGCTTCCATCAATTCCATTAGAGATTTTTGCAAAAAAAAAAACAGATTCAAAAGTATCAAAATGACTGGTATTTACCGCGTAAAATGTATGAAAACGTTGTTATTTAGATAAAACTGCGCGCGCACTTCTACAAATTGATCTTAACACGCGCCAAGTTTTCCACGGCGGATACACGTCGAAAGTGAAAAGTCTGGCTGATGAAAAGTGCTCTTTTCCTTTTTGGCCAGTAATTGCCAATCGATCGATGCTAATGATAGGTTACGCGCAGGCGCGCTCGCCTGTGCGCGCTTTTTTTTTTCTTTTTTCGTTTTTATCTTCTTATATGTCTGACCGTGCCAAGCGGAGTGCGCGGATTAATGCTTGCGCCGCGCTTTTCCTCGAACATCCGGAATATTTTAGCATTCGAAATAAGCCTTTCAAATTATCGATTATCATTATTATACCTCGCGAATGTTTTCTCGCCGTAATATAATCGAGTGGAGAAAAAAAAGTTGGAACTCACAATGTTTGCAAGAAACCCACTTTAAAAATTTTTTTAAAAAAGCAATATTATATATACTGACATAATGAAATGCAATATAAAGCAACGCAACAATAAATATCTGCATGTTATCGAACTTATAAGACTCGAGAGATATAGAGTTGTCGTTTTGGCAAATGGAGACGCAAACGAGAAACTCAAGAGAGGAAAAGAGAAGAGAGAGAGATGGGAGGGGGGGGGGGGGGGAGATCAAGATTGCGTTTCCCGCGCAAACGCGACAGCAAAAGACAGCGAGAGCGGAAGGATAGATTGAGCGATCTGATATATGCAGCTACTATACCAAGCGAGGCTTGCGATTTCAATTCGAAACGAATACATTTGCAGTTGGCTGCGCGCGCCGCGGCGAACAATTTTATTGGCGCAACAAAATTTCATTGGACGACGAGAATCGCCCTCGAGTATAACTCGCCGGCAAGAATGATAGCAATCGTTTGTAGCTCGCGATACCGTAGTGTTTCTTTATCGGAAAAAGGCCCCAATTAAGTATGTCATGTCAGAGGACGACGAGGCAAATTTGTTCGTCACGATAATATATACGCTCTATATTGACTTTATTAACCCAGGTGCGCAGGTGTTCTTGACAAGCGCCATGCATTGTTTTGATCTGCACCTTTCAAGGCTTTTATTGCAATTATTATATCCAATATATGTATAGCGTTTCTCCCAATCAATAGCTCTTTAAGAAACAAAAAAATTCACGTGCCGCATCAAAAAGCATGAATCTGTGTGTGGATGTGTATATATGAGTAATGTAGCCGCAGATGTATAAGCATGATTAAAACATTTTTGAAAAATAAACTCATCACCAGCCATAAATGACGCTTGTTAAAGAAGAAAAAAAAAGAAAGTAAAAAGCCGCATAGTCAACAAAAACAATAAAACGAGCTCATCTATTCTCGCGCGAGAGCGTAAAATAGCTTCTAACAATCATGCTAAAAGGTCTTAAAACTAACAATTACCTCACACAGCTACTCTACCCGAGGCAAATAAATCGAGGCGCGCGAGCTATTCATTTCCCGCGAGTGTACGCCAATCAGGCGAGGCAAACAACAACGAGCGCGCGCGAAAATCTCGCGGAGGGGGTGGGAGGAGGAGGTTGAGCGATATGGTGGAAGGGAGTGAAAGGGGGAGGGGGGTACAGCAAACAGCTATAACCACTCGTCTGGAGAGCGTAAAATTTTCATAACGCCATTATCGTCACTCGTAAATCCGTAATCGACGATTACTCCAATCGTAAGCGTGCGCGAGAACGAGAAGGAATATATAAATGATTAGAGGAAAACGGCTATCATTATTCGGGCGGCGAGCGCGAGCGATTTATTGGCATTCCAGTGCCGACTGACGCAAGTATACGTATACGAGTAGGCGAACTTCTCGCAGTTTTTAAGGGACGTGTATTTAGCGTATTGGTCTTGCACTGCTTGGAATTTTCGCAGGCGCGCCGCACTACATATAATCTCCACGAATATGAAGCTTCTCGATGTACTCTGAAATTCAAGAGAGAGAGATTTGCCAGGCAGCACTTGGAAAAAGTGTAAGTGTTGTGACACGCGTGTGTATAAGCAAAGCAAACGACCTTCCGAGGAATCTGGCAGCTCAGGCAAGTAACCGGCCTCAGCTTCGTTGCCGCCGCCGCCACCGCACACACCTGCTGCTCGCCTCTCTCTCTCTCCCTCTCTCACACTCTTGAATCTAACTCGTTCCATTTTTTCGGATCTTCTGCCGCAGCCCCTCTTATTACATCGACCCTGTTCGCCAAGATCTTAGATACTAGTTTGCTGTTCGGCCCTCTTTTCTCTCTTTCTCTAAAGTCGAGGACCAGTATACCGTTACAATATACCCGTCTGCCAACCACCGCCCGCGCAACACTGTATATATATATACCATCGAGAACCGGACCAAAAACTATCAACCACGTGCTACCGGCTTTTCAAATCATTAACGGTATGTATTCTCTGATGCGGCTTGTGTTTACTCTTTTCCAAACGTAATCTCGCGCGCTTCTCCTTCGCCAGCTAATTGTTGTTTAACTTTTACTGTTTTTCTCGCACAAGTATATAGCAACAACCGATCCGCTTGGATGGATATCAATAATTTAGTTTGAACCTCAAACGGCGATATTTTATATGGCCAACACAAAGCTCATTTACATGCGATAAAATACATAACATTTTTGTGGAAAAAAGAAGAGACCAAAAAAAAAAAATCACGCTCAGATAACGACGTTCGATCTCCGCGCAATAATTCTTCTACATAATATGAAGAGCTCGGGCTTCGTCGCACAAGTCGTTTTCTGGCGAGGAAAAAAAAAAGAAGAAGGAAGGATTATAAACGTCGAAAGCCATGCGTGTGTGCGTTTGTGTATGTGTATAAGTGTGTGTCCTTGGCATTGCGCGCATGCTGAGATTTGAGTCCCAAACCCCGCGCATGGACAATCAATTACCTTATATCATTTCTATTTTAGGGTTTCAATGAATCACGCGACTCTTTGTTTATTGCCTTTGAGGAATCTCAGTTTTGTCTTCCTCTTGCCTTATCTAATTTTCGGTGAAACTTTTTACGAAAAAGTCCGTGGAATTTCAGGGACGTCGATAAACGCTTCTTCTTCTTTTTTTTCCTCGATAACGCGACCTAATGTGGGACGCTTGCTGTTTGGCTTTCTTTTTCCCCCCGCTATCAAAACACTCTGATGGGATACCAATATGCATGAGGCTTAGCCGAGAAGTGCCGCAGATAATTTTTGTTTCGTCTTTTATTAGATTGTATATTTTATTCTTTATACGATAAGTCTGACTCAGCGCTATGCATTCTCGCTCTCAAGCGTTTCATTATTTTTTTTTTCTCTTCGAATATTGTATATACTTCGAAAATGCACCAAGAAAAACAAATGAAATATTTTGTTAATTCACGCGGAATCTGCGTGCTACAGTCCAACGAGCGTCAATGTCATGAGGATGATGAAAAAAAAAAAGTTATCTGAATCATTAAGATGTGAGATATGCAAATGATTTGTATATGAACGAAAACAAATGAGCTACGATGTTTATTTAAAATCGTGTGCAAATCAGATTGGTCAACGGCTTCCTCGTTCGAATTAAATAAATGAAAAAGTTGAAATATAAATGTAATTCCCTTTGAGATTGTCTTTTTAGACGAGTGAGAGAAAGAAAAAAAGGACTAGAAAATTCGTCCCTTGCCTATAACTGGTTTCTAATACAAAAAAAAATCGAGTAGTCATTTCCGCAATCGTGTTATGGAGAAAAATTACTTCTAGGTAAAGCAATATCGCAAGAATTATAAAAATGCCCAGAGATGTGAAAAAAAACGGAAACTGCGACGACATGCTACCTTTAATAATTTAATTATAATTGTAAATATCTTGGAGAACGATGGAAAAGGGACAAAGCGCTGATTCTTACAATTATATATATACATTCATGAGTATACAAAGCGGCGCGATCAATCGTATCACACCAACAAAAACATCAACATTCGCCAAATTATTCATTGTGTTGAATAAAATTGCACTATGGGTCATTATATCACTAGCCTATACTTTAGATGAACACGATTTCCGTAATGTAATGATGTCATGCGTATAAATGTAAAAGAGATTTTACAGTTCACGTTGTTCTATTAAGTTTTAATAGCTGTAACCCCAATTTAAAAAAAATATGGTGGTATATACAGTACTGATTGAGAAAACGTACAATTTACTTATATATTACAATGGGCCTGTTACGCCTTACTCGCTATTCCTTCTTTCTCTCTCCTTCCCCCTTTCTTTCTCTCGAACACTGCACATACACTCTATCTATTAGCGGTCTTTATTTTTGTACTAGGACTCGCGCACCCTTTTAACTTTTTTCTTTCGCTTATGTAAATCATAACACATACTCGAATTCGATTTTCAGGCAAAAATAACGAAGATTATACGTATAAAAAGCGAGAAAAACAGTCAAAATAGATCGTTTATATGTATTTGTATGGATTGCTCTTTTGAAACCTGTCAAATAATTTTTTGCTAGTTAAAAAAAATGATCAAGATTTAATAAACATTAATCGAAAATAATGAATAATGATAAGAAAGTATGAAGAAATTTGAATAACAACGAGATCAACAAATGAGCACCGCAATGAAGCTCTAGATTTTTAATTTGAATAAAGAAGTGGTCAATCGAATGAACGAAACAAGAAATATATAGGCAACGAGCCATGCAAGAAAGACGAATAAAACGGCCATTTTGAGCGGCGCAGCAGTGGCCGGTTGTTAGTGGGGCCTTTATATCGTTGGGCGTGTGGGTGTCTGCTTCGTCCGCTCGCTCTGCTACATAGCACCCGTATCATCTTACGCTGCCCACGTATCCGCTCGCTCCCTCTCTCCCACCCTCTCTCTTTCTCTCAATCCCTCTCTCTCTCTCTCTCTCTCTTTCTCTTAACATCTTCACAAGCGGATGTTTACATTGTATAGCCCTTTACCGTGATTATTCAACGTCATTTATTTGCGACAAACCTATCGCAACACAGCTCCGATCCAACGTGTCCCCTAGACAGCGCCAATCAGCAATCTAACATAGTAGAACTTATAGGGTCTACAATACCTGCGGCTAAAATAGGCGCCTGCCTCTTTTGCATTATATGAAGCATAATATTTTTTTCTCCTATATATAGTCTGCTATAATGTTTCTAAAAATATAAAATCGTCACCAGAACATATTTTCGTTGGCAATCGGTCGTACGTTAAAACAAAAATATACCAATGTTGAATATATATTTATTAAAAAAAATGAAGTATGGAATGAAAGTATATTATGCATGTAGATCATTACGTTTGGAAAAAGAGAAAACGTTGCACTGAAGGAGCGCTTTCAGATGATAAAAACGTAACACAATGCCGATATTTCATCAGTCTGAATTTAAGAATCTATACGCGCATACGGTTTGAATTAAAGACGGTTGTATGTGTGCAGCCCCCCCCCCCCCCCCCCTCCCTACTCCCTTCTCATCGCAACCACCTTCCAGCGGAAGAACCTTGAGTGCATCGAAGTGAAAGGGCAAAATTTCGCGTGAGAGATACCCCCAAGGGACAGTTTCATCTGGCAGGCAATGTCGTCCCAAGGTGGGCGATACTGTGTCATGTACACTTTGTTGTCACGAATGCGAGAAATTCTCCAACTATATAGCGTCCAGTTTATAATAAAGTGTGATATTTCATGACAATGGTTGCGATGTTAAAGAGCACCTATTTACAGCTTACATAAACGTGATCGTCGCTCGATCGATTAAGAAAATTAGTTTGAAGTTTTCTTATGTAATCGACAGACGATGAAAGAAAATCAACGACAGACGAATCGCATCTTCACTGCATCTTTCCCCACCGCGTAAGTCGATTTCAAATACGATCCCCGTTACGATTTTTTACGGATTGTACCTCATCATGAAACGCTGGACTGTCCTCTGAATATGCGTTTAGATAAAGTCATGAGCAGCGTCGTTTAATAAGCTAGTCTAAGAATAATAAATTTTTATAAATCACGCGTAGCCAGAATAAAAAAAACGACGGGTGCTCACGGCCGGCACGGAATTTCAGTTATGATTTTTTCTCTTGAGAGTAGCCGCTCCGTGATTACGTGCGATCAGGCGGCAGCAGCAGAAGCCGCGAGATATCCTTTGGCGGAGGTAAAGAAGAGAAAAAAGGGAATACAGAGAGAGAGAGAGAGAGAGAGAGAGAGAGAGAAGAGAGAGAGAGAGAGAGAGAATGAGATATAAGATCGTGGCACACAAAGAGAAGCGGAGACTGTGCGCAACAGTGTTTTTGAGGCCCCCAAGGTCTCTCTCTCTCTCCGTCTGTCTCTCTCTATCTCTGCTGCGCGCGCGGCTCACAACACGGCAGTGTGTCCGCATGCACGCAGACACTTTCATTTGGTGCTGCGGCAGAGAGCGAATGAATTTTTATTTATCGCAAAAAGGCAAGGTGGCACGCGGAGCACTTAATGGTTATTGGCCGTGTACTTGCCGGAGATACACATCGGCACTCGCTTACTCTCTCGCGAGCGTTATAATAAATTCTATGGAGAGTTTGCGCCGCAGCCATCAGAGCCGAGAGCCGAGGAGAGCCGGCTATACACATATAGCATATAGAGTATTCATATATAATTGTCCATGTGGCCTTGGCGTGCGTGTACCACTCCAAACGACAATATACCCCCCTGCATACGCGCGAATTCGAGGTAGATTAAAGAGCAGACTTACCCAGATCGCAGGGAGGCTACGGCAGTGGCGAGCGAGAGGTGGGGCGGCGGCGGGTCGGCGGCCACCAGCTCCGACAGCACCAGCACGGTAGTCGTCGTGCCCGGGCCGGCCGCCGCCACCGACACCGCCGTCCCGTTCGCCAGAGCCCTCGGCAGATCCTGATCGTGCTGCAGCTGCAGCTGCGGGTAGTGAAGGTGCAGCGCCGTCGCCGGCCCACCTCGGGCCACGCAGTTCACGGGGATCATGTTGGCCGTGCTCGGGGTGCCGTTGCGCACCGAGGGCGGCGACGGGGTCGGCGGCGACGGCGCGGGCGGCGGGTACTCCACCACCTGCACGCGGTCGGCCTCGCTTTCGTAGATGATCTCTTTGTCGTGGGTGTACATGACCGTCTTCTGGCCGTCGTTGTAGATCAGGTCGATCATCTTGTGCTCGCCCACCCCCGACTCGGGACTGACCCGGGGGTCGTCCTCGGGGTCGGTCTGCGACTGCTGCTGCTGCTGCTGGTCGGCGGCCGAGCCGACCTCGGCGTCCGACGACTGCAAGTGATTGTTGTGCAGGTGGTGATTGTACTTGGGGTGGTGATGATGATGGTGGTGGTGGTGATGGTGATGATGATACTTGGGGTGCATCGGCTCGTGGAGGTCGAGCACGTTCACGGGTTGCATCGTGGCGAGCAACACCTGCTCGGACGGGTCCGACTGCGTGGGGTTGCTCAGCGACGAGGAAGCCGGCGACACGGGACCCTCCTGCACCTGGGGCAATGCATGCAAGACCGTCATGCCGCGTACGTTAGCTATTCCCAGTCGCTGTCAACGGAGTTTTTCGCTTTTTTACCTTTTTAACATCCTTTTATGGTATTTTTTTTTCTATGTGTTTTCTACTTTTTTTCTACTTTCGTTTTATTCATTTATTTTTGTGTGCTCACTACATGTTGGGACAGAGAAGGTGAAAGCAATCATTTGAAAAGGCTACTCTTGGCAGGATAGTAAAATAACATTACGCTCTCATAAGATACTCTAAATTGAGCAAACCCGCGCGCGGCCGTATTTACCATATATAAACAATGGCATCTCATCTGTTAAGAGACAAGATAAACATTTTTCCTTGTCACTTTCGACTGGAAAAACGCAAGGAGCTAACCCGTATACGAAAAGCGAATCAGTGCTATATATGAAAGATAAGAGTTACTCGTACTGAGCAAACCTCTTCGATTATCCAATATTGAAGCCTACTGTATATAGTGACGTCAGGCGCGCTTCGTGCGCATGTGCTGTCACTTACGAACTGCAATCACGTGACTAACTCTCAGCCTATCCGATCACGAATAAACTGACTTCACTTCACTTCACTATACCCATCTACTTTTTAAGAAAGGAGGACCACTATAATCTCTTTCTTACACACACACGCACACACTTTTTCATTCACTTGAATCTCGTGAATAAAAAAGTGATTGTTAGAGCACAAAACTGCAGAAAGGAGAAAACTTTTTGCCTAACCGCTTACTCACTCGCGATAATACATTCGTATATAAGCGTACGGCAAAGGAAAACGTATAGCGTCGAACAGATCGACAAACGCGCAAGTGTGTTCCAAATGCCCGCACGTATGAAAACGTCTGCGTAAAATCGTAATAATTAATTGCGAACCCGAGAGAGGAAAAGAGAGGTCGAGATTAGAAGAGAGATAGGCCGTTCTTGGTTACTTGTATTCTTCGTCCCCGGATTGGCTCTTCTTCTCTCCTTGTGTGTTTTTTTTAGTTTTTTTTTACACCTTCATTTGTATGTTTCTTTTTTATTCCCCGTGAAACTTGGCTGAGACGCGATCGGTTACTTTCAATAGACGCATACGCATATATACTGACAGATAGTCCGGAATGTTAATTGAGAAAAGCCGAGTAGCCGCGGGTCATCGCTATATGTACTTCATCGTTTTGATTGCTATTCGCGCGTGTGTTTGCTCATTGTGCGGAATAGTCCGTCGTTTGTCAATTTTAATTCGTTAATTTTCACAGCGCTCGTATATACGTATACATACGTATATATGCACCGATACAAAAAAATATATATACGAAGAGGGAGAAGAGGCATAAGCCGATTACTCTTGCTTGGCGCGTCTAATCTCATCGCGCATGCAGATTGTAACACGGCACATAAATTGCCCTTCATATTTTCGATCTCTCGCTTGCCTGATTATTAATCACATCCGCCGCTTCACTTAGCATCTTACGAAAATAAATAAATTAAAAATGAAGAATAAAAACACGCCGTATACCGAAGAAACCGACGAAAAAAAAAATATTCTTGACATAACAGTTAACTTGCCGCGCGTTTTGCTCAGCCGTATACCGAGCGTCAACTCTGCCTACAAATGGCATAGTAGCGGCTAATTTTGATTTAAGCGTAAAATGTTTGGCAAATTATAAAACGGCATATAACAATATTTGAGTTATGTTTCTTTTTGTCACGACAATTAAAAGGGCCACTGATGTCAAATACGAGACGCGAGTTTGATTTTCTCTAATAAAATTATTCACAGGCCGAGTTATTTTTGACTCCGAAAGATTCTTCGCCTAAATCATTCCTTAACGACGCAGATGCATTACACTCTGCGGTTAGGGGCCCGAAACCGATCTCCTGCCGGACGCAGGTATTATTTCTCAACGGGCGGCTCTTGAAAACTGAACGAGAAAGCGCCGAGAGAAACAGAGACAGCGCGAGAGAGAGAGAGAGAAAGAGAGAGATAGAGAGAGAGAGGCAAAAGAAAAATTCAGCAGAGAATACTTGACCTTCACAGCGATGAGTTCAATGGAAAAGTGAAATAGACGGCCTATTGAAATGGAGTGTGAAGGAGAATTTCATTGTTCGTGCGATGATATAGGCGTACAGGTGTTTTCAATGGGTATCAAGTGAGTTTGCGTGCGCACGTGTTTGTGTGCGTGTGTGTTTACTCATCTAAATGAAAAACTATTTTTTCTTCTATATGATTTTCAGATTTGCAGGATAGGCTGTGATAGTGACTGACTCGCTAATCCCTAATGATTTATAATGGATATTCGGTGCTTTTCCGTAGCTCATACCAATAATATTCGGTATTAAACACGAAAGAATCTTTTAATAACTCACCACTACGTCTTGCAAAATATATTATCTATACATTTAGATAAAATTATAATTTGGTTGTAAAATTGGAAGAACGAGCAACGACTTATTACGGAGAACGACCGTGTGCATGAAACAAACAAAAAAAAAAAAAACAAAAAAGAAGCAGAAGTTCTGGGCAACAATAAAAAAAAAGGTGAGCTAATTAGAGCGCAAGGGTTGGAAGGCGATTCAGAGGATACGTAGTGAGAAAGAGATGAAAATGGCGAGCATGCAGTTATTTTGAGAATGGATACCAACCGGCGACAGAGCTTCCTGCATGTGAAGGGTTGTGGCGTTGTCCGGTTCGGTGCACGTTGACATATTTGCTCCAGCTTGTATATGAATAGGTTGACTTGAGAAGGTACGAAAGAAAAAAAAAATGAATATGAGCTAGGCACACTCGCCAGTCCAGTCCTCGTTACTATCACAGTAGCTTGCTGTATGGCACATTTGCGGAAGTGACGAATGAGGTCAGGAACTGCAAACAAACCAAACAGTTTGGGTAATAATTGTGCCAGTAAATAAATAAAATGAAGCTATTGCTGGGTAAATTGAGGATTACATGACGATTAGTGCTGGAGCGCGTAAAAGAATACAACGGTATATATGATGGATAATATGCGGGAGAGGGAGGAGGAGGAGGAGGAGGAGGCGGCAGGTTTCGGGGCCAGGGTCACCAGGACGCTTGTGTGTGCGGTGCATCTAGTCTCGTGAGCCAGCCGGTGAATCCCGTTTGTCGGGTTGAGAATCTCGTCGATCAGCTGGTCCACCGACCAGTGTTACGAGTCACGGCGCTCGAACGCGCGGGCGCTTCACTGTTGCTCATAAACAGGAATTCGCGTGCTTCCAACCAGTGATACGTATGTATACACATATATATGTATATACGTATACGCCGCCTCGATGGAATAGGCAGGTGTAATAATAGACGCGCGCGCCAGAAGTGGCTGCTGCGTATACACACGCGACGCCGCTCGCGGTTATTAATTATTTTTTGCGCGCGCGCTCGCGCTTACCAAGCTTCTCTCTCTCCACGGCTTTTTTTTTGCGCGCGCAACCGCCGTCGCTGATGCTTCTTCTATACGCTTGTATACTTGACGCTCTTCTTGATTTCAGTGCTTTGTACTTTCTCTTTCGACAACTCGATGCTTCAACTATACGTCATTGGTTATCGAAAACATACTCTCGGACGCGTCTTTGCGTATCTTGGACAGACGAGATGTCGATCAATATAGAGTCAATGTTTGTCAGCAGACCAATTGCAATAGGAGCTATATAACTCGATACGGCATTTTGTCGCGGGAGGAATCGGAAGAAGCGAAGCAGCAGTGCCTTTCGGTTCCCTTGTTGACGAGACTGAAACTCTTTTATTTTTCTCTCTCCCTCTCGGTTGTTGTTCTTCTTCAAAGTATACATATAGGAATGCACGAGAAAGAGTGAGTGAGTGAGAGAGATAGAGGTGGAGAGGTCTGGTACTACATGTCGAAGAGCAGGTTCGGCCGGTCTAACCTGATTCCAGATACAACAGCAAAGGACCAACCTGACGCGACCGCCACCGCCACCGCCACGCGAGATTCAATCGGGAGTTAGCTTTCCGCCCTCGCTAAGCCAACAGACAGACAGCACATATATTCGGGCGGAAAAAAGCAAGAGCGCGAGTGGTAGCGAGTGAAGCAAGCGAGTTGGAAGCGTTTATAACAAAAGCGCCAAATACATACATATATATAAGTGATGAAGATACTTACATTACGAAGACTCACATCTCGGAAGATTCGAGACGCTCTCGAGCGTGTATAGGTAAGAGATGATGTCCGGCTGCTGCAAATTTGGTGTATGCATATGCCTTCGTTTCCGAGTGCGTGTGCCTGTGTGGTGTATTTTTGCCTTTGCACGCCAGCGTCGCAAACTACAAACTACAGTATGACACCTATAACGTTCACATTTTTTAGCAGTTGGTTCGGCACCCGGTATTCCTCATGCGGTTACCGATCTGAACAGACACACACACACACACTCTCTTTCTTTCTCTCGCTCTCTCTCTCTCTCACACACACACTCACGCACACTTGAAGTATCCAACACCGATTTTTCACTGGGCTACAGGCGTAGGCAAAGAGGCAATCTAAAGAGATCGGCCGCACTGGAGGTAAAAACAAAAGGAGGCTTGGAGCTAGAGATAGGTCGCGATGCTATGTCTGAACTGGCGATACACACCTACAGAGAGTCAGAGATGGTCGGCGGCGCGGCGGCGTGCTGCTGGTGTACGCTGGTCTCACTCGGGCAGGTAGAGGCGCTCCGCTCGGGCTGCGCGGTCCACACTCTACGGCGGATTCGGAGGAGGCTGCTGCTGCTGCTGCTGCTGCGGCTGCTGCTGCTGCTGCCGTCGCCGCCGTTCACACTTACACACTCACAGACATCCATCCACCGGCTACTCGCTAACCAACATGGCCGCGCGGCAACCTCATCGACAAACTCTCCTCCCAGCATCCCTCTCTCGCTCCATCTCGCTCTACCTCTCGGCCAAGGTACCTACGCGCTTTCCTTCTCTTTCTGTCTGTCCGTCTCTCTCTCTCTCTCTCTCTCTCGCTCTCCCTCACTCTCACTCTCGAGAGACCGATTCCCCTACCTGTGGTACCGCACCTTACGTGCTACGTCAGCTTCGTTTCGCGCCATCTCGCTCTTACACGCTGAGAAATTCAGCCTCTCTCCCTCTCGCTCGCTCGCTCACTTGGTACTTAATCTCTCCCCACGCATTGCCGGACCCTCGCTACTCCCACTCTCGCGACTGGGCGCCGCAGCATCCGACCGAGCGCGTACCAAAGTGAGAGAGAGAGAGAGATGAGAACGATGCGACGTCGCGAACGTTACGTAAAGGCCGTGCGTTGGAGCGAGAAGAAGCTAGAGAGCAGATCTCAGGTATACGACGATGTCTTCGACGATGGCCACCCGGCATTATCGCCCATCTCCTCCCCTCCAGCCGTCCGTTCGTCTCTCTCTCTCTCTCTCTCTCTCTCTCTCTCTCTCTCTCTCTCTCTTCGCTCGATACCTTGCTCGCTCTCAACTCCCTGAAAGCTACCTATAAATATAAAAATATATTGCGACTGGCAATCGAACACAGTTTTTCTCGCGCGAGCGATTGTCGAGTAGTGCTTTGAAAAATATTAAGAATTGTCATCAATCCTTTGGTTGGACGATACATAACACTAACTATCCTCCACAGTAATATCTGAAGACATCTAATGAAAATTTAGAGACTGTGCGTGAGAAAAATTATATACGATAGAGAGAAGCTACGGTAAATCATCGACTCGAAATCAATATTTTGAGCTTTAACAATCAACGGGGAAAAAGTCCTCTAAGCAGGAAGCCATAATGTAGCGCACTATTCTGTATAGGTGCTAATCGGCTCTGCTCCCGCAGCAGTCAATGGACATTCATCGGCAAAAGTCAGCGGTAAAAGCCCCACAGATTCAGCCTGCAACAATATGACCTATAGGTTTGAGAAGCCTTTGCTTTGGAAACGGGGACGAATATACCTGCGACTCGAGAGGTTCATTCTCAGACTCTGTTGCTGCCAGTACCGTAGTGTCTATTGGCGTATATGCACGCGTATATGTATAATGGCTCAAGCAAATGCAAGTAGCCTGCAGGCATAAAAGGATGCACGAATCTGTATATATTCGCAATGCTAAATTAATAAAAAATACCCGCATACGCCAATTTACACACTGCGAGAACAAATATCAAGGACAATCGATCTTATTCAAGAAAAAGAAGTTAAGGAAACGAAAAGATGAAGCGTAGTATAGAGGAGAGAGAGAGAGCAGGAGAGAAGCTAAGTCTGGCTGAAGTTGGGCGTGTGTAAAACCGAAGAAGAGGCTGAGTGGTGCATACGAGGGAGAAAGAATGATAAGAAAGAGAGGAACGAAAAAGAGTTGCGTGTGTGTGTGAGTGTATGTGTGTGTGTGCGCGCGCGCGCGCTCGTTTGTGTATGTTGTACAGGGGAGGGAGCCGAGCGAGCGGACGCGCGCAAGAGAGTCCCGGGATTAAAAGGAGAAAAAGGAGACGGCGGACGGGCAGAATTAAAAAAATTGAAGAAAAAAAAACGAGGCAGCGAACGCGAGCGTAAACGAGAGGGAGAGAGAGAGAGAGAGAGAAAAAGAGGACTCGTGAAAAATGGGCAGCCTCGGGGCTCTCCAGTGCCGCCTAATGCGACCGACGCGCTCGCGCCGTGGAAAATTTTCAATCATGCAATTAAACCAATGAGACCGAGACACAGGAAGCCGCGAGTAGGCGTTGAGAAATTTGTTGAGTTAATTTTGAGGAAAGGATGAAAACTTCATTTCGCAAAATTATATTTGACTTTTTCCAACGCTAACCAGGTTTAGATCTATCGAGCGATCAGAAAAATTGACGTTAACCTTGCCTCTCATCACTTAATACACTGTATATGAGTATGGAATATGAAGCACCTCGCTCGCGCAAGTAGCCAACCGTTGAAATCACCGCTCTTGACACTTTCTTGCTTTCTATAGAGCTGAAAGAATTTTCTTATTTTTTTTTTTATAAAACTATATCAAACGAAAAATTTAATTTGATATTTTCCCTGAATTTTTCGGCGCGATCGAAAGATCAACTGAACATTAATAATTCTGAACGGGGAATCGTATCTTTTAGTACGATTTCGAATAGTACGATTAGTACGATTTCGAATAGTAGGATTTCGAATAGTACGATTAGTACGATTTCGAATAGTACGATTAGTACGATTTCGAATAGTACGATAAGTACGATTTCGAATAGTACGATAAGTACGATTTCGAATAGTACGATAAGTACGATTTCGAATAGTACGATTAGTAGGATTTCGAATAGTGCGATTAGTACGATTTCGAATAGTACGATTAGTAGGATTTCGAATAGTGCGATTAGTACGATTTCGAATAGTACGATTAGTAGGATTTCGGGGAATCAAGTGCGAGAACGTTAACGAATCAATCCACGTTTTATTTCTGGCGTTTTCATCGAAACTCAAGATGATGATATCGATCTTGAATTCGACAAATTCGGATGTGTGATTTAACAAGCTGACCTTACTCAATCAAATTACTTTGTTATTTGTTAACATTATTCCTTAAATACAGATGCAGAGTATGTGTTGAAATGGAGGATAAGGACCTTATCGCATTCTCAAGGTAGTTATTTATTATTAACATATCCGCAAGCAAAGTAATTATTACGGGAGAGATAATTCGAGAAATAAAACTGAAGTTGAAGGACTCGTTGAGGCTTTTTTTTTTCATTTTAATTTTTTGGGATGAAACGAAAAAGGATCAAGCGAATTTACAAGAAAGAATTAGCAATAAAACGGCAACGTTATTACAAAAAAGAGAAAGTTAAATGCGTTTCGATTCGCTTATTGGCCTTCGAGATTCCCCGGCATACACTTTTTCTCTCATCCCTCGAAGAGACATTCCCTTGCGCTCACTCGCTCTTACGTATCTTTCGCTCGTCTTTTTTACCCGGCTGTTCGCTTTTGCGAAATTGACAAATGGAAGAAAAAAAAATGAAAACGCCTTAAGACACGGAGACTCTCTTGACGTATATGCACGCAACGAAGAGAAGGTTCATTCTTCATGCTTTACATCGCTTCGATAAGGACGTCCAGTATATATACGAGGCTTCATCGCGAATGAGCTTATCATCGTATACATTTTCATATGCGCAGCCATGTGTTTGCGGAAAGGAATTCTTCAATATTATATATGCGAATGTGTATTTATTTATAGACTTTATTTTGCCGGTTCGCAAGCGTGAGAACTGCAAATAACGTTTAGGAAAAATAACCAATTTCACAATTAGTTTATTAAAAAGAAGACTTCCAAGATCTCCTTCTCAAATGAATTTCCAACGAAATAATCATTTTACAGTGTAATTTAAAAGTTAAAAATGGCGTATTACTCAATCGATAATCCAAGTGTAACCGTACAAAGCGTTTGAAAACACGAAACAGTTAGCTGTGTCTATGGGATTGTGTCGTGTATATCTGCTGGCAGAGCTCCGTAAGCATTGCAGCCAGCAAACGAAAAGAAAAAGAGAGAAGAGAGAGAGAGAGAGAGTATGCGACGCGACTTCTTTTTCTGTACCTTCTCTCAAAAAGGGCCTCAAGAGTCGAGCAAGAGCTTGGTTCCGCAATTCACATCCAAGGAAGTCAACAGCTACGACACTTTTAGACAAAGCGACTCGTGAGAAGCTCAACGTGCAATTTATTTTGTATCAAGTTTTAATCGGTATCGGTCGGAAGAAATTTTATTGTACTTTGAGTTTTCAAACGCATCTATTTAATCTATACCTATTTAACACATAAGTAGTTAAACCGTGATTTTTTTAATTGGCTTTCATTGCTCCAAAAATATCGTCTCTAAGTGAAATTAAATGTCTGGCAACGTTTATGATTTCTGATAAACAAAACTTCAAAATTGTCACGGCTGAACAGTTGAATAATTAGTGTTATTGAATTTATTTCAGTGCTTGCTATTGCGATCTACAATCTGCACGCGAAGTGCGCCTTAATGGCTATGGTATACCGTAAAAGCTACATAAAAATTCTATATAAAAACAGATCGCCCTCTTCCTGCCGGTTATATTTGTGAAAATTTAGCGAAATACTTTAAAAGTGATTTAGCCATGGAAAAAATGCGAGATAAACTCTAGGCAAGATTTATTTATTTCAAACCATACAGAATTGAATAAAATTGATACTCTTTGATTGTTTATAATTTACACTACGTACTCATCCAAACTACAAATCAACGTATTAGCACGAGAGATAGAACGTCAAAAAATAAAATTCTAACTTGAGGAAGAAATTACAGGATAGTAAGTACTTGCTCTATACTTCTGTATTGGAGATAACAGCGATCTCTGCTTATCTCGCGATCTCCTATAGGATTACATAATTAACTATTCGCGTGATCCTTTGAGTGAACGAATAGCAAACTTTCTAGTTGATATTCGTTTTTGTTTACAAATATGCAGATACAATAACAGCAATGCCTTTTTACTGCTCTTGGAGAATACCAATGTGCATCGATAACGTGCGTGCACCAGCCTGGAATGACGTATATAATAAAGAAAGGGGAATAAGAAGGTAGAATCAGTAGACAGCAGCAGCAGCAGCAGCGGCAGACGTATGGAATGAGAATCTCTGTGGAAGCTGGATATGTGTATATGAACAGTGGGATGGCAATAATCGGCTATTTAGCCATCCCCATGACTTCGACTCTCGTCTACCTGCGTGTCTTTCTCACGTGGGCGTGTACGTAATACACATCAGCGGCGAGACTGCTGTTGGAAAATGCTGCCGCGGCGCAGATGCACCTGTCACCCCCAACTTGAAGGCGCTCTCAGAAAGCCCAGCATATATATATATACACCTACCTGCGCCCCTTTGCTCTCCTTCTTCGCCTCCTTTCACGAGCCTTTTTTTTTCTTCTTCTTCTCTCTTTCGGACCTTTTTCTTGGCGCGTATGTGTGTGCGTGTGTGTGCGCGCGCGCATGCGTGCAGACGTGTGTATATATACCTATGAGCGCGCGCACGTGCGTATTCCTTAGGTATAATCCAGGACGTCGTAACTCGTGTGGCAGCTCGCTACAGCCGCAGCAAATGCCCCCTTCAGTGTATGGGTGTGTCACAGCAGCCTTTTACGATGCTCAGTTGCGCGCGTGAGAACGAGTTTTCGGGAATGGAAACGACCTGCAGGCTTTTCCTTAATTGCTTTTTTCCTAATTTATCGATCTGTATAGCCGGCGCGATATGGCGATACGACGACAATGAAGACGTAGCTTATGGGTTTTTTGAATTTCGGTTGTCATGTCAGGTGGACGGGTGAAAAAGGCAAGCGAGCCAGCCGAAGAGAGGAATGCAATTATAATTGCGGCAAAAAGGAAGGATCCATAGCGCGCGTCTTTATCTGGACGCTGCGCAAATGCACTCATCTGGAGATCGAGCGCGCGTAACACGCGATATTATACGTATCGGTATAATATCTTACACATAAGTATGTTGGCGGCTGCTAGTGCCTCGGCGGCGGCGGCGGCGTTGCAGTAACAGTCGCGGATTTACGACGGCTGTCTCGCAGAAACGCGGGCGCGGTAAAAGGAAGCTCGCCTGGCGGGAGACGATGGAGGCAGGCATATTCAAGGGATGCGCTTGTCCGTGCGTGGATTTGGCGCGGCAGCAATTTTACTCAGCTTGCGGCAGCCAATGCCAATTCTGCTGCGTATACGAGCTGCTGTACTGCACGCTGTTAAGCGAAGTAGATCAAACTTTGTCGGCGCGCGCGCGTTTTTTATCCAAAAAGTCATTGCAGCGCCGATTATCGCGCATCGACAGCTTTGTGGCTTACGGATAGGTGATTAATTATACGAGCCCGCGCGAGTTGCATGCGCGCAAGGCTGCTACCGCGCAACGTAGTGGAATATTTATCGACGACGAAAAGCGCGGCCGTGATTACCCGCGGTGAGCGCGTACAACTCGATCTCCATGGCACGAACACCCTCGTCTTTCATATTCCGTGGGAAACGGCTCGATTCCGAGTGCCAACCACCCTGCTGCCAGTTTGTCTTTTATTATTATTATTCTTCTTGTTTTTTCTTCATTCGTTTGATCATTTTTTGTTTGTTTGGTTTATCAATGCAGTCACGTCGCAGCTCGCAGCTTCTCTATCCGTGTGTTTACGAGAGCACTGCCAGCAAATAAAGTCAAGCGGTATATAGAGCAGGCCGCTATAGCAGTTGAATTATAAATATATAAATTGTACATGCAAGTGGAACAAAAGCCATTCGAATTTTTATTTGTGAAGGCGTTACGCAAAATAAATGCCATCCTATCATTGCACAGTTCGAATTGACAGCTGATTTGTGAAGCTATATGTCCAATTCCATAAAAAAACTCCATTAATTCGACACCGTTTCGACAAACTTTCTAATTAGGAGCACGCTTATTCTGGAAGGTTTTTCTTCTAGTATTTACCATGTGGAACCGAAAAAAAATTGGCCCATCATGGCTGGAGGGGGTAACATTCCGTTTTTGGCCTAAAATAACCGAAAGAGCTGAAAATTTAACGAATAATGTGTTTTTTGTAATTTACTCAAAGGCTATAATTTTTAGATAAAAACTAATGACGGATTCGAAATCAGCGCGTCAAAATACATGGAAATAGCGTATTTTAACTGTCGAATCGAAAAAAAAAATTTTCGCTTACTTTTGAATTTTGAAGGGGTTACCCTGAGAAATCTAGCGGAAAAAAAAGTTTTCGATTCGAGGATTAAAATATGCTATTTCCATGTATATTGACGCGCTGAATTCGAATCCTTCATTAGTTTTTGTCTAAAAATTATAGCCTTTGAGTAAATCACAAAAAAAACCTATTATTCGTTAAATTTTCAGCTGATTTTGGTTATTTTAGGCCAAAAACTGAATTTTACCCCCTCCGGTCATGATGGGCCAATTTTTTTTTCGATTCTACATGGCAAATACTAGAAAAAAAATCTTATTGATTGAAAATTTGTAGAAACGGTGCCGAATTAATGGAGTTTTTTTTATGGAATTTGACATATAGCAGGTAAACTTAACAGGTAGGATAGCACTTTATCCGAGGAAATAAAAATAACTCAGAATCTCTTCTCTTTTGAAAAGAATACACACACACACGCACACACGCGTGGCATACCGTAAATTAATCCCCATGTTTTATTGCAGCTCGCCTCAACCAAAAGAAACGAAAAAATGCAGCTCTCCAGTACAAGCTGTAGTAAAACTCTAAAACTCATCGGACTTTCCTTATCTGCATGGACGATCGGGCTATTCGATTTAAATGATTTTCCCCTTTTTCACTCTTCCCAACGACGACGACGACGACGATTAAAAGAGCCTCGAAATATAAGTTATATATTCACCATACCCAGCTATGACTAAGCGCTTTTTTTTTACGCGGACTCGAATTAAAAAAATGAAATAAGTAACGAACAAAACAAAAAAAAACTCTTTATCTGCCTGAAAGAATAAATGATCGAAGCGACAAATCGATTGTTTTTCACTATGCGACAGGCAAGAATTATTGTCGACTAATTGCGAATGATAAATCATACGAATACGTTCCACACGTGCCCGGATGTATCGCGTGTATTACCAGAATGTAGACTATGACGACCTACGCTGCCTGCGTTGTACTCGTATCGTCTCGCTATTTTTTTTTCAAAACGACCAGCTTTAATCTTCGCCGCATGATATCCGGTACTTTTCTCCTCTCTGTTGCTCTCACAGCCGTTATTCACGGACAGCTACTGCGAGTATAGTAGCGTGAACCATATAAATTATCATCGAGGATTATTTATCTGCATTCGCTCCGCCGCGTGCAAGTATATACTCCTCCCGCTTAGCACGCATTTGCGATAAGCTTGCATTTTTAGAGACAACTTTCCGACTTTATCGTTATATGCGAAAGTCGCTGACTCTCTAGAGAGCCACTGTTGCTCGGGTGTTTTACGCATCATTGTAAATAAATAATTGAGTATATACTTCGACTGACACGGCGTAGACTATTTATTACACATCCAGAGTCTTCTCACGGGACAAATCGAGCACTAGCAAATTTATCTCACGCCGAAAATTGCTGAATCAAATAGGATGCGTCGTATTAGTATCAGAGTACTGTCAAAAATTTATGCAATACTGCATCAGTGTATGATCGAATACGAAAATTCACAAGTCTTGAATTATTGTGAACAATCATTTCTCAATGTTTGTTGAAAAACACCACGGGTGAAAATTTTTACCACTACGACTTTATCGATCATAATTTCCGAACGCAAAATAGAATCCCAACAAAACTTTCTGTGCACCTTGTGTATAACATTAGAATACGATAGAAAGACGAATTAGAGTTTGGCGAAGCTCGAGATGGCAGCAATGTTAGTGATTGTTGAAAGGACCACGCGTGTTATCGGTTCACAATTTCCAAATGCAAATTAGAATCCCAACCAAACTTGCTGGGTCATTGTAAATACTATTAGATTGCGATAGAAAGTCGAATCTGACGTTTAATAATACTCCAAGGATTGAACTGACTAACAAAGCCATAAAAAGTTCATATACCTATACAAAGTGCTGTCAGATTTCAAAAATGATTCAAAATATAAAATTAGTTTTTGATGAATTGATTTTTGGAGTACTCGCACAAATTACTCCATTTTTTTGCTCAAACTTAAAAATCGGTGAGGATACAAGGAAAACAAATTTTTTTACATAAATTTTGCGGCATTTTTTGGGAATTGCTTACTTATCCCAAGCGCGGCTACAATTAGCCAAGAGAACGAAGGTATAATAGCGCGCGCATGTTTACGGGAAAAGCGAGAGAAACGGAAGGAGAGCGAACGCAGAGCAGAGAGGGATAGCGATTTGTTACACAGCGCGGTGTATAATGTCTCGATCGCTCCGGGGATAGGGTAGATAGATAGCCAGATAGATACTTTATTATGTCCAGTGCCGCCGCATGCCCAGATTGCAATATTCCTCGAGGACGATTTATATAATAACGTAACATAATCAAAAGTGAATGTATGCCGCTACGCAGCTACCCGACAATTAGAACTAAAAAACTATAAATTATTGTGGAATTTGCCGGACTCTACTCCAGGCCGCAGTGATAATGCTGCACTGAATATTATTTTATCCGTTTATACGAGGCAAACCGTACTTCTCTTTTCTATTTTATTGTATGACTTCCACGATTATAATATCGAATAATAAGTGCAACGACTTGCTTTACACGTACAAACCTCTACGCATATAAAAACTTTCGATAGCTTTTATTGAGCCCATGAAAATAACGACAATATTGCATACCAATGGCCGAAAATCATGACGAATCAAGTAAATAACATCGATGACTTTAAAAAAAATCTTTATTCACGTTAACTAATTAATTACTTACAGAGAAGCCAGCGAAAGACGAATTTTCACGAAATTTGGGAAAATATTTCTTAATTGAGAAAAAAAGTTATTGTTCAGTTTTGATGCTTCACATTATAACTATTCAAGCGATCTTTTCTTCTCCAAAGAAAAAAGATTTGGCAGATTCGGATGATAATTTTGAGCACACCTCGCGTTGTTCAATACAATAAAAAGTGCGTATAGTAAAAAATCATAATACAGAACAACGCAACCTGTGTACTGTGTTACAGGGCTTTGAAAATGATCATGAAATTCATATCGATAACGGTCAATTAACTTGAGGGGATGCTTAGTCAATAGATTTTCTTGGTAAAATGGATAATAGAATCTACCGCAAGATCAAAATAATAAAAAAGTGCGGAGAGAGGTTCTTTCAAAAACAGCAAAAAATAGGTCAATTTTCGAAATTTGAACAGTGATATAATATATGTGTGTGTGGGTGTCGCGCGCGCTTCTCCATTGTATGCATGATGATGCATCTTGACTATAAATGATAAAGAGTACATTCGTTTCCGCGATGCAACGGCCAACATCAGAAGCGTAAACTGCCTCAACGTCATTTGTATCACATGGAATATTTCGCTTTCCGTTGAGAGCAAACTTGTGCCGTTGGTCAAGAAAAAAAAATCGGTAGGATGGAGTCGCCGGACCAGCGGTTCGTCTAGAGAGATATAACATAAAGCAACAACGGGTGGAAAACTTGTTGCTGGACAATGCTCGTGTATGTGCGTATACACACACATACGCGTATACGTATGTGTACGTGTATATATATAAATATATATATATTTGTACATACACATACAATCGTCTGTGCAATCCCTTCTGGGAGTTAGCTTAATGTCCAGTTCTCACCAAAGAGGGTATTTATAGGAGCAACTCGTCGGCACACATATCTATGAGAAAAAGAAGAGCACACTGACCAATAGATCCGGTTTAGCGAGTTTCCGGATTCCGGGGGTCATCCATGTGCGCGCAATGTGCTTACGTGGTCGTCGTCGGCAGTACTTCTCCTCTCGCAACCCCTTGACCGCGAGCGCGAGCCCGAAGCGCACACGCGCTTACCCCCGGGATTCAGCCGCATAAATTAACGCATTTGCGCGCAGAAATCCGGTTCCAACAACGCTGGACACGACGAATTAACCTGCTACAGATTCTAAGGGATGACCATCGATGTTGTGTCCACGTATCTTGCCCTTCCGTGATATTTTTCGATAGGATCCGACGCGACTGAAGTCCAGTTTTGGTGGGAACGAAAACCTGATCGTATTCTCTCCGCGCTCATTTCCGTGGACACATACGCACATGCACATAACGTGCAGCAGAAGGTTAATGCCAAAATGGAAGACCGAAACAGAGTAGTCGTAGTCGACGTTATTGTAGTGGTGGCCGTCGTCGTCGTCGTCGTCTTCCTCCTCTTCTTCCTCGAAGACTGGACGAACCGGACAGTACTGGCAAGACCAACGGCTTTTGATAAGCCACGCGCAACGAACGTGCCGACTGACTACTTCTACTTCCTATAGTTTGCTTTCTCTCTCTCTCTTTCTGCCTCTCTTATTTTCCGGTTTATCCGAGCACTCGCGCGTTTTGGCTGTCACGACAGAGAACGGTGGAAGCTTCCGGGTACGTACACTCTGATTTACGTTCCAACTGCCCTTTTTGGTATTCCTATTGTTTACACGTTTGCCATAACTAGTTTCAACATTAAAGAGATGTGTTGGATGAATATAATGACATGCATAATTGCAAAAAATAAAATAAAATACACGTAAACGCCTAAAGAAGATCCGATAAAATAAAGCAAAAATTTTCGTATTATTTCATCGTTAAATTATAAATATTGCCAACGGTTTTCAATTTCCACGTAGATTAACTGAGAGTTTGGATATAATTGCTTGAATCCAAATATTTCTGCGCTCTTGATTACACACATGCTAACCGTCAAATTGATTATTGCGCGCTGCAGTCTCTTTTGTTTTTTTTTAATACATTTCCTTGGAAGTCTAACGAAATCGAAGCCATACTTTTTCATTCAGTTTTTATGATTGGAAATTCACTGTTATCACAAGGAACATTATAAAAAAGTTTGGATATACGACACGAGGAATTATCCTGACGAATAAGGAAATTCAGTTATCGCGTCTGACATTTTTCCCAAAAGTCGGGATAACAACATCGAAGCTATCATTTTAGGTGATTTTTCTTATCACGAATAGATTTTTATGGCGTTAATGAGATATCGTGTAGTGGAACAAATAATTATCCTTGTTTTGGACTGTCATTTATAATATGGGACCATGTTCGGATGTCGAATCAGCTAACGCTACAACGGCACGAAGCTGTGGCAATTTGCTCTTATATCTGGTAATGAAAGTTCTCTACATTTGAATTATCTACGAACGAAAGTCTACATTGCAGCAGCCGCGTTGTTCTCGATTTTATTAAGTGAGCGCTTCCATGCATTTATTAAAAATTTGCAGATTATCTTCATCATAATAAAAATCACGTACAGCCACTTGAACGTTTTGACAGAAAATATCAATAAAAGTATTTGTTTCTAGAGAGCAGTCTTTTAATCTTACATGGGAGGCATATATAAAGCTTATTTATTATTATATAATGCATTGTTAGAAAGAGAGCGAGAGAGAGAGATGTTTGATCTTGGTAAAATAGCTCTTCAAATTGAAATGCAAGCTCCCAAGTCGCGTGCTGCGCGCAATCGCGGTTGATTATTATCGCCTAGCTGATTTTGTGGAATTTAAGTGCAGTCAAACCAAAATAGCCGCGCAATGAAATTGTAACGTAATAAAAGCACGTATTGTTCGTAATTATATATCTATTGGAATAATTAATTGACTGCGTCTAAATCTACGCAATGGATTTATTTAAACATAAAATTTTTTTTTCATATGTAACATTGTTTTAAGCCTTACTGACACTCAAGAAAGACGAAATAAGGGTTTTAGCGAGTTTAACTAAATATATCGCGATAGAGAGACGATAATTGAATTTTTTTACTTTTTTTTGCGTAGATATAAGAAAAATCAAAGTAACAAAACTAGGGGGCAGGGGGGGGGGGATTGAAAAATGGGGTGGTTAATTTATCATTCTTTTGAATTACGTAAATAATTTACTTCATTTAGAGTGAGGAATTAGCCAAGAAAGTCTTTTTTTTTCAAATTTTTGCGTAGATTTAGCCTCAGTGTAATTGACTACCTACTCTAGTGCGCATGTCAAAGCTCGCACAAACATCATATAAATAGCGCGTATTTGGATATGTATGTTCTATCAGTCGAGCATACGATTTGCATGTGAAAACAAAAAAAAACACGTTATCAATATTCGATTAGTGGTCCATACACAGTATGCATCTATTGATTGAAGCGAGAAAGCAATCGTAGATATAGCATCATTACATGCACTGATAAAACGGCTACATAAAATTATCCAGAACGGCTTCAGCGCAAACTACATATCAAAAGATATTTGTCATAAATCTGTCAAATCCCAATTTTATTCTATTAAAGAATAATCAAGGAGTAAAGGGTCGCCTGTTTTCAACAATTATTTGCATATTCACATATATGTTAACCGATTGCCATTTACTTAAGAATTTTTTAATGACATAGCATATACTATTAAACGTTCGTGTATATAATATCGCTGGCCAAAAAAATATACACCATACGATGAAATCGTCGGACTGCTGAACGAATTACATATTTATACATTTTTCGAACTGGTACAGAGCGTCCATCTCGACAGTTGGAATGAGACATTAAAAAATATACGTTCCCGTTAACCTTTTTTTTGGAAACGTTTAAATCTCGCAGAGATGAATGAGCCGATATATACGTACAGTGTAATGCCTCAATACACACGAAAGTTTTCTGTTGTTGTATATAAATTCAAGTAGAGCATCTCATAAATTACCCCACTAGCGTTGATAAAATCAAATCGTCACGTCCCTCTTGTAAGCTGCACGAATCGTTACATAAGCGAGATAATTAACGCAACTAATTAAAACTGCACTCTCGTGTGTGCTATACAATGATTAACAGTGAGGTGCGCAGTATTTCGAGGGGTCATATGTGCGTGCATGCGCGTGTTTGTGTGTGAGTGCGCGCTCGCTCGCATAAATTACCAGCCCAATTCTTTTCGTGCGGTCCGTTGTCGCCAATGCACTCGGCATTCTCTTTTTATCGGAGCCGCATTATCGCACTCACGGGGGCTAGCCTTCCACGAGTAATATTGAATGTGTGCGGTAATTGACGACTACTTTTCTTTTCGTTGCGATAGCCCCGCACAACAACCAGAAACATACTGCAGGGGAGAGAGAAAGAGAGAAAGAGAGCGCGAGGGAAAGGCCATTGATTGTGCGAGATACATTTAATTCGGGAACACGCTCTCGTCTTATCATCGTCGGTCCCTTCACTTTTTCGTTTTTGCTCGGCGATTCTCTCGGAGTATGACTTGGCGTACACTTGGAGCCTGTGTTTTCATTATAATTTATTCAATGCCTACATGTTAATTGGATTACGCGCATCGAAAGATTCATTATAACTTAATTGATAATGCATGTCGCTGACTGATAAAAAAAAGTAGAATGTGTCACGGGATACGTGGTAGAAACGAAGTTGTTTTCGATATTGAACAAATATTAATGATAAAGTTTTAACAGCTGCAAACAGTGGTGGTTAAAGTAAACATTGGACCTTGTGGGGACCGGTGAAATAGAATTTATTAAACAGTCATTTCTGTGTTTATGTAAAAATTGCGTTCAATAGCCAAAAGTTGAGTTAATGAATAAATACACAAAAATAATTAATTAACAGTAGATGAAATACAGTAATCATTAAAAAAATTAATTTCTCCAATGTGAATGCAGATTGAGTCTATCAAAACAAAGCTATGGCTACAAGTTAAAAAGGCGAGTGCATATTAGTACGGCCTTACTACTTTTCTCAGCATGAAATTTTCGTATTTCATCGGTCGCCAATTGCCAATGCCTTTTGTTCTGTGGCCAGTGGTTTTGTCATGTATAATTATTGATTGATTGATTTTGGCACGTTCCGTATTGGATAACATTTCCGGGGCTGGCTCTTAGACTAATGACTTAACTATTGAGTTGCAAAAATTTCAATTTTCATATTGCAGTCAGAAAATCAATTTTTGTGAGTTTTCGAATCTAAAAATTCGCACATAGCTATCCAAACCATCAGCATGAAATTTATCGTAAAAGTGAAGAAATGGGAAAGAAGGAAAGGAAGTGCATTTACATACCCATATATCTATAACTAACAATGTTAACGAGCCGTGTATAATTGGTTTTTAAGCGAGTAAAATAAACATACATATGAAGACAATTTCTTTTTTTCTGCAAATAATTAATTAACGACCCAGCGATGAAAGAAAAAACTATTTTACCGTAATTTGAAAGGCTCTGATAATAGCCATATTAGAATATATAGAGTTTTGCAAAGTGAGTTCATCCACGTCTAGGTACATCAGTTTAGTAAATTGTACAGTCATGAGGTGCAGCCAAGTATCGATGATATTTCTTCGATAAAACTATAGTCAGTTGCGAATGAAACTGACTTTAACTTTGTAAATAAATATATAAATAAGTGGCTGCGGAGAAAAAGTCTGCCGAGACGGACAGAGTTTCGTGCCTTGAAGCCACTTATCAACTTAAAATTACTCTCACAATTACATATAACCCATAAGCGCTTGGCATGTGAGAGGCGAAAAAAAAATTTTTTTACTCTCTTGCAAAGCGAAAGCGCCCCAATTTGCATTTTTTTTTTTGAAGAAAAAAAAATGAAGAGTAAAAAACCGATGCAAACATGCGTGCAACATAATTATTCCTTATCAACGCGCATTCGCGAAAGTCATATATCAATCGATTTTCGTAAAAGTCCTCGATGTTCAAAAATATTTGGAAACCTCGTGTGAGGCAGCTTCCCAATTGCATCAGCAATCGATTACGTTTGCCTTTGCAATGAATCTGAAAGAAAGGACATTTGCTTACAATCTATGGAGATGAGAAAATCGACAATAGAATATTAGCAGTGTATTATATATCCAATCACGACGATCGAAAGATAGTCGGTAATCTTGCAGAAATGTGTGGAAGTGCGAGCATCAATTTTCAAGGGCACATCTTGCAATTAGATTTAAATATAATTTTATTTCCTGGCGAATTAAATGGGTTATCGCAATAATATGAAAGTGTGCCTACATACGAGTAGTCAAACGAATAGCGCATGTACGAGGTATCACGTGTATATAAGTATAGCCCAAATACTGACATTCTCTCTGGCTCGCTCGTTACAGTAGTGAAAAATTAAGCATCGCGAGTAGAACCCTCTTCTCCCGTACGATCTGTAGCAGCAGCAACAGCAGCAGGGCGTTCAAGGTCTCAGCTCATCTCGCTCTCCACTGCATATAATGCTGCAGTAGGATCGCGTGTGCATGGTGCGAGTATATAGTTGTGCAAGGGCGTGGTCGTCTGTTCATTTGCTCTCGATTTCTTGGCTTATCGCGCAGAAGCTGTTTCCCTCCTCCCCCCTCCCCCTTCTCTCTCTCTCTCTTTCTCTTCTTGCACTTCTTTCTACTTTCATCGTGTATATATATATTTACCTTTGGCAATATGATGTTCATTCAGAGACGGAAATTTTATTTGAGTGCAAGTCTACGACCCCGATAATTCACCCAGAAATTAAGTTGTATGATGTTATTCGCATTTTATTGAATAATGAAAAAGCAAAGATTTTAGTGCCAGTTTTCTTAAGTATTTTCATCAGGTTGCATGTACGACTCGTCATTCATGTTCGAAGTTCCAAGTATGTGAACATGTGCGAGAAACTGATTTATTAATTGAAAGATTGCCAAACAAAAATTCAAGAACATTGCTTTTCGGTTACTCTATAGAGCAAATATTTTTCAAATGGCCAGCTGACAAACGATGATATAACTCGAAAATACTCGTCCGGAGAAAGGGGGAAATTTAAAATTGTGCTAAAAGCTGCATGCGTGCATGCGCCAAGGGAGAGTCTTGTGAGCGAGAAGGAAAGGTCCGGCAAATCAACACGAATCTGCTTGAAGAGGGGAGCCTTGAGGAGAACGGCTGGGCCTTGGACCGTCTCTCTTGAAATGACCCCGATCTCTTCTCTTTCGAGTATGTGTAATCTCGGTCTCGCGATCTCTCTCTCTCTCTCTCTCTCTCTCTCTCTCTCTCTCTCTCTCTCTCTCTCTCTGCAGTCCCATTGCTCCTCTCCGGTTGCGTTTACAAGATCCAGCTATTGACGATTTTTATATAAGGGGGTTTTCATTAAGTATATATTGAATTGAAAAATACTTATGTTGATAAGTGACGATTTGAAAAGAAAGCTTCTTTTGAAAACAAACAAAATCACCAGTTGTTTTCGCTCTTAAAATTACATAAAATTTATCACATGACTCGTGCTCTCCCCTCACTCGGCGCTCAATCTGCTGAGTTGAAATCATCAAAGCTGTTCAAAATAATCATTCAATTTGTCGTTGGCGCTTTACGAGACATCAACAAAAATCCCCAAATGTATTTTTACCCACGCGCGTGATCGCATTTACATAGAAAAGCAAAGGATATAACAACTTTTTCGTTGATCGTTCTATAACATGTTTTAATTGCGCGCACCGTCGGTTTTTGGAAGATGCCTTATATACTTGTCCCTTTGCTCCTCTTTCTCCTCTACCGTTCTGCGCAATCTTTTTGCCACAAAAGTATACACGCACGCGGTCCTGATGAAAGAGATCGCGCGCTGATGCTTGCTTCTGCCGCCTGTTAATTGGAATTTTATTCGAACTCTTCCCTCTGTGCGTGGTTCTCTGCTGGTTACTATACCGATGCAGTTGATGATGATGATGCTACTGCTGCTATATATGCATAGACCAGCAAGATTTGTTACTGACTTTTTATTTATTAATTTTCATTATTTTTTTACGCAGAATTCGTTTGAATTTGAGTATTTTTATCGACGAGTAAATTTGACTCTTGTTAAATAACGAAAAAGCTGGGTTATTTGAAAGTTAACTTTTTATTTTCTTTAAAGAGTGAAGATCTTTTCTTTTATTATTTACGTGCGCCAAGAATCGCAAAGCAAAATGAAAAAAGTAGCCCGTGAAAACTTTTGTGTGTGTATGTGCTTGTGTGTGTGTGTGTGTGTGTGTGTGTGTGTGTGTGTGTGTGTGTGTGTGTGTGTGTGTGTGTGTGTGTGTG
>JAWWMK010000032.1:3444617-3562319 GCA_035047105.1 Galeopsomyia nigrocyanea | reverse complement strand
GGTATTAGGTACACTCACTTTTTTACACAAAAAATAAGAGTCTTTCTTCAAAGTGTGATAACTTGGGTTGAACATCACCAAACTAATCGTGCGAGGCATCATTTTAAAGGGTAAACGGGCAGCTTTCAAACGAAGCCGCGTACGTTCAAAAATTCGTTCGCGATAAAAAGTTATGGCTGTTTAAAATCTTAATGGCGGTATTATCGGTTATCGTACCTTAATTTTTTTTTTGTAGGGATACTCTAGAAATTTAATGTTATATAGTGCACTATGTCGTCGAGAGCGACTCGTTCGAGGTAGAATCCTAATCAATGCTAAGTAGGTATGTAACTCGAGCGATCATTCGTCAGCATAATTCATCGCGACATTTTTCACGCGCGCTAAGAGACACGCGTGATCGAGTACATAGTACATACGTTCTAAGCGCCGCGTCGTCGTCTAAAAAAAAACACAAAAGAACATTAACGCGCTGACATAACAAGCTGCGACTTCAAACAGCCCCATTGTCAGAAGCTCGCAGTCGCGACAAATTGAGCGAAAAGCGACACACAGAAAGACTGCACCGTGTGTGCACAATGAGGCGACAGACGGTAAACTCGGAATCCGCGATAACGCGCTCGCGCAAAAAAAAAACGAGCCTGCACTCGAAACGAACAAAATAAAAAAAGGGAGAGGGAGGGAAGCAAAAGAGAAAAAAACAAAAGGGCTGACCGGATGGCAACTGCGCCAGCTCGCTCATTGTCGCGCTCAGCATAACAATGAAATCGAAGTCTGCTAAAGGTTGGTTGGAAACAAACTCGACCGTTCGACTGCTATTACGGGAATGCGGCGCGATCGAAAGCCTAGAAAACTCGCCGAGCGAAATTCGTAATCGCGCGTTGCGCATAACGGGACGGCAGACTGACGGCCATCGATGGACTGCACCGCTATCGACTGACTGCCGCCGCCGCCGCCGTCGAGCCGCACTGCAATTCCCGTGAGAATATTGCCGGCTCGTCGAGGACCATGCCAAATGCACTCGCGTCGCGGCTGCATGCTGCTGGCTGCTTCCCGTCACTCCTTTTTTACTTCGCCTGCAGTAGCTCCTATTTTCGCTAAATTCTTCAGTGACTTGCGCTATTTCTACAGCTGACATTTTTGTCGGCTTCGATTTTAAAATACAGATCGAGGAAAAAAAAAATTGTTTATCCTCCTCGGAGGTCTTTGAGACTCAGAGCAATTAAAATGAATGAACCATTAGGATAAAAAACGTAGCTCTCATTATACGTCAAAATTCCCCTGGCTAGACAGTAATCGAGAATAAAGAAGCTCACGTCCGATAACGAGGTCGGGGTTTAGCTCTCTAATTGCAGAGCCCGATGCAGTGAAAGAGCCGTACGGTATCCCAAAAAATCCATCGGAGCAACATTAACGGTATATATATAACCCGGCATCGTGCGAGCGGCAAGTCATCATACTTTTAAAAACGCGTAACGACCTAACGTCGATCGTCGTCGTTTCTTATACTTACTTCGTTCTTCTCCACTTCGATTCTCCGCTTTATTCGGTAATCTCGCGCAGCAGCGTCTGCTCGTCGCGCGTCTACGTGTCCTCCGGCTAGTTACTGCTGCTGCATTATACAAACCACAGCGTTGTATAGCTGACTCGCAGCAGACTCGTTCTTGCATTTATATTCCCGTCGGTTAATCAGCATATCGTTGCACAACACCTACCCTACTAGCAGTCGAGCTTGTACTTTGCAGGGAGCTTGCATACGTAAAATATTCTCGATTGAATTTTCAATCGTTTTTCTTTACCACCTACCGGAAGTCATAGATCGTCACTTTTTTTTTTTAAATTGAATTCTTGTTCTCTCTTTTCTATTATAGTTCTTCTCGCATATGAACTCTTTGAGGATTTAACTGACAATTTGTTTCGCACGACTTATTGTATGATAAATCGCTTTCATTCGACATCGATTTTTTTCTTGGCCACAGTTATTCAAATAATGTCGACCGCATATATCAAAAATAACTTTAAAAGAGAAGAAACGAAAGAACATTCGACCCAGTTGAAAAAGAGCACGTGTTCTTTTGGAAAACGGGGCACGTGCCCCTTTGTGTCAAAAAAAGCACGTGCCCCATCGGGGGGCACATGCCGCGTTTTCCAAAAGTGCACGTGCTCTTTTTCAACCGGTTAGTAACGTAATATACTATTTATTTGGAATATACTATGTTTTCGCGAACAGTCCCTAATAAATAAAATTTGTAATAAATATATTTTGTACTTAATTTTAATAAATTCACTTTCAAATTGAGCCTAAAGTACAACCAAGTATCCGGACGGGGGGCACGTGCCTCACCGAGGGGCACGTGCTTTTTTTGAAACAAAGGGGCATGTGCCTCGTTTTCCAAAAGAGCACGTGCTCTTTTTCAACCGGGAAGGAAGTGCGGCCTATATTTTCTCCATTTCGCCAAAGACAAGAGCGAACAATGGAACTTTGATAAGGCAAATGCTTTGGAGCAAAAAAAAATGCAGAGGCAGACCGAGCATTTTGATTGCACGGAAAGGATAAAAAAAATGAGCGTCGCCGGAGACGATGAAGAAAGACGATGGAGAAACCTTTTTTCCAGGAAGTCAACCATGAAAGAAGAACGAATCAAGTTCAATTGCGCGTATATATCTATATAAGAAAATGGGGAAGGGAGCGTTTATTTCAACAGGTAATCAGCTGTGATGATTCGAGCGCACTCGAATGCTATTTTAATTCAATTATAGTTTTCTATTACTTTCTTTTTTTGTTCTTTCATTGCGCGTCTCCGTTTCCAGCCGTGAACGGTAAATATCCCTATTCCGATTAGCAATTCTAGCATAATAAATGTTCTTTTCCTGGGTAACACGCAGCAGCGCGTCGTCTCTGTCGGTGATTTTTAAATCAATCGACAAATACACGCTTTTAAGAACTTTGAAATGCTGACGAAAGTTTATGTAGTTATGCAGCTGTGCTTTTTGGATAGCAATGTGTCCAACAGAGAGATCCATTGAAGTATTCCCTTTCACCCCATTCCCCAGGTAAATACACACACACACATACGCGGGCACACACAACTGGAGAAAAGAGAAAACCTTTGATTTGATCGATCGTCGTCGCGGGGACATGCAACTCTTGTCACGCAAGTGAGTGCGCGATAAAAATGCCGAGCGTGCGAGGTGCGAGATGCGGTCAAACCGATTAACCTGGCAATTATTAAAGTCGACGGCTTATCGGCCAAATTGCTCTCCTTTACATAACTCTCACGAGAGGATTGATGTGTACACGCTTCGTTGCCGCGAGATCGATAGATAGGAAACAAGGAATTGCGCAGTCTCGAAGATTGATTTTTTTTCTATTTTCTTATTTCTAGTTAGTAATCTTATCCCTTCTCTGGGTAGAAAAATATTTTTGTTTCGAGATTTATTAAACTGGTAGAACCCGCTGTCTGTTTTTTTTTTTTAAGTCGTTCGTAAATCTAAAGCGCCTCGCCCGCCTCAATAACTTTTAGCATGTTGTATTGCTGATAAAAGCATGAAATACTTGGAGCATTTTCATCGAGTACGTGAAATAAAATATATAAAGTCAATTTCGCGAGTAGTACTAAAAGTCGATTTTTTTTTTGTTGCAAGCATTGGCTTTTCAGAGGTAGAGAGCTCGCAATCGTGTAATGTATAAATAATTGTGTGTCGCAAGATTGGCGACTATATCGCATGTGATGGCTACGGCACAATCGACGCGAGCAAAGGTAGACTGCCATAAATGCGATAAAAGGACAAAAAACGAGGTATACAATGTTATCCGTCGGCAAAATGGATGAATAATTGAGCTGTTTTAAATCTGTCAAAAGAGCTCTGGCATAAATAAAAAAAAAATAGGAAATTTAGTAAGAGGAACGGTGGCAGGCAAATAGTGAGAAGGGGCGTTATTACGTATCAGTCCTATAATTATAATGCACGGGGCGAACGACAGGGAATGCGAGAAAATGAAGTGTATATCGGGTGGGACGACAACTGATAATGATATTATAGAAGAGATTCCAATGGAAGATCGATTTTGGCGCTCGTAGAGGTCTAGAGGATAGAAATTGCGCCCTGCTCTCTATTTCCTGCGGGACGGAGAGCTTGCGCGGATCTCCGTCAGCCGATAATTAAAGGCCCGATGCTCGGCGCCGAAAATAAATTGGGCCGACGCCGGCCGGCGGCGCCGCGCTCGGCGAAAATAAGCGGAACTTTTGCTCGCTCGTTCGGCTCTGCTCCGCATTGATTTTCCGGTAATTTCATTTGGCTGATGAAATTGAAACTTTCGCCCGCGCGCTACAGCTCAGCTGGGAGCTATACGAGGCAGGGCTGCATCTATAACTATTATCTATCTATATATCTATGTATACCTGTCTATGTACAGCTAAGTCAAGTTGGTTGCCGCAGAAGCACCATAGCGGTACAGCAACAGCAGCGCGGTTTTGGCAACTTTCGCGCGCAGACGGCAGCCCCCGCCGAGGCCGCGAGATATGCAGCGGAATGTGAATGACGTTGCTCCGATAATTCGATGGATAGCCCATTATGGCCTCACGTTTGACACTTGATTTCCAGCAGCATTGCCTGAGATCGAAGCGTCAGCCGACTTTGGCCTCGCGATCATTCTCAATTACGAATACTCATACGCCAAATATCCGCGAGTCCATTATTTTACAAATTTTATGTATGTCACATTATGGACGCGCTGGCTCCGCAGTGCCCGCAGTACCCGCAGAGCAATGGCTTTGACGAAACCTCGGTGCGGTCGAGCAAGCCGCGCGGAATGGCGGGCAATTCGCCCTTCTCACTTGACGCCTCGCTCGCTCGGACCGCGGGCACAAAAACTAATCAAACTTTTCAAAACCACTCAGCTCGACAGCCAACGCATATTAAATATCACGAAGACATTCGCGTTCCTCGCGCGCCAGCTATATACCAACTGCTCTCGTCATAGCTATGTTTCGACGATGCGCTCTATCCAACTTCAATTGCCCGAGCGCGCACTTTCGAAGCGCCATATACGCACCAGTGCGCGGCTGACCCGAGCGCGCAATTAACTGCCAGCACTGATTAACTGTCTCATCTACAAAAGTTAATGCAATAGCAAAATGGCGGTGTGCTTACTCGGAAAATAAGAATGAGTGCTTATTGGCATTTAAAGTATTTTCAAATAAACTGATTAAATTAGGGTGTGTACGGAGACAATCTGCAAAAGTGTGCCAAAGTTCATCAAATTACATGAAAAGTCAGCAAAATTCATCAAAACTTATAGTGTGCCCGGCACACTTTTGCGGGATGTCTCTATACATGGTTTTGCTATAACAAAGCTGTAAAAACTCATAGGTTCTTTTGTTGCTTTTAGCGACTTTTATAAAAAGCAATATTTGGTTATCTTGCATAAAATTGTTCATGGAACTGGCATGGTAGAATAGCATGCGTTCTGAATCGTTGGGCCGGAAAACACGTAAAACTTCTAATACGCTTGGATAAACAAAGAAAAAAAAAAGGCCCACGCGTTTTCGTCGGCAAAGAGAAAACGTTTTTTTAATTCACTGGTCATTTAGGACACGGCCCCTGCCTACTCTTATTTATATAACTTCATTCGCCTGGCCGACTGCTAAATTTATATTTATTTTACCTCTCAAATTCTCATCACATACTCTGTCGAACATGAAAAGAAGGAAAGGGCGGGAAAATGTCCAACATTCGCAGTCGCTTTTCATTCTCCCGCGTGCATTGTCGTTCATTAGTGACCGTAGAAAGAATGTCAAATGCATTTGAAAAGCAAATTACACATTACGTTTGCGTGCTGTAATCAGAGCAACGAGAGCCAAAATTGAAACAAATAATATATATTTACCCAACGTTTTGATTTCCAATTATTTGAACAATGTTCCCATACGGAAAATAAATTTCTGTTAATGGATTCTCTGATTTCAACATTCGTAGAATCCATTATCATTTGTTTACCGATGTAGCACCATTTTCTCATTTCAATTCCATTTTTTTTTAATTGCCGGCGGGGTAAAACTACCTGCTCGGTGGGGCACTTTTCCTAATAACTTTTTTAACAATGTGTAACGGAAGAAAATAATGAATTTCGTAAAATGAAAACTTTAAATTTTTACATTCTAAAGCATACTCAAATTTTTCTGCAAGTAGATACATTTATTTCAAGTCTAGATATTCACGATGAAAAATTTAATTTCGTCTCGTATACCGATATAGTCCGGGGGCGGGGTATGCTCCCGTGTGCATTTAAGACGTACAAGGTAAAAACCATGTAATCTTATGTATTTTGAGCCGCTGAATCCAATGGTACCAGTTAATTTTGCGAAAAGTGCCTAGGTTTTGTTTAAATCGCAATTTTTTAAACAATTATAAAAAAATAGTTTTTTTTAATTGGACAAATTTTTTATAGATAACTTGACCCATTTTAAGCCGAAAATGTCTCTAGCAATTTTCCGCTAAAATACACACTTCAAAAGTTATTAATTTTTAAAGGTCGAAAATCGAACGTTTTTCACTAAGTTTGCATGTTAATAACTTTTGAAATATTGCATATTTTTTGAAAATTGAAGAACGTACTTTTTCTACAAGAGTTACCCTACAAGTTGACGTTCGATTTTCGACCATCAAAAATTAATAACTTTTGAAGTGTGTATTTTAGCGGAAAATTGCTAGAGACATTTTCGTCTTAAAATGGGTCAAATTATCGATAAAAAATTTGTCCAGCTTGAAAAAACTACTTGTTTATAATTGTTTAAACAATTGCGATTCAAACAAAACCCAGGCATTTCTCGTAAAATTAACCGGTACCATTGGATTCAGCGACTCAAAATACATGAGATTAAATGGTTTTTACCCTGTACGTCTTCAATGCACACGGGAGCATAGCCCGGCCCCGGACTAATGTGAGAATAATACAGACAACAATAAGAGTTCCTGCAAGCCGCCTACATGGCTTCCCTTATGAATACCCATATGGTTGCCCACATAGCTTCCCACATCGTTGACTACATGGGAAAAATACGGGCAACAATAAGACTTACTTTCATGCCGCTCACATGGCTTCCTACATAGATGCCGATATAGGTGCCTACATATATGAGGATGAAATGGTACCATCCTGATTCATCATATTCAAACTCTACACGAATCCAATTCTCTACATGGCCAAATTTACCGCGAAGAAAATGGTCGTGTAGAAATACTGCTCACGTCCAAATTGAAAACGTATATCGTAAAAATTATAATCCAAAAACAACGTTATTACTAAAAATTTTCTTCACCAGTATTTTGAAACTATTTTATACGATTAAAATGGCTTTTCTGCATTAAGATGAACATTTCACGCGTCTAAATTTCAAAAGTAAGTCGTTAAAAATATTTTAAGGTATTGACGAATATTCATTTTCGTGGAAAGTTTTGCAGTTTTTCAAAAAACTAAAGTGGAGAATATTTCCAGTAATAAAATTGTTTTCAAATTATAATTTTTACGAGTCGTGTTTTAAATTTATAGACGTGGGCAGTCTTTGTACACCACGATTTTCTCCGCAGTCAATTTGGCTATGTAGAGAATTTCAATTATGTACAGTTTGAATGAAGAATCATGATTGTGCCTAAATATTAGTTATAATTTCCTTTTTTTTAAATCTGGATCTTAATTATTTTTGTTATATTATAAAATGGAAGGTGACTTCTTTTGTTACGTTTCATCGTGATGAATCATAGTTTCATGAGTGCATGACGTAAGAGGAAAAAGGAAGCGATATTTCGCGAACGACACGATCGATAAAAGTAAATGAATACTTATTTTGCGAGCAACATTTTTCAAAAATTTCCAGAAACTTTGTATGACACAATATTTTAGATTTTTAGTAAAAGTAATATCTAAATAACTATATTTTAGATATTTTTAAATATTTACTAAATATTTAAAGAAATATCTAAGTAATTATATTTTAGATATTCTTAAATATTTATAAAAAAGTTGACGTTGAGGAGAAATAAATGGTAGAATAGAATTAAGGGGACGAGGAGTATAATTATTTATTAGCGAGGTTGACTGTTTAACGTCGTGATGGCGACTAGTGAAAATTTATTAAAACATTTGCAATGGAAAATAAACAAAAGATGACGTGTAATAACAAAAAGCTGCGAATTACCGGGAAATCTCGCGAACTCGCTAGTCGCACAAATTCGCGGCAATTGCCGGGGTCTCGAAAAATTCTGAGAATTTGTGCGAATCACCAAAGTGTCTCAATTTTTCGGGGATTACCGAGAACGCTCAAATACCCCGCTAATTATAGTGATCGCGAAAGTTTCCGGAAATCGCCCAGAGCACCAGAAAGTACCAAGGTTCAATGGGTTGTTGTCGGGAATGCGACCTTTTTCTTGCGAAACTCGGCCTGGAATATTATTTAACCGCTAGCATGGTGCGCTCTGAAGCTCGTGCGAGCTAAAAAATATGAATTAGCGATCGCGGCAGTTCTTTCGCGTCTCCGCGGGCAATAATACCTGGAGGCTACTCGCGGGTATCGAGGATTAGCCATGATGGCAAAGCCTGATCGTGACCGTTCGCAGGTACAAATCTATGGCCTCACTGAGAGCTGCCGAGGATATGCTCGGCAGCTCAGGATGGCCTGCTCCGGTGACTGCTAGCCGCTGCAACCAAGCTCAGAACAGCCCGGCAGTTACCTGCGTGACGTAACAAGCATCTCCAGGCAAATTCAACTCAATCGCAATATCTACCCTTCCCCGTCACTGCAGCGATATTTTTACTCAACGCCTACCACATAGCGTTGCTAATGCCTATAGAATTTTCATAAAATTTTTCGGTCCCGGTCTACTATGAATGCATCCATGCTTTCTTCGTTCTCTCTCTCTCTCTCTTGCCTGTGTAGTGAGCGTAGGGCAAGAAATATAGTGTAAAGTGTTCACAATACTGCGGCAATAAGCGGTAGAGGCTGAAGGATTGACGCATCAGCTCTCGTTAACGAGACCCAGTTTGGCGTTTGCGGCCGAGGAACGGGATTTAATGCCGCAGACACATAGACAGGCAAGAGTGACATATGTTATGCGAAAAACTGGTATTTAAATAGGCTCTTCGCGTGTGCTTTCATGTCACGCAAAGTAATTGCTTGCGAATCCGAATATCATCAACTTTGGATTTTTCAAAAAAATTCTTCCCAATATTCCAACATTGATCGTGCATGCAACTATAGGACTCCGTTTTGTAAAACTACCGGTTATTAAAAATGAAGTCCAAGGCAAATGGCAGAGCAGCACCGTACCGCAAAGCTTCAGATGTTTTCTTTTTTAGCAGTAGCAGCAGCAGCAGCAGCAGCAGGAGGCAGCCACAGCCACAACGTTCTCTCGTTTAATTGTATCTGTCGTTCGCATGGGCCGCGAGGCAGCGTTATCGCGTAGGAGGGCGAAAAAGGAGGGGGAAGGGGATGAAGTTGGGTAAACGCGTAAAATGATCGGGGCTGGCGGCGCCTCTATAAAATTAACGTAGGCGCCAAGCGCAAATGGGAAAAACAGCCGTAAATTATGCCTCCCTTCAGCCGCAGAGCCGAAAGAATACTCAAACTACTTGTGTTCTCTCTCTCTCTCTCTCTCTCTCCCGGCAGCAGCGCAGAACAGAGCGGAGTAACTTTCACAAGCTCTCGGCCCGGCGTAATGGAGCTGCGCGAGCAGAGGGCGCGGAGTAGTATACTCGCGCTTCGAGTCAGGCTTGTATTATGCAGACGCACCAGTGCATAGAGACGAGGCTCACGCCTCCGGGCTTTCTCGCTTTCATTTTTTTTCCCCCTCCGTTTCCTTACTCCTCGTTGCTCCCATTGTGCGCATCTATACATCTGTTCCGTGCGCGCGCGTATACGCCGATGCGATTGGATACCGCGAGCTTGCAACCCAACCTATACGCGTGCCAAATCTCTCGCTAGCATAGACATACAACACTACAATTATCGTTCGCTTTCCGATCGATCTTCTTCTTCTTCCTAGCTCTTCAACTGACACATTTACGCTCTCCTTGCTGATTGCAGCTACCTTGGGGCGTTATTAGATATTCTCATTTTCGCACTCTGATGAAAAATACTTTATTTGAAAGTGCGATTACTCGAGCTAGATTTCATCAAATTGCTCATGTGCAGGGGGGGGGGGGGGGGGGGTTATGGAACCAACTTTCAAGAGTTCCTGTACGTTGAAAAATTTGCTGTTGATATTGGCACTTGAGACTACTATGAAATGCCCTAGCTTACACTGTTCTGGCTGCTTTTTTCAGACGTTGGAGAGATGCCATTTACAAACAATGAGAAGGAAAATTACGGGGAAATAATGTAATACTTTTTATTTCAATTAATATATGCAATCAACATGTTCTACGCGTGATTAACTGAATGGAGCTCTTGTAAATTTAATCATGAAATAGCAACGTCAAGCATATTTGCATGAGAGTCGAAGAATTTTTGTATCAAACGGCTCGTTTTTGCAAAATCATTGCCACATTAGCGAGAACGAGCGCGCAAGTTTACAGTCTCCATCGCGAACGGTTGTTTCTGTGAAGTTGCGCCAGCTCGTGTCCTACTCGCATTACTCGCTCGTAGATCGTTTTCCCACTTCAGACCACGAAGAAAATTTTACCGCTGGAATTTCAATAGTTTCTCTATTATCGACGTAAATCCACATGCATTTGTAGACATGCGGTACATGCTAAACGCTAAAAAACGAGTTCATTTTGCTATACTACTAACCTCCAGACCACAATTAATCTACAAATTTTCCATGAACCGCCAATAATTTTTCAAAAAAAGCTCTTTTTATCGAAAGACTATTGTTTGTGAGACAAAGACGGTCGGCCCGTGGATTCTATAGTCCACAATATTCAATTCCAGAGCTGCACTCGGTGGCTTGCAATATTCTGAATTTCTGGAGCTGTCATGTTTGTTGCCGACAGTTCAGCAACTTGGAACAAGATTCCCATCATCCGAGTTGCTCGACTTTGTAATTGTATTTCCAATCTTCTGCGATTCCAAACGTAATCAACTTCAATGCAGATCTCACCGAACAATGCATATAATGGAAGCTGCTGCCTCCGACAAATCTAAAAGAACTTGTAATTGCACGCTTTGAGCAACAAAACAGATTATTTAAAGTCGCTATCTTAGCTGTAGGAGCCTATTTAACGATCGAACTTGCTTTTGATGTAAATCATCAGAAGAATAAAAAACAAAAAATTGTCGCAAAATGAAAAGAAAAGTCGAAACGCTGGCCGAGCAAAGAGTGCGAGAGTGTGAGAGAGACGCGACATCTGGCGCGAAACTTTCCAGCAGCAAGTTGGCGTTGAAAAAGTGCAGAACTAAACTCCTGCAAAAACAAAAAAGAAACAAGAAGAAACCAGGAAAACGCAAAAACTCACTTTCGCGATTGAGAAATTTCGCGTCTTCGGTCGATTATCAAACACCAAAGTGCCTTGATACACCGGCACAAGAGTATATATATCAAGGCATTTTAATAGCCGCGACGCTGCCGCGCGTCCAAGTGCTTTGATGTAAAATTATAAAGCACGCGCTCGAGCAATAAAAGAAAAGCCAGCGGATTATTCGAGCGACAATAAAGCTCGCAGTAGCATTAAATGAGCGAGTACCAAAGCAAAGGAAATGGCATTCTGACTACCCGACAGGATTGTTGATCCCATTGTCTGTTGGCATTGCCGCCGTCGTCGGCAGTCGGGTCGCAGGGAAAAATTTAATTAACGATGCGTATCAGCGACATTTGGCCCGTTGCATTAATTAAAAGCCCTCTTTTATCCGCGTTAACACTTTTATAACTGCGAGAGTATCTCCAGGCAAGGGGCTTATATTATGCTCCATTCATTCAATCAGCTCGCCTAAGAAGGCAGCAGAGTTTCTTTCAAGTCATCTACCTAGCGAGTAATCAGCCTCACAGCAAGCATTTTTAATTAACGCTCGCTAGCCCCCTTTTTTTCTCAAGTAAAGCGAGCTGGCAAAATTAAAACAACCAACAAATTTCAGCTGCTCCTCGTCCGCTAATCGAAATTAAACGGGTCGAGAGGCCAAAACCACGCGTCGGTCTTTAATCTCGCGCGATACTATAGACGAGCGAGAGGCCCGGACCCCCATCCCCTATTTGCCCGCCAACTTAACGCCACAGTTCTTCAGCTAGGCGACGACCTATTACTCCCCGTCCTTCTCTCCCATTGCATTTCTCTCGCCTGCTTTTCGCATTCTTGCTTTCACGCCGCGCGCACATAAAGGTTCGTTCGATGTCTCGCGCGCTTGCGCACTCAATGCCTTCGTTACGTGAAATTACATTCTATTATTTTATCGTCCCGTATGCGCTCTGACGCTCTGTAGCGGCGTTACCGATGAATCTTCAAACAGCACTCGCACTTCAAATGCAACGGCTTAATTGATCGATCATCCACGAAAGAAGAGAAAGAGAGAGGGGAATGGCTTTTGCAACATGTACGCTTGACCAGCTATTATTCATGAGCATTGTGTACAGCTTGTTGCAGTAATTGTTATCTTTGAAACTGGAAAAATGTTACGCTTGCAATGGAATACTGATATATATGTATATACAAACGCCGAAAGGTTTTGGAAAGCACGAGGGACGTCTGTTTTTGACATTTTTATCAGAGCTTACATTTAAATTCAGGCGCACTCTGCCGAAACTCGTGCGCTGCGCCGCGTGGCAGTTGATAATGGCGATGCTCGACCTAAATTGTCCGCCAGTATTGTACAGTCAGAATGAGCAAACAAACAAACAAAAAATCGCTCAACGCTAAAATACATCCCATTCAGCTCAGCCACTTGTTGTGTAATAGCAATTCCTCACCGAGCATTCGCAGCTTTATAGAATTAACAAAATCAGCTGAACTGCTGCTAGCTGGGACGCATGGCACACCGTATAGCTGTGTGCCATCTGCATGGCTTGACGAATATTATTTGAAGATATATATCAAGCATCGGAATATTAATTGTGTGTCCGATCGAATCTTATCTTGATACTTATACGAGTAATTGCACGAAAAAATGCCTTAATTTGCGAAAATTGCATCGCCTGAAGAGGGTCGGAGAATTATTTTCTCAGAACGGCCGAAACTGTTGCAGTTAGACTAGTCAATAAAAATGGATTGACTGAATATCGTTAGTTGTTATTTAATTATGCATTTGTCCATCATCAGCTTCTCAAGTTCAAATTAATTTGAGAAAGTTTTTCCGAATTTTTACATTACATGCACGCTTTTGATCAATCGATTTGATAAGTCTATGGAACAATTAGAACCCAAAAATACATGAACCCATCACGTGGTATGCTCCTTTTCGACCATAAAAATGCTAAAATCAATAATAAAAGAACGTCATAGTTTTTTATGGTTTTTTGTAATTAAAAACAACGCATAATGATAACGTGAATCTGAATTCAGAATCGAATTCTATAGCTAAAAATACGTCAGGAATCATATTTAGCTTTTTTTCTATCAAAAATTCCAACCCTTGTAGAGCTTTGAAAACAACAGCCGTGTATGGACTCATACCTAATGAAACTGCATAATCAAACACGTTTAATGAAATTTGCGTGTTTTTAAAGCTCAACAAGGGTCGGACACGGAATTTCGAGTACAAAACAAAACAAAATATGGTTTTCGAGTATTTGAAACCATAGAATTTGAGCTTGAAACCAAAATAACGTTATTTTGTTTTAGAAATATTAGGATAGCTTGAATGACACGTATTCATCCTCAAGAAATTCGAAGAGCGAGTCGAAGAGTTGGAAAATCTGCTTTATCACATCACGAAACAGCTTCTGTAAAACGGATTTCGTGTTCGAGTACGATCAAACACACTGAAACTTTCGTAACAGAATGTCACCGCGCTGTATCGATGTATAGCACGCGTACATACGAAATTCGAGCAAGAGGCTTTATAAAGTAAATGACGTCATGAGATGCATCTACCTTTCTAGTTGCGCATCAGAAATGGAATTAATGATACTAGGCGTACAATAATAGTATAATTTAGTTTGGAGTTCACGGAAACATTTCTACTTCTTAGTTGCTGTTCTTGATGCTACTTTTCATTCGCACAATTTGAAGAATTCTGAATATGCATAATAACGTGCGTTTGCTTTTCTCGAGCATTTTCATGTTTTATGCGTAAACATTGTTATTTGTTCGCTCAGCTGTGATATGCAAAATGAATCTTGCAAGCCCAAGAATTGAGTGATTTCAGTGGAAGCTATAGAATCAAGTCAAAATTCCTGCGAAATATTTGAAAATAGTATCTTAGCAATGTAAGAAGTGCGTCTCATAAGGTATAGTCTGCTAAGTACTCACACTGTTTACCGGTGCTGTACATTATTACTATAATTTTTTTCTCTTTCTCTTTTGCGAATGAAAGTGAGCAACATTTTTTAGTGTACATGCAACCCTGCATAACCAACTTTATAGAGGTGTCGAGTTTTTAAATCTATTTTACCAAACATTCATTTATAACAGTTATCAAGGAACACAGACTTTTATGGCGCCCATTTTTCAGCAATCAAAACTCATTAAACTCGAGCTGCGAGGGTGCATCACCCCCCTCAAAAAAAAAAAAAAAAAAAAAAAAAAACGCAAGCGTCAGCGAAAAATAAGAGCCATTTAAAATCATATCAATCGAGTGAGCGGATGGCAAAAGCAAGGCCTGTCTGTCTCTCCCCCTGTTTCATTCACTCACCCTGTCGAAAAATGGGTGTTAAAATGTTCAGAGGGAATGTGTACGCATAGAGAGTGGCATACCTACTGTTGACCCGCGAGATCAGAGAATAAATGGCAAACAGCCGTCATTCTGCGTTGGCGTGTTTACAGCCGAGATACAGTTGGCGCGTGTGTGCATTTCTCTTTGAGAGGAGGGCGGGAGGACGATGACTGCATTGCACGCGCTTGCAGTGCGTTTGTCAATTTAACCGATTTGCAACGCGCAGCGAAACAATGCCAGGCACATGCGTGCGCACTAATCGCTCCTCATTTGCATTAGCCCTTCACCACATCATTCTTAGTGTGAGTGCGTGTGCGTGTGTGTTTGCATGTTTATGTGTATACGCGTGAACACTCGCATTTTATTCTTTTTCCGAGCCCGAAAATTCAATCTGCTGTACATTCTCTCTTCAATTGTACACCTCATTACAGTTTACGTGTAAGTGCACCACTGGTTCGGGATTATTCGTTCATATCATGAGCTTTCTAACTTTATCGAAGTATTTTCAAGATTGAGAGCTGTGACACAAAATTATAAAAACAATAATGTGAGGAAGGAATACCTCATATCGCTATCCTATAAGCGCAAATAACCGTAATCTTATATAAAGGTAAAAAAAACTATTTTTCATCAAAATCCGAGAGTGAGTTATGCCTAAGCATCAAGTATTTGTTTCCGTCGAGCACGAAACAGCTCCGGCCAAGTGAATTTCGCATTTCAAAATGTTTCCGACTATTGACACCTTCATCAATTAGTACTACCACCATTTGTCAAGAGCAGTTTGACTCTCGAGCATGTAAATTAGGAATTCGACCAAATTGTGTCTTGCAGCATTAATAATTTTTTTACATTCAATTTTATACAGATTTTTTAACCAAATAATCACTTGTAATTAGTCGATCATAAAAGATATAACACAAGCAAGCTTTTTTCCGTGAAGCATTAAACAGGTACTCAAATTCTAAATGAGAAAAAATTTGCTCAAACACTCCATTTGGAGTAGGTGCAAAAAGAAGGAAAAAAAGGTTTACGAGCGACTATAATTGAAAACGTAAAAAGTAGATCTGAAATTTACGAGGTGTACGTAAAAGTGCCAGTCGAGATCCTTGAGAGTCGACCATAACCGAGGCTACGGGGTTTATTGTGAGCCTCGAATAACTTGTCCCTACTCTCATATTATCGCGCTCGTAGCCTCACACCGGAGATACACTCTCGTGTCATTTTTGCTCACCCTCCCTCGACTCTCTGTGCTTCCGATTTTTCCTCTTTATTATTTTTCTTTTTTATTCTTTGAGACCAATTTTTATTGCAATGAACCTCACAGAGAACTTGCTCTTTGTTCCGAATTCCTGAATATGAAGTTTGCCCCGGCATAAAGGAATTAGAGAACGCATTTTGCGTTTGAATGGAACATTTGCAGCCAGCACTCGAATAAATATTTGGTAGACGCGCGGCGCACAAAACGAAACAAACATCGGCTTTGTATGGCCGCAGACGCACAGCCCCTCTACTGCATATGTATTTATTATTTCACTGGCAAAATATTTGCTCGCTCGGCTTAATAAATGAAAAGAGTATTAAAAGTAAAGCACAAAATTAATGTGGCATCGTTCGATTGGCTGATGGCTGTATTTTTGGGCAAAAAGGAGAGGCAATCGATGCCTGGAGGTTATTTGCACAGTCGGTCGTGATCAATATAGTGAGTAAGCGAGTTCGCGCTTCATGCGTGTCTTTATGAATTTTAGATGAATCATAAACTGGAGTCTGCAGGCCTCGATCCCATCGAGCAATTGTACTGTACGGCGTATATGCAGATACAACTGAATCTCGTGCTCTTGTTATACGACACAGCGACGCGCGTACAGATTGATAGACGCGAGCGTGTGTCACATTTTTTTTTTGCAAATAAAAGGGAGGAATCCTTGATTCTCTCTTGCTTTGACCCACATTCACTCATCTATTCAGTCAGGGAGGGCCAGACGTGCTGCTCGCTCTGCATTTGAATAACAAGGCAGAGCTGCCGACAACAAACAGACATTCAGCGCGGAGAACTCGGCTCTGTTGACGTTTGTGCAAGCGCTAGCAAAGGGATTTCTTTTTCCCTTGAAACCCTCTCGTCTATTTGTTTTTTTTTTTGTTTTTTTAATTTTTTTTTCCTCTCTTTGCTCGGCCGAATCGACAGCAGCTGCTTCAATCAATCATCGTTTCATCTGCGAGAAAGTCTCATTATTCGAAGATCCGCGACGTGATGTACCGTCGAGAAAAAGAAATGATAAAGTCAAAGACACGGCATCGCTGGCATTTTTCTCGCAGTGCAGGCGCGCTAAAGATGACAGTTTTTAAAATGACTTGCTACGGTCTATCAAATTCCAGGGTGCAGTCACCGCGAAATTCCGCTTTGTTCCTGCGCGTGGCTTTCATATCTTCTCGGCTTCCGCTCTCCGGGGGCGCGTCGCGTCGCTCGAGATATTAGCTTTGAAATTCGGAGAGCGTGCTGGCACGTTATTGAGGTGATTTCCACGTTTTTCTTTCAAAATTTAATTGATTGTCTTTGTTCTTTATTTCATTGCGAATTTCACTTATAGTGCAAAGAAAAGTACGAGATTGAAAAATTAAACAGATTTATTTTTTGTCGCGCATGTACAATAATCCGATAACCCAATAACCACTTTTCCAATAATGCTGATGTAAAAAAAGCATTATATTTTTATAAAATGAATTAAGAAAATATTTCGTATATGACGAAATCTACGTAAAAAATTCAGTTTTCCGAAGACCAGAATCGCAAAAAAATTTTTTTTCTTAGCTAGGGCTTCCGAACCTGTTTTCTCTCCATATTGAAGATATAAAGTGACGGAATATGTTCGTGAACATTAGAAAAGTCCACAGGAACTATTTTTTTTCATCATTTTTCCGAGATTATTAACAAACTAAAACTTTAATTACTTAATAATTTGTTAATAACTTTTCACCGGACAATTATTTTTTGATGAAACTTTTTTCAACGTAAAGGTTTTCTTTTCTGCTATAATTTTGGCTAGTCAAAAATGTTTCGAGTGATCTTAGAAGCCGAGAAAACAGTATTTTTAAAAAATAACGTTTGTCGCCTATTTTCATTGGAAAAAACTCATTTGATTATTACGTGAAAATGCCTAAAAAGTATTTCCTGCGGAGTTTTCTAATGCTCGCGAGCATTTTCCGTCACTATATACCTCAAATTTGAAGAGGAAACCGGAAGCTCTAGCGAGAAAAAAATTTTTTGGTCGAAACGGCAGTACCAATTAATCTAGCAATTTTCTAGACAGTCCGCGCTACACGAGGAGGTAAAAGACTCGAGATTGCATCTTTGTAAACGGAGCATATAACGGTCAGCAGGGTAAACTGAGCTAAGTCATTGGAAGCTCAAAGGCATAGGAAGATCAAAGTTTGCGTGTACAATGTGACTCGAGCTTAACAACAGCAAGCACTCGAAACAAATTGAGATGTTCATTAAACTGGCATTTCTTGTTTATTTCAACGAGTTTATAATAAACAACCATAAAGCGCAAGCTCTTATGTATATGCTGCACTATAAATTGCCCGAGTTCCACGACAGAAGTCACCGGATGAACAATGCCACGATTACTCTTACTCTCCCTCTCTCTCTCTCTCTTTCCTAGTGCTAATGAAAACGCGCCGCGCTGAATTTCGAAGGAATAATTGTCTTGAATATCACCTTGTATTTTTTACCTGCAGGATGCTACTTGGAGGAAAAATATTGTCGCTCTGCGATGAGCTTAAAACAAACGACGGTCGATCCCGATTCAATTTCGTGAAATTCCGTAAAAAGTATGAGAAGAAATTCCAGCGGCTCGACGTCTGTAAAAGGAGAATTCTTTGCTTCTTTTTGTTTTGCTTCTTTTTGTTTTGGTTGTTTCTTTGTCTTTTTTTTGTTCGTTTGGAACAAAAGTTTGCCGTTGTAGAGCTCCGCTCATATAAGAAACGTCGCTCTTGAATTCTTTCGTAAGACACTCAAAAAGTTTTATTAGGTCTGGGCTGAGAAGAGGCTAGGAGACACACCCGCGCGTACAGTTTATGATCGAAGAATCAACTTTACTGTTTTGCTAGGATTGACTTCAGAGATAAAACAATGACTATTTGACGATAGTGCGGCATTTGCCGCTACAGAGATCCAACTTGAATGCCCTATATTTTGCTTGCTGTATACTTTGCTGTAGTTGCCGCGCGTGATCTCTTGCACACTCCCACATCTGAGTACTTGGTTTTATGATATGCAATAAAATGTAAATTTATTCAATCATTTATTTATAATTAATTACTGTAGAATAAAAACCAACATGACATATGTACCAGTCTCCTCTATTCATAATTACTTCAAACGTAAAAGAACGTTGACTAAACGGCTATTGCCATATATTTATTGATAATTTATGATTTATTAATGAAAGAGAGAGAGAGAGAGAGAGAGAGAGAGAATAGCGAGATTGGATGTAACATTATCAATACCAAATGGCGACATTCGATGACATACATAAGCGCGTAGGTAGATGATTCACTGGTCGCTCAGCCGTTGATTAAGAGCTATTCAGGTATGAATATTAATCTGTTACTTTATGTCATAATTAACCAACCATCAGCATTATGCTGTATATAGAAGCTTCGGAATACACGCAGAGAGATGCCCGCGCGCACCGCAAAGCAAGGCAAGACGTGCAACGGCAGTGAAAAGAAAACAGACTGTCATGCCGAGAAGCAACTTGTTCTAGCTGAGAACTCGAGATTAATCTTACCTCGTGTTTGAGAATGTCATCACGGGATAAAGCAGCTCCAGTATCTGGGCGATAATGCGTATGAGGCTCGTAATAGTGAATGGCTTGCGGGCCAAATGGCTATGCATATGTATGAATGTATGAATATGGATTATCAAAATATTAATATTTGATATTCACGTTGCAAGTATTTTACCAAGTACTTTTCTCGAGGTCAGTCGCCAGCGTCTATATTCGTTGACATTACACACTAACAAATATGACTGTATCTCTGAATCGCTTGAACCCTCTGAACAGTAAAGTTGTACCCGATATGTTCTGATGTAAGTAAGGCCTTCATTTAACGGGGTGAATCATATAAATCATTATTTTTGCGCTATTGAGTAATCGAATAATCAAATTATAAATGTATATAACATGCAACAGCAATGTCGAGCGAGCAGAAGTCGTATCGAGCAATGAACTCACACTCGGCGCCATTAGCGTCCACAATTACACAGTAGGTGGTTGGAATGTGAAAAGGTGATTGCGAGTTCGTCGCAAACTGCAAACTGCAGCGAAGTGGCGAAAGTGCAGATAATATTTACAGTCAGACGAATCGCGTGTATGTATGTACGTATAGGTGCGTCGTGCATAGCACTCGATGTTAAACGAGCTTCATATTCAGTCGAGGGGATGGAACCGCGAGGGCGAACAATGTAATTGTGCGAGAGCTCGCGCGATGCGAAGATTACGGCTAAAAGCCATCGCACAGAGTCGCAACCCCAGGAGAGTGAAAGAGAGTTGTATATCTATATATGCATGCGTAGCAACGTAACGGAGGCACATATAGAAATCGACGAGAGAGGGAGAGAGAGATTGTGCATTGTCGGGCATAAAGTGGAATTACTTCCTCGATCGAGATTACTAGTCCCTTTGAATCGAACTGCCACCGCTGCTGCTGCTGCTGCTACTACTCCCTTTGACACGAAACGCCTATTCGCGTGAAAGATTATTCCGATCAGTTATCGGAGCCGAAAAAGGCTCTAGTTCTCAGAAGAACGCAGAATCTATAGTTGTACTGGAATCTATTTCGTCTTTATTCAGTTGGATGCTGAATTACATGATTTAACCTATAACCAAGTTCAAGTAAAAGTGGAATCCGAACCACCAGAGTCAACCACCGACAAATGAAAAATTTATTTTTGAAAATTTTGGCGTAGTCTTACACAATTCAGAGTTCACTCAAGGGAGAAATCAAGCACTAGCAAATTTATCGCACTCCAAAAATTGCAGAATCAAAATGGATCCGACGAAATGTAAATGAGTTATCGCGAAAAGTCTACACGTATTGATTGTAGTCGAATCAAAGTTGGACGATACTTGAGAGGGGATCAGTGTCAATGGTTGTCGAAAAAGACCAGAAGCTAAAAATTTGACCATTTCGACTTTATTGGTTCATAATTTCGGAGCGCAAAATCGAATCCCGGTAAAAATTGCTGTGCTAATTGTGTATAGCATAAGAATAGGATAGAAGGTCGAATCAAAGTTGGACGAAATTCGAGAGGGGAGCAGTGTCAATGGTTGTCGAAAAGGACCACAAGCCAAAAATTTGACCATTACGATTTTATGAAAATACGATAGAAAGTCGAATCAGAGTTGGCTGTAGCTCGAGAGGACAGCGTAATGCTTCAACTACAAAATGTAGACTTTTTTTGAATACCAATTTAACTGTATGCATGAGCTGCGTATTCAATCAAGTTGTGCGCGATTTTTGTTTGTTACATTTAATAATACTTCAAGGTATAAAATGATTGTTCACAACAATTCAAGACTAGTGGATTTTCATATTTGAACCTACACTGATGAGGTTTTGTCGAGGGTTTCGTATTAAAATCTTGATAGTACTCAGACTGATACTTATACGTCTCGTATCCAATTTGATTCTGCAATTGTTGGCCTGCGATAAATTTGCTAGTGTTCGATTCGTCCCGTGTGTAGACTCTGAATTGTATAAGAAATAGTCTACGCCAAAATTCTCGCATGCCTGTGACAATGGAGAATCTTTTTCTACGTATGAACATGTACGTAAGAATCCACAGCGATAACACGTAAATTTTCTCATGAAGCCTTCAATGTATTACCGGAGGGAGAACGAAGTGTACGTATTGAGTCAAGCGGCGGTTATTTGGCCTCGAGTTGTGATCGTGTCTGCTATCGCGAAAGTATGGATTTTTAGCAATGTCCCATTGGTCGCAGCTGCAGCGCGAGCGCGCGCCCGGCTAACGCGGAGACAGTACAACGAGATCGTCGGAGCTTAAAAATGTGCTTAAAGGGAACTCGAGATAGATGGGAGTCGAACGGTGCACAGAAGCAAACAAGTAAAATCAAAGGCAGTCACGCAACTATACATATATAGGTAGGAACGAAAGAGAGATGAGGCGAGGTGAAGCAACCGCGACTGGAGTCGAGGCGAGGCGGTGGAGGAAAGACGATGCGCGTGGGGCGGCATGGCACGCATCGGGAGTCAAACCAGCGGTATGGTTGGGCTCGCAGTAACGAGATCGTTAAATCTCGTCATCGCGAGGGGTGTTGCGTTTCTCGCGGTCTCAAATTTCTCTGGCTGTGTGCATTAACGAGCCACGCGCACGAACGTAACCAGCTATACGCTCACCTATATACATATACAGATGTGCACCTATAGGTAGCTGGCATCGCGTGCTCACGTGCCGTTAAAAGGGTAAACGAGCGGATGCGCAAGGGGAAACCACTCGACGTGAGCTCGCGCTAAATTAATTGAGAGACCGAGAGAGACTGATTTCTATTATTTTTACGAGTGTTTGCGCACGCGCTATACCCAAGTGCCTCTTTTTTTTCCACGCTCGCCAACGCTTTGCTGCTGCTGTTTTTTTTACGCCCATTATATGCTGCTGCTGCTGTCTCGTTGCTTTTTATTTACCATCGATGAAGCTTAACGTCTGCTCGTTTGAATTTCAAACTATGGCGGCCCAGAGCTTTTATTGCCTCGTCGACGCTGCTTTTCAGTATGGCCTCGAGCTCCAGCGTGTAGCGCGCAACTAGTGACGCAAGCAGCCGATGTTCTGCCCCCCTTTAATATTTCTCTCTTGGGAGTGAAGCGTCGGCGATTTTAAATGGCCGTTGCCTCCTCCTCCCACTTGAATTTCAAATTTAATCGACGCTGCCAGACAACAATCACATGCGCCGCCGCCGCCGCCGCCGCAACCGCTACTCGTCCACTCGGATGTACATATACGTCTATCTGTTGTTTGTTGATCGCAAGCTAAATCAGTCCTGTGAGCATCAATGTTCGTCAACGTGCAAACATCATCGTGGATTTTGATTAAAATTCTAGGCTGGCGAGCAACTACTCTAGCTCCCTGTCAAAGGGCTGGTTTTTTTTCGAACGACAAACTCATCGATAATTCGGACTGTCAAAAAAAGAAAAAAATGCCAAGGCAATTAGAGTAAAACTAACAAAGTTTTTGCGTTACCGAATCCTCGAGCTAGTAATTGGAACTGTGAAATCAATGAAGTTGAAACTAAACGGTTTTTTCCTGACCCTGGCGCTCCCTAACGAATATTCACTTCAACATATAAATAACGCGCACCGATGTATACCTGCAAAGTTGCTGAATATACAATGATAGATGTTTCAAGCCTAATTTGGCATTATTAATGCTTAAAGATTAAGAAGAACGTCAATGCCATAAGGGTGCACTAGAGTTAATAATAAAGTGAAAGCACAATGTAATTGTTGGATAAAGCTCGAATAAGAGAATGAAGCTCGCGAGGCTCGAGGCCCAGCGGCGCTTATCCCATTTGAGTGAAAGTTTTATTCATTTTTCGATAAAAATTCAAAATTTTATATTCATGAATAGCCGGCAATAACATTATTTGACTATATTTTTTAAATGAACAGTTGGTATTACAAGTTGAAGAGTAAATTCACTAGAATTCAACAATAGCATAACGTGTTGACTATTATATTATTCATTCACCGTATGTGTATTTACGCGTGATTACCTATCAATTAATATACATAGTCAGTCACCATCAATACATCATCAATTCGATGATACAATGGAAGATTTTGCAAATAAGAAAGCAAGGACCAAATTGTAAATTTCATGAAAATAAATTATTTTTAGAAATAGTATGATTGGATGTTTCTGAGAATAGAATATTATGTTATATTTTTCAAGATGTTCCAAAATTGATCAAAATTTTTTTCAAACTTTACGTATTTTTCGCAAAAAATGATGATTTATTACTCAGTTGGGAACCCTCAGGCAGCCTGGAGTCCTAGGCCCGGGCCTTTCAGGCCTTTGCGTAAAGACGGCACTAACTGAATGAATATCGAGAATATTAAGAAAGCGTGGGACAAAAGTAAAGAGTGAATTCTGGTGAAAGCATCGAATCGACATTTCAATCAATGGAGCGTGAGCAGCTGCTCATGCTATATATATATATACAGCGTAGGGTTAGAGGTCGAGTCTCGATGTTGTGAAGCGAAATGGGAGTGGTTGCAGTGTCGTCTTAGCGCTCGGGCGCACCTGTCTTGGCTAAGCAACTTGTCTATACCAATCAAACGCGTTCAATGGAATCAATCAGCTAGCAAGAGCAGCAGCCGCAGCAGAAGCAGCAGGTTTCTCGAGAGCTTGCTCTTCCTCGAAATCTCCGGCTATAAATCTCGCACGTGACTCCATGTCCGTCTGTCCAAGCTCGTTTTTTACAAAGACAAAAAAAATCGCAATTTCACCGTTTTCCAGCTAAACTTGAGATAGGGCAGAGCACTATAGCTTGTGCTCGTGGTGCAGTCTGTTTTCTCGCCATACGAAATAGCACCGATAATTGCCAACAGCTTACTCTCTCTCTCTCTCTCTCTCTCTCTCTCTCTCTCTCTTTTTCTTTACCTTTCGTTTTCTTTCTGATAGAGCAAAACAATTAACTCAGCGACTAGCGCAATTACATCACTATACCTCATCCTACTTGTGTTTCTCACTGCTGCTGCTCAACGCGTCGTGTCCCTAAAACACCTATTAGCCATCGCAAAGAGCTAGAACAATTAATTTAATCGATGGCATTGAAAGTCAAAAATAAATGAAACTGCTGGAAAATTTTTCAGAGTTTGTAGCGAACTGTTTTAATATCGAAGCAGCAGCGTTGCCACTTTTCGTGCATGGAACAGACTAGGCGGGCGCGTAATTAAGCGCCCCGTCGCCGTCGGCTTTAATTAAGCGTCATTATCTCACTTTAAATTTAATGGGCAAAATTGAGCAAGCGCATTTTTCGAACAATCCAGCTAATGAATTGTGCAATGGGCAGTGCAGCGGTGAATTACTTCTCGACGATCGATCCAGCGGAATTATTCAAATTCGAGGGCAGATCGCAGATCGAGGATCTCGCAGATTGCGTCGAGCGCCGAATGATTATGGTCTGGAGTATATATACTTGAGCCACGTCGTGATCGATTGAGTATATAGCTTTGGCGAAGAAGGTTATTGTTATTTCTCCTCGGAATAACAATTGCGCTAGTATGTATAACGAAGTACTACTTTAGCGTCGATCGCTTGATAGACGATCTTGAGCCATACGCGAGAGAAAAGCTGAAACGTCGAGCTTGCACGATCGGCGCGGAAGCATGAGAAGAAGCGAGGGGATCTAACAATTAAATAAAGTTTTTCATTGGCAGGCGCGCGAGCCTTACATAAGCTGCACTTCGTAGTGTGTGTATGTGTACGCGTGTGTGTGTGCAGCCCAGCCGATGTAGTCTCGCGCTCGCTCATACATAAATGCATGAGATATATCCGTAGGGAGGAGGACGAGTGTAAAGCCCCTCGATATTCCGGGCGTTTACGTGCATGCAGGCCGAGCGCAACGAAATTTCCATTCTCGGTGCACCCCCCCCCCCCCCCCCCCCCCTGCCCTCCGAACTCAGCTGCGTACGCCTGCGCGCCAGCGGCCTGCTGCAACCGCGCGCGCGGATCCAGCTGCAGCCAAAGCCCTCGAGCGCGTGTCATGTCGGCTCGCTGCTGCTGCGATCTTATTCCAATGGTCAGCTATTCTCAATGCCCAGCTCTGCACTCCTTACGCCCCATTCGCCTTTGACTGCTTTGATTGTCCTCGCGAGCACTCTCTCATTCAAGCCAAATCAGCGCCGACGCTCAATTCGCCAGCGCCAGTAGTGCGAGTCAGGCTCCGGTCGGACGTGCACTGGAGCATGCTCTACTTACCGAGATCGATCCTCGATCGATCAAAGGAGCCTTACTTCACAGGCTAAACGCAATTATCCCTCGCAAGTTTAACAATTCAAATTGTCGCAGCGAGCCGGGAATTACATTGTTTTCTTGTTTGTCCCTGAATTAATCGCGTTGATGTTGATGACTAAATTTCCCGCCGCGGAATCATTCGGTTTAAATACTAGCGCGGCACCTGTCTAGCAATTAAACAGATGAAGGCTAGTAATTTGGTGTATCGACGATTAACGTGGTCATTAATGTGTCGCAATGTAGGCGAAGGGCATTGTAATCGTGTCAGCAAAGCAATGTAAACGGAGGCTTAATGAGGCCGGCTGATTCTCAAAAGAAACTTCTTTATGTTTTGCTTTGTTTTGTCGGCTCGCGCTATTTCTCAAGATTAATGCTCGAGTAGGTTGCTCGAGCGAGCTCGGTATTCTTATTGCTAGTCATGGGCTTTTCCGAAATAAGATGCGCTGAGCTAAGCCACTGAGGAAAAGGAGCTCTTTTATAAACATTCGCCCCTTCCCATCCACTTCTCCGGCGAACTATATGAATAGGTGGCTACGCGGTCGTACTTTGATTAATGCCTAGCTCCCCCTCATTTCCTCTCTATTTTCGCTGCAGCAGCCTTCTGATGGTCTAAGCGCAATAGGAAAAGCACGAGTCAACTTTTGGGTATTGAGCCTTGCGGCCGGCCACGGCCATTAACGCATTCATAGCTAATAAATTGCGATTCGGCGACAGCACTAGTATATGGCGCAACAACGGCAGATCATAATTGCCAGTCGTAAAGTTAGAGCAGAAAGAGCCATTATCCACCGAGGCAGAGCCGAGTGCAGGAGAATCGGCTTGTCCGGCGTTGCGCTGCACTCACGAGCGTTTAATCGCGTCCCGTGCTCAGCACGCGCAAACACAAACACGGGCACAGACACAGACACGGCGACCTGATTGAGCATTGTCCGATGACTCTCTACCTTATATATACCGCACCATCGATTCATTCACCAAACTTCCGCGGCTTCCAGCTCCCTCGCTCTTATCGCTTCCAACAATTTCACGCAATTCATTATGTTATCTCTTATCTGTAATCCACATTAGCGCGACCAACGGCGGGCAAGCATTCAAATTTGCCGTCAATGTCCTGTGCGCGGGACATTGTTTTTTTTTTATAAAATTGGTGGATTAGTTGTTATTCCAATTTTTATAGATGATTGTAACCAACGGCGATGCTCTATTTAACAACTTCCGAGCTTACTGGCGAATATACTATCGTTCAAAAATGATTGACCGAGAGGTCGTTAATTGGCACACATTATAGGTACAACATAGGAAAATGTGATCATGCGGTAGCTCTCATAGACACAAGAACGTTACGAACAAGTATAAATGCATTATTTTCGCAAGATCGCATGAACGATAACTTAAGTAGCCGAGCACTCTAGCGGTATTCATTCGATAATGTAAATGAATAATGAGCTTACAGAGTTCAATAAAAAGACAGATGGCCGACTTGTATTTTCGCTCCCTTCTTGAGACTCTCTCCCCTGTAATTTTGGCTTTCGATATATTACAATAATGCGCAATTTATAGCTCATTTCTCTCAATTATCAGGCAATGACAGCTGGATGAGGTATAAGCTAATAAATATTGCGGTTAATTGGCCGAAGCCCCGGTGAAATCTATTTTAATCAAAGGCCGAAAGCCGAGCCGAACGAAACGTTCGAACGGAATTTTTGGGGAAACGTACGCTCCGGAACAATAGCGGCATTGAGCGAGAAGAAATGAAATATTGCACAATAGCCTGCCTGAATGGAAACTTCATTGTACTTTATAAACTTGGGATTCTCGCATGCCAGGCTATTTTAACAGGAATTGAAAATACACGATAGAGAAGAAAAAAAGAGAGAAAGAAAAGCGCAGATCCTCTTGAACTTTTTTTTTTGCACCGTCTCATGCATTTAGGCCGTTCCGATCAGTATTTGTTCTTGTTTTTTTGCTTTGCAATTGAACAGTTTCACGGTATTGCGTAAACGTACTCTACTGTTTATTGTAGCTTGAGCCACAAAACTAGCCTCGGTCGACGAATGTTGTGATAGGCTACATAGACGTTACGCGCTAAATCGAGAGCAGAGAAAAACAGAAAAGTCAAGATCCTCTGTTGGCCTTTTTCACCCTCCTCCCCCTCTTTCTCTCTATCTATCTATCTCTCTCTCTCTCTTTCTCTCTCGCCGGCCAAAAATTCCAGGATCCGCACGGCGGCGGCGACGACGACGGCGACTACGACTACGACTACGACGGCGGCCGCGAACCGGTTCAATACGCATGCGGCTCGTGCGCGCGCAGGTGCTGCTGGCGGCGACGGCGACGGCGCTTAGTCTTTGGCTTCGGTTCTCATGCCCTCCCCCCTCCCTTGGCAGCCCCTTTCGATCGACGCGCGGGCGTCCAGCAGCAGTGCCAGCGGGGTAAGCGCTTGCTCGCGCGCCGAGCGCGTACAGGCAACCGTCTGTTTACGTCGAAAACGCGTATACCGGCTCCATTTGACCAACGGATAACAAATGGATACTGTTGATGATAGGGATGAGAAGTGAGTGAAGGCAAGCAGAGGGAAAGTTGAGCACGGAAGAATTGGCGACAGTGATTGGCTATTTGTTGTGACGCAAGTGGCTGGTGATGATGACGAGGAGAGAGAGTGAGTGATTATGTCGAGTGCGCGGATGCGAAGTCGACAGTGTGCACAGCAGCAGAAGCAGCAGCAGCAGCATCATCAGCATCGGCCGGCGTGATGCGTCTGCGAGCAAGGGCCCGGCGCCGTCGGCGCACCACCGCCAGCAGCGTAGTCTTCGCGGCACCATTGCTCTCGCTGTGGATCGTCGGAGCTCTTTGCGTCAAAGACGGTGAGCTCTTTCACTCTCTCTCTCTCTCTCTCTGCAAATTTTACGCACTAACAGAGCAACAGGCACCTAGGCAAATTCTCTATGCAACTCCCTTGACTTCAATTCCCTCTTGCCCATCTCGCGACCTCGTAAACCTGAGCCAGCCAATGAATACGCTGCTCGACGGATCGATTCTCCACGCTACTGCCTCGATTATTAATACTGCGATGCCAGATTAATCGCATCCTTTCACCGGTTTTTCCATCTCTATTCTTCAATCCACACCACTTACATACCTCGAATTACCACTCGCTTTGGAAATTCTGGTCGACGCGCTCGTGTACTGTTCTCGTCGAGTTCGCAGTCCGTGTGAATTATGAGCGCCGTTCCGTTTGAAATAATCCTTAACCTCGAGTTTCGGTTTCAAAGCCCTCGTGAAATACTTGTCTCTGGTTGGGAATTTCGTCGGCGAGAATGCCTTAGCAGCAGTCGGCTGTATAAATGATGAAAATTTCCCGATTTTCTTCCAGCTGTGCAGTCGCACTGCACCTGTCCTACTAAGCGCCGAGCAGAAGCTGATTCGCTCCGACAATGAGGTTCGCTCGGCAACTACTCGCTTTTCCACAATGAATTTTCCGGGTAATCGAAATTGTTGAAAATCTAATAAATTAACCAGTAATTTCCATTTCGTGGCAGCTGAGCAAGTTTATAACTGAGTAAATAATTCGACACATCGAAGTATAAAGTAAGTTTCGGGTAACGTGATCTGCATCCATCATTACACGTCAAAATGCCAGCTATCGAAATACCGACGCGAAAAGTCAATTAGCGAAAAGCAAGCTCTCGGTTATTAATTATCATTGCTTGCCAATTTGATGCACGCTCGCGCATTTTCACCCGATTGGCTTTCAAACAGCGAACGTTTAACAAATAAACGACCAATCTACATTGTACAATGGGAGGCGAGAGAGTCGCGGGACAAAAGTATGAAAGGAAAGAGACGATCGACGAGGAGTAAAGGGCCCAGCGGAAAAAAGAGGAAAAAAAGGAGCGAGAAAAGGGATTTCAAAGGAATCTGCAACACGGCAAAGATCACAAAGTGAGAAAGGCCCACTCAAGCAAAATAAGCAGTCGGCGCACGTATATAGTCCAGTAGTTTTCGAATATAATCCTCCGGTCGGCGAACGCGAACTTTGAAGCTGCCAGCCGCCGCCACCTCGCCGCTTTTATTTTCAATTAATTCGCTTTGTTGCTTGACCACGGCACCGAGAAAACGCTCGAACGGCCAAAGACAGCAAGTGTGTCAGCGATGTATCTATTATACGATTGACTTTCGACGAGAGCTCGACGTGCCCGATCGAGTAGTATCGATAAAAAATACCGATCATAACACACACACGTACACATAAACACGCGCGCCCTTTTAATGAAGATAGTTTTGAGGAGCGAACTGATGATCGTAAACTTTGACACGTCGAAACTCAACTAAACTCAACTCAAACTCAACTCTCGGGGAAAGGCACATACTGCGCGTTCGCTATTTTCAACTACTCGCCAACTTGTCTCTCTGTCTGGACGATTGGCACGTTTGTAAATTACGTTCTGCAGCGAGTTATTTGCTACGTACTACCTTTACAGGCAGCAGATTCGAGTAGCCGGCAAATATCAATATAACGAATTGATTACTCAATCGATGCGCGCACAACTGCATCAGCAGAGATGCGCTTTGGGCATCTGAAAAAGCAGTTGCAATCGAATCAATATGCGGATCAATCGAGACAGAGAGAAAGCAAGGAAGAGAGCTTTTGATGCAAGCTCTGAATCGAGCCATGCTTGTTATTCGAGACAACGAGATCAAAGTGTCCCTAATTTGCCCGATTGTATTGTTGCATTGAAGTGGTTCTTGGGGCGCGCTCATTACCTCGAAACATGCCTGTATAGGATCACTATGATTTGGCAGTCGGGCGATCGCAGCTGTCATTCGAGCCTGCGGGGGTTAACACGCGGACCGCTGAAAGCTGCGCACATCGAAAGCTCCCAAGTAATTGACAGTTGGGCCCGAACGGCTGGCTGTCGGCTAGTCGAAAGTGGACGCGGATCGAGCCACTCGGGTCAGTCGATGCGCGAGATATACCGATGAATCCATAATGAATTGTCTTGCGCGCGGAGGATACTCGAGAGCGCGGCTGCAGCGTCGCTCGCACAATGAATTAATGAATTAATTAATTGGAATGCGGACGCCAGCAGCTAGCAGTTCTGCAGCTGCTGCTACGAGTGGCATTTCACTTGTAAATCGAGCGTGCGAGCGGCCGAGCGGCCGAGCGAGAGAGAGTGGGCAGCTTCGGTGATCGATACTGAAAAATACTATTGGCCAGCGTTTGCCTCGCCGCTCGCTCGCTCGCTTCAGTGCATTTCCGCACCAATTGATTACTGCTCGGCCAATAGGAGATCGATCGCTAACGCTGCTCTCTGCCGCGTAACGGAGCGACGCTGTGGTCTGGTCTTGCTTGTAAGCGATTATTCATAGTAATGATCTGTGGTCCTTGCATCTTTCGGCATTGTACTAGCCACGAGACCCTGATGGAATTTGGATGATTGGCAGGTACTTGTAGAAGAGACTCGACGAACCAAGCCTCGGCATGAGAAAAGAAAATCGATACAGCTCTGGCAAACAACAACGAGAGGCGAGAGGAGAGAGGCAAAAGCAAGCAATTCCACGGGGCCGCAGGTATAACGAAGCGAGAGAAAGAGAGAGAGGGAGGCTGCTCTCGTTATTCATCTATCTTCCATCTCTCTAGCTGTCCGCTCGCTCTATCTGTCTTGTCGCGTGTTGACGATTCTCCGCACGAATCGCGCACACCCGCGCAGCCAAAGTCTCAGCTGCGCGATAACTGCCAGATGTCTGAAGCTTTTGCTTCCTCACCTTTTTTTTATTTGCTCGCTGCAATGAGCTTGTAGTTTGCAGCTGATGCTTTCGCCTGTAATTTTTGTTGGGGAAAAACCACTTTTAGCAGCGACCCACATTTTCGCGTTGGCGGCTGGCGCGTCAAGAGGCGTAATTGCAACTGCAAGTAGTCGTCGTCGAGAGCGAGAGAGAAAGATTGAGCGATGCAGGTGTGCAGCAGCAGCAGCCGCCGCCGCCGCCGCGAATCACATCCAGCGCTAATGCAGTTCCGCAAACTAAGCTCTCTGGCGCTCTCTCGCTCTCTCTCTCCCGATCTGCGCGCGCAGCTTCCATCCTCGCTGAACACCCCGAAATACTATAGGTAACGAAACAGACTTGTAATTTCCGGGAAATGCAAATTGCTCGTTCAGCACAGTCCGCCACAGCGACATACTTGGCCAGTAATTAAACGAGTGTTTAGTACAATTTATTGCCAGTGGCAGCTGAGGAGCCAGCCACACATTGTTTTTGCACGACAGCACAAACCGCCCCGAGTAATTATAATCAGTTGTTTTGCCTCTCTGTTCGTGAACTCAGTCGGAAGTGTGCATCGACACTAGTCTAGCTGCCAACGGTTTTTACTTCCCCAAGTTCCGCTGCGCAGTTGCTTGCTTGCTTGCTTACTTGCGAGCAAGACAAACACTCAAGGTAAATTGACTGACTGTTAGAGCTGGGCCACCTGCGCAATTATCAACCTTCTTTGAGCACCTCATAGTTGAAGCGCCCGAGACGGCTATTGTAACGTACCTACGATATAATTACATATGGCCAACAATCGAGTAGAAGTACGGTCAATTGACGAATGATCAACTACTTTATAATGTGTATAAAATTTGCGCAGATCGGTTGACCGCAGTGCGAGATGCACCGACGAATATTACGCGCGACGGCGGCGCATAGGACGAGCGAGCTCGTGTATAGCTTGTCGTTCGATATCCACTCGAGACCCAGTTTCATTCAGCCCCATTAATAAGTCGGACTTGCGAGACTGGCATTCGTGCATCGGCCGCTGCTGCGCAATCAAATCGACTTGCGCTCGCCGTGCTGTGTACACACCAGAGAAAAAACCGCGACCAGTCGCTAATCAAAAGCTGCGCTTTTGCATTCATCCGGCCGAGTGCGGAATATACACGCATGCATGGCGGCTAGCGGGAAAATGGGAAAAAGAAAAAAAAAAGTAAAAAAAAACGAGAGCGGCAAAGAGATATGGAAATGAAGCGCTCACTCGAACTCTGAGCCCGCATCTATATACGCAGAACGAGGGGCTTCAGTAGACGCACTTTCATGTATTCCGAGCACTCACTCGGCGTGCGCAAGCGCGTACCAATATTCACCTGGTTTTTGCCGCCGCCGCCGCCGCTAATTTTTTAGTGCTGAATACAGCAAAACTCGCTCGCGCGAGAACCGTATTTTGCGCCCGAAAATTTAATTAATCTAATCGAGTCAAAAGGATCTCGATAAATAACCCAAATTCCGAACCTAGTTCACTTCCGCCGTACTTCACCCAGTTCGGTTGGCCAGCTCTAGAGCGTCCATTTACGGAGATTCTTTTTGAAGCATCTATCGAGTAGAGTATTTTCATGAAAGCTGAAAATTGATATTCGTCTTTTTCATCCTAAAGAATGCCAACGAGAAATCATCATACTTTTTGCTGCATTCATCAAGTCGTCGATGGACTTGCGATGCGCGAGTCTGACAATAATCAATTAATTCGGGTACTGTGAAATCAACAACCTGTAGATATCCCCAGTAGGCCGCTCGTTACTCTTTCCCAACGTCCTTGATATGCCGTTGGGCGCTGCGGGTTAACTAACTTTGGCCGAGTTTTTTTTTCACAATGTTTCAAGTAACGACCCTCTCTCTTTCTCTCTCTGTCGATGGATGCAAGCAACGATTTGATGTATTCCTTTCCGGCCCGTTTGGAAATTCACTGGAGTGAGACGCAACGCTCCGTCTCTCTTTCTAGCGTGTCTGCGTGGCACTATAAATTTCAAAGTTTAAATTCGCATTCGAGCGAGCGAGCTTTTTGAAACAAACGAAAGCTCATGGGATATATGAGTGTTCGTATGTGCGTCTAGGCTTTCTGCCGCTAAAAGCAAAACTATGTTCAGCTGTTGCCGGAAGTTGGCACGCCACTGACCTTCGACGGATAAACAATTTCAAAATTCAATAGCTATATCGGAGAATGTTGAACAATACATCAAACTTTGTCCGCCCGCCAACTAGGTTAAATTCAACATGGGTTCACGTCTGACCAAAAACTGTTGTTACTACTGTCACGATTCTTACACATACAGAACCTATGAACACATCTTTGTTATTCATGACATTAAGAATATAAACTATCGATATCAAGATATAAAAATTTAATCTTTTCATCCGTCAGCATTTCAACAGGAATAATCCGTTTTCATTGGAATCAAAGCTAAATATACGTATCCGCCTGAAAAATTATGCACATCGCGGCAACACTCCACAGAGCTGCGCGAGCGTTTTCGTATTTCGCGTGTTTGACTCTAATTACATAGCTTGCCATAGACGGCAAAATACAATGAAGGCTTCAAAAAAAAAGCAAAAAGAGAGGAGTGAGCGAGAGAAGCAGGCGCGAGCTCCATTAAAATGTCACGCTCTCATTATTCGACGAGTGTCGGAGCCTGTAATTGAAGATCCGGCGATATGCTCGTTCGCGCGCGCGCGTGTGAAAAGAAACGTTCTAACGACGTTATTACGCTTGGGCAAGCTGTGCCAATTTCCGCGGAAACTGGACTTTCTCTCTTTGTTTGGGATGGAAGGTAAAGACGGAGAGAAAGAGAGGCAGAGGGGAAGCACGTGGTGTGACCTCGAAAGTGTTATACAGTATTTTGGGGATTCGAAACGACTCTAATGGGAGCTTATATGCTTTGGAGTATATAGGAAAAGTGTCATCTAGTAATTTTCGGCTTGCCAATTCTCTTTGTCGAAGGATGCAGAGAGGTAGAGAGATTTTTTATTTTATCAGCGAGCGGCTGCCTCTAGTGTTTGCGTTGTGCGCCCAGTAAGCGTAATCTGCGTTTTTAGTATGATTCACACGGTTGGCTGAATTGTCTGTTGATGCAAACGCGGATTTAAAAAAAAATATTATTCAAACCGCTGGGCTGGAGATTGGGGAAAACGATGACGCAGCAAGTAGCACTGAACTGGAAGCATCGTCAATAACAAGTACGGTCAATAACGAGTACGATCGACAACTAAAAATTGCAAAAAAATAAATAAATAAAAACGAAGCTCGAAGGATTGTTATGATACAGCAGAGATGTATGCAGTCGCTGCAAGTGAGAGTAGGCCAATTTGCTTGGACTAACTTGTTGCTCGACTTATCCTCATTGACCGATTGCGGTCGGCGGCGGCCACGGCAGGCGATCAGAGCAGGTGAGCAGAACACGGACTGGCCCGTCACGGGAATGGACTCGCTGCGGCTGCCTCCAAGAGCGCGAGGCTGCATGTAACCAAGGAAGGCAAGCAATTGCTTAAATGCCATGCTGTGCGGAATCGCTCCTCTTTGCGTTATATACGTATCCGCATAAGGCGGCAGCCGAGAGAGAACGAGCGGTGTCATACCGCTTGGGATCATCAAAAATTAATTTATCCTACACTTCGGAACTCGAAATCCCAAATATTTGCTCGGCTAGCTTCAGCCAACTCGCATAGGCAAATAAAGAAAAGCCTTCAGAAGGGCCTGCAGTGATATGATCTAGCGACCGTGGCTTGCTCTTTTTTTTCTAGCCAAGGCTCAATGAAAATAAAAAATGGGAATTCAGAGAAAAGCGAGCAGCAGCGGCGGCAGCTATAGGCACAAGCTATAACAAATTGGAGGAAAAGGATGAAAAAGTCAGCGAGGCTTTTGATCAGCTCGCAGCTGAAAAATGCCGCAGCAGATCTGCAGCATGAAAGGTCTCGTACGCGCGATAGCGAGCAATCGGAGGCTGCAGCGAGCGACGTGCGGGATCCGGATAATTTGGCGCGCGGAGTAGGATCCTTTGAAGCCTTAGGCAGCCGCAACCGACGTCCAATTTAGATGATTTGCGAACGCGATACCGCGAGCTGCGCTAACCAAAGCGAACTTGCCGGATAGGAAGCGTCAGAGGCTGCCGGGCCAGAACGAGAGAGAGTGCGGGGGTACCAAGTTGAAAGCGTCTTGACTGAACATCAGCCATGATGCACCGGCGCGTCGCGCAGAGGAGCTGCAGCAGGTGATGGCTTAACCAAGTTTGCACTGGTAATGAGGAGGCGTCGCAGCAGCCTCTAACGCCGCGCGCATTAATACGTTTCCCTATTTTGGCAAACACCCGTGGCGTCTCGCGGGCTTTGACGAGAGCCGATTGGTTTGACAGTAAGCTCGCGAGCAAACAGAGGAGAGTGTGCGAAGTGGCGTTGGCAGACAGAGTCAGCCGACGGGAATCGAGCTATAACGAGCAGGGCGTCAAATATCGATTTGCCGAGCCAGTATAGTCGACCTACGGCCTGCATTCTTCTCTCTGTTGCTCGGTCGACCTCTGTCGGTTGGCGTTCGCTCGCGCTATTATTGCAATCGTGCCCGTCGCTGCGCGCGAGACTAGCTGCCGAGGGCAGGGCTTCGTCGTCCAAAGACTCGCTGTTTTAGCGAGCGAGCAAAGCCGGTCGCGGCGCTGGATACATTATTCTTTCGATTTGGCCGGCCGCCAGTCTCGTCGGCTTGCGCGGCCGCGCCGCAGTCTTCGGCCCTCGGGACAATTTACAGCTCGCTAGCTGCGCGCCTATCGACAGAATGCTCAACGCCAGCCGGCTGCTTTGCCCCCAACCGCGCCGTCGTTCTACCGACTGCCCGAGCTTTGCCTACGTGTGGGCAGACCACCACTGATCTGCCATACGCACGCACACCGTGAATCGCAGACTGCGGGACGACGCCGCGTGCGCTCGCTAGCAAAGTATTGAGCCCCGAGAACCTCGGGAGTATAGAGCTCGACGAACTCCAATCTCTCGAAAAGCTCATCAAACGCAGCGTCCTCCCACATTTATTAGCTGATTGCTCCGCTTCACCTGCAGCAGGGCTTCGCTTCTCTTTGCTTCTCTCGTCTCGTCGTTATGGAGCTTGCAAGATGACTTACTGTCGATGCTAACAGTCTGCAAGTTTCGTCGCTAGAGAAAATTAATCTCGACGAAATTAAGAGGATTGTCGATAATATACATTGGAGCGCAGAGGAGCACAGTGCAAAGACGAAGCGACGGTACGAAAAGCCGCTCTACTGGTTGACTTTGTTGAGTAAGCGAACAGTTGTTGATTTCTCATGCATGATATACGTGTGCGAGAAGTGTCGGGAGGCGGATGAGCAGAGATGATGGGGGGGCAGGGGTGGCTGAGCTAACAAGAAAGTGAGCAGCCGAGTTCCCCGGCGACGACGTATCAACGTCAGAAACTAGAGGCAGGAACAAAGATCCGGGGCTAGTGGCCGGGGGCGAGCGCGCTGCATATGTTCTCTGCTCGGTCGGGAAAGTATCGGGGCGGCAACGAGCCCCAGGCGACTTGCCAGTTCTGTCAAAGCTGTCCCGAAAATCATCTACCCGCCCTCCGAATCTCTCCAATCCCCTCCAAATATTAATATTGCCAACGAGCAGGCTTGCATTAAAGCTCGTTAGGCCTGGCTGCTGTTAACGATATAGATGCGCACGCGCACTGTTCCACAAACCGGCTCGTCGCCCATCAAACGGCTATTTGATCATCTCACCTCTGTATGCGCGCGAGCGGGCGTTCGGCCACTTCATTAGCGGGACGCCTAACTCTCTCGTGCACTACTCGTGGCCTATTGTGCTGTGCATGCCGAATAATGCGCGTTACTCCATTGTATAGCCTCGCTGATTTGAAAAAAAAGGAACGGAAAAGGGAAAAAAAAAACGAAATAGCCTGATTGCGATCCGGGCTGGATTTCCTCGTAATTAAGTTGCACGTTGTACGCAATCATTTTGTGTAAGCTCGCCAACAATGCTACGTGTTATATCATACGCGCGACGCCCCCCCTCGACGAGGACCAGCCTGGCCTGTGAAGTACGTTAATTGAGATTCCAGCGAGCTTTCGAATGCTTGCCGCTGTATGCAGCTTGCTCATTTCCGCGATGAAAGGCTTTTTGCTTCGCCGTCATTCGCAAACTTCGTTTTCAATTGCGAATGAAAAAGAAGCCCATGCGAAGCAATCGCGCTCTCTCTCTTTTTTTTCTCTCTCTTTCTATTTCTATTTCGCTCTCTCCCTCTCTCTCTTCTGCTAAATTATTTTGCAGCCGGTGACAAGAAAAACACATCGGGCGCTCAATGAGGCCAAAGGTGAACAGTAATAGTAAATTGTTCGGGCGAAAGCTCGGCGTGGCGTGCGAATTTTCACGCGCGACGCGTTGAAATTGCCGACTCTACTTTTGTGCTATTCGAACGGATATGCACAGCTGCGGGGAGTTTGTTTTTTTTTCCGCTTTTTTCCCCGCTGTTTCCGTTTGCCGAGCGGAGACAGAGAGCTGGATCGATAAACTAGCTGGCAGCGGGCGCAGAAGCTGTGTGCGCTGCGGCAGGGCATTATAGAAGTGACGTAATCGCGTCTTTGTTCGAGTGCCACTCTGGAAAAGTTATCTCTGTTGCTCAATACGTTTATTAAGCGTCGGGGGGTTATTCTTTTTTTTATTGCTGTTGTTTTGGCAACATAACGTCGTAGGGGCGACATGGGAATACATCTCGCACGAGGCAACTATAACTATTTCCCGAGCGGCAGCTGTTGTGAATCAGAATCAAGAATTCTCGACTCATTCAGATCGGAATTGAGCTTGTCGTGGAATTCAACTGTGCAGGATATTCCATGTGGGAAAACTGAATGGAGGCTCGCTGTAAAAATGTGCAATCGGAGAAAGCCCGTGAAACAGTTGAAATATTCATCAGGCGCTGGAGATTGCGCGTCTCTGGATTTTGGCTGTTGAAAAAACAAGAAGGCTCCTAATCCTGGCAGGCAATTCGCAGTTCACATTTGCATAGGTAAGGAGAGGCGAGCGGGAAGACCTTCCGCCTGCACGAGGCTTTATTTAACCTCGACCGTACAGCACAATTAGCTTATGCTTCCGGGGATGCGACCACCTCGAAAAATAAGCATACAAAGAGAGAGAGAGAGAGAGAGAGAGAGAGAGAGAGAGGGAAACGGGTGGTGAGTTAACGCTGCTAACCGCGACAACGCTGCTGAGATGCTATCTTGGCTATCTTAATGTGGTGAGCAAACTTCCTGCGGTTTCTCGCGGAATGAGCTCGTGAAAATTTAGGTGGCCCTCTCTCCGCCACGCGTAAATAACGACTAGTTGGTTGCTTTGCTCCCCACAGCTAATTGTTGAATAGTCAATCCCCCCCCTGCCTTTCCCGCTCTCTCTCTCTCTCTGTCTCCCTCTGCGGGCAAATATTACTTGGCTCTCCAAGTTTCGAGTAGCCCATACGACGGCGACCTACTATGCGCCAATTAATTAGGAGATTAAGTAGACTTCTTGCCCAGCTGTCGGAAGGATTTCCAAATTAATTTGAGAATTACGGCAGCGTCTATAACCTCAGCCCCTTTGACTCTCTGCTACCTCTCAAGACTGCTTGCTCAAAAGGGTTACATGACAAAGAGGACTGAGACGGGAATTATTGCAGATTACAGAAAGAACATTAACTTTTTCGAGCTACCACGATCCTGAATTCTTTTCTGCTTCCCAGCTCGGCTCGGCTGATTTAATTGGTCGCTCGGCGCGGCGCGGCGCGGCCCAATTTTCTTCGAGTGCTCCATTTTAAGCTCCAATCTTTGCTATCTTACTAGCAAGAACTATCACGCGAACCAACTATGCGTAAGAGTGCAGCTCGCTAATTTCCATTCGGCTCTGAGACATCAATTTCGGCAAGGCTCTCTCGGGAGCTGCGCCACTCCGGGGACTTTGGCGCCTCTCGGTGGGGCGCGATCGACCAGTTAAGTTTTCAAATTTTAGCTGGCGCGGCATGCTCGCGTCTATTGTCGACTATTGCCCAGGGGAGCACCAAAGACAAACTTAATTCTCGAACCCTCAAATCAGCAGCGAACAGCCTGAATGATCATCTAGTCGAGTCAACTGTAATAAACCCATAAACGCCATGCAAGCAGATTCGAATTGCCAAGTTCCACCATTTCCTTTTCCGCATAGCTGTAGTGGCGCCGCATTAACGGCGGCATACACGCGACCGGCACAGCTCAATTGTACAAAGTCGATTTCCTCACCACCAAAAAATAGACATGCGTTTACCGGTATGTAACGCAAAAAAGATAACTTGTAGTATAGAATAATGGTTTAAAAAAAATCAATTGACCGAAAAAAATCAAACAATTCTATTTATGTCGTTAAAGATTGAAAGCAGCTACGAACCATTTTAAGTTTATAAATCTCCTATCGAAATCGACGGCGAAGTTTAATATTGTTGAGCCCTCGTTTTTCGCTTACACATCTTTTTTGTAAAATACACGTGCAAATCAAGTCCAAAATTTCAATGTTGCAGCTCAATTTGGGATGTGCGAGGATCAATTGCAATAATCTTCAATTTGCTATGAAACAAGAACATTATTCTGCATAACTGCAGTAGGCTTACATTATAATGACTAAAAATTTGTATAAAATGACGTAACATAGAATAAGAACAAAATTTTTTCAAGGTACTCAGCTGTAAACTTAAAAATTCTCTGTAACAATATCTTAATTACATACCCCACAATATCATTGATTTGAAAGAAAGCACTCTAGTAGAGTAAAATAATAATGCTGATTAAAACAAAAGGAATTTGCTCAGTTAAGATAAATCTTTTATTGAAGCTGATATAACCATAAATACTTTTGTTTTAATAGCATGATGAAATATTTATATTGAATTCATTTTGAAATCTTATTCTTCATTCACTGGATTCTGATAAATAACTCAAACCATCGAATATTCATAAACACCTCGCGAACACACTTCGCATACACTGAATAAAAGAAACGATCAGGTCGAATATAGAACCGTCTTCTTTTTCATTTTTTATACCGTTTTACTTAATTACAGTCTGAGTAGAATAGCAGCTGATCTGCCAAAAAATTATCCAGAAAATTTATGAAAAAATAGGCCTCTAGGGAAGGAAGAAATTTCTTTCTTTCAAAGAAAAATCCTCTTCATGCTGATCGCGAGAACTCTGCCAAGCATAATATTTGCTGCTGATAATCACGTAGCCGTGCTTGGCAACTGGGTTGTAATAAAGTATTCTGCATAGTAGGCCATGTGAGCATCATCTTCAACGGTATGGTGCATAGCAACGGCATTAATATTGCTAGATATAGTGCTTTTTCATCTTATAAGTAATGGAGGGAAAAATGCGTATTGTGTACAAAATTACAGTCATTGGAATCTAGGTTTGTCCGTCAATCAATTTGTTAACTGATTTGGCACTAGCCTATATTTAGAACACTGAGAAGACTATAGTATTGTTTGCCGGATGATCAGATGTTAGGTGTGATGACTCTTTGCTGAATTCTTAATGACCATCTGCGTGGAACAAACAGTCAGAGCTGTGTTATTGATAGCGATTATAAGAATAGGATTTAGAATTCCACGCGTGTGCGCGCGCGGCGGTTTGAGTCTTTTTGATGAATAAAATACTTAATTAGCAGCAAGCCACGAGAGCAGGCAAAGGCCCCGCAGGCAGATTATTTTTGTTAAACGAGAAATGAACTTGGGCTGCGTTTAATTTAGATACGGTCTGTAACATCGATGAAGCTGCTGCGTTCGAGTGTAATATAGCGACAATCGTGATTCCTTGTCGTAAGTAAGAAAAAAAAAAAGAAAAATTGTGGCCATTATGCATGTACTTGCGTCCTAGAGATATCCGAGAGAACAGCACGTTCGATTCTTTTAAAAAGGCAGGGCTCAAAGTACACAACCAGCTGACGCCTAGACAGCTCGGAATTTCAATATCGCGCTGCGAGCTGCTGTTGCTGCTGCTGCCTATACAAGTTCAAAATTTGAGCTCAACCTTAGCAAAGCGCAAAAGTTCTCTAAAGGAAAGGAACGGAGTTGATTGTCGGCGTTGTGCGACAAATCCAACTACAAGTCTGTTTAGCCACGTATATGACGAAATCTATTTAAAAAATGCCGATTCTTGAAGCCTAAAATGGCAAAAATACATTGTAATGCTAGAGCTTCCGGAATTTTTTCTTCTTCTTCCTTGAGGTATATAGTGCCGGAAAATGCCGTGAACATTAGAAAAGTCCACAGGAACTGCTTTTTTCCGGCTTTTCTATATTTTTCTCCAGCGCTTTCTAGGCAATTTCTATCGTAAAACTGATAGCACCATCGTATTCTACGTGAAAAAATACATCGAAAACATGTATCGCAATATTGAAATTTATGCTTGATGGGCCTTGTACTTCAAATAAATAAAATTGTCGAATATGCACGTTGCGCTGTTATTTCGACCGTTCTGCGTATGAAAGCCATTTGTTTGTTGTTTTTTTGGAGGACCCCTAAAAATCATTTCCAATAATACGATACATGTTTTCGATGTATTTTTTCACTTATATTACGATAGTGCTATCGGTTTTATTGTAGAAATCAATACAAAAACGCTACGAGCGAATGTTATAAGTCTATTTTTATCGAAAAAAATTCAATTGACAAAAATATAGAAAAACCGGAAAAAAGTAGTTCCTGTGGACTTTTCTAATGTTCACCAGGATTTTCCGGCACTATATACCTCAAGGAAGAAGAAGGAAAAATTCCGGAAGCTCTAGCGTTACAATTTTTTTTTGTGCCATTTTAGGCTTCAAGAATCGGCATTTTTTTTTTATAGATTTCGTCATATATACAGCTCGCGGCGAAGTACGGAGCAAATAAATAATGATGTAAGGGAAGGCGTACGGGCGGACGGCAACGGTTTCTCTAGCTGCGTTCAGCTGTGATATTTTTCAGCGCCACGTTATATACATACGTAAATCGTTTTCTCGTAGCAACATTGATTTCTCTCATCATGCCGCTTTATCATCTTATATGCTGCTTGCCCGTTTTCCCGAGTGTATGTGTGTGTGTGTGTGTGTGTGTTTATCCAAAACGTCGATTGTCGTCGCTCGCTCCCCGGGGATTTCCTACGGGGCTTATCGCTCGCTGCTTGGCCTTTTCACGTCGTTGCTTTAAGCTCATTAAAGGCAAACACGGAAACACGGCCGAAGAGAGGCAGAGAGAAGGAGGGAGGAGTGATGGAGGGTAACTATGTTTTCATCTGGAGATTACATTATCAGCAAAGCGCTAGCGAGCCTTGTTTTACGTAAAAGCCGATCCTCCCCGCGGCGTTTCACGGAGCGCGGGCAGCTGCAAAGCGCGGACTATCAATTGACAAGAGTGTCGGCAGCTATGCTCGCGTCGGAACAATGAAAATTGAAGCCACAGCGCGAATTCGCGAATTGGTCCGAGTAGCTGTGAGGCGCGTGAGTTGATCGCCATGGTGCAAATGTGGCAGAGAGCCGCGGGGCCGACCGGCGCGCGCGCGCCACAGGCTGTTATTGATCGCCACGGCAGCTTATCGACATCGCGAAGAATCCAATTTCTAAGAGCTAAGCGCTCAGTCGCCTGCGAAAGCGAGCGCTCCTCGACTCGACTTGCTCGCCGGGAGAAATCCCGACGACACGTACAACAGCCGTACTCCGGCAAACCCCATCCCCCTTCCCCCCTTCCCCCACGAGCTTATTCCGCGCTTACGCAAGCTCGAGAAATGAACTTCTTCCCCTTTTTCCCGTGCAGAAAATCGATTGTCTATCGGCTCGTAGTCTGATATTATGCTCTATGGAGCAGCTTCCCCGAGCTTTGTTTCGCTATCGGCGAAAGCAGCGATGATGAAAGCGCATTCGAGCTCGATGTGCATCAGCAACAAGTCCGCGAGCGGGACTAATTCTGAACAGAGCAAAAAAACAACGAACCGCAGTGTGACACGCGCGCGATGACGTTATCTCGTCCCAAAAGAGCTGCCGTCGACGTTGACGCTACATAAAGTACGAGGCGTCGCGCGAGGCTGGGCCGCGACAAGAGAGCGAGAAGCGAAACGCGCAAGCGCGCACGTGTACACACGTATACATGTGTGCATGCAGAAACAGCGTCCAAGCGCCAATATTCCAGCGACCCAGCTTTTCCCTTCTCCTTTCGTGCGAGCGGCAACATGCAACCTGCGGACTAATCGATGATTCCATTCAAACAATTTCTCATGCTTGATGTTTCAGTGCCGGTGATTCACGTTGTGGCACTGCAAGGCAAGCCGACCTACCTTCCCTGCGACATCACGTCCAGCCAGGAAGACGACGCGGTCCAGCTGATACTTTGGTTTCGAGAGGACCGAGAGCGTTCGGCCGCCATATACAGGTAGGTCAGCTCTGTTCTCTCTCTCTCGCTTTTTGCACTGCTCGTTTGCTCGGCGACAATTACAAGGGCCAAACCGAAAAACGGCCGAAAACAAAAGCCAAAACGAGCCGCCGAGCCAACGCAGCCGGAACACATCGCAGCCGAGCTTTTGTCGAGGCGCCCGCGCCGCCGCCGCTGTGTCATTTCAGCCTTACGTTTGTCCTCGCGCGCGCTCTCGTTACGAGAGCCCCTTTTTCCGCCTCCTTCTCCTCGATTCCTCCATTGTCTTCCTCTCGGCGGATGCTTTTAACGAGGCCGAGCGCGCGCTCGCTCGCTAGCGTGCAAGCTTCGTTTGGTGTTAATTGATGTTAGCCTCGTCGAGGTGCGCGCGCAAGCTCGTGGAAAATACGGCCGCTGCTGCTGCTGCTGCTGCTGCTGTGAAGTCGACCCGTGAGCTTGTACCCCAACTTGTACTTCATGCTTGCTCCTGTTTGCCTCGCTGCATCTTCTGTGCAGCTTCCCGGCAGAACCGCTGCAGTCCAATTTCGCGATTTTGCTTTGTGTGTTTTTGAAATTCAAATAAAATATGTACATAACTTCGGTGTGTTACTTTCAACGAGTTTGCTAAAACGGTTCCAATTTTATTGATCATTTTAGCTCGACATCAATTTCCAAAAGCGATTTGACGATCTTACATATTTTATTGCAATTTTTCAAAAAATACACATGTCGATACCGCACGAAAATAGACTTGAGCGGTTCTGCCGGGAAGTCAGAGATGTATATATATTCTCTGTTCGGTTTACCTCGAACGCCGAGATTTATCCAACGATTTTCCCTATTTAGCGCACTCGCGCTATTCGTAAATTGCTTCTGCAGAAATTTGCAGCCGCCAAGTCGACTGATGCAAGGCCTTAGCTTTTTTTTCTCTCTTTGATCGTCTGTAGCCCGCAGAGCGAAAGCCAAAGAGAGCAATGGGGCTCATTCGGAAGATTTAGCGAGAGTGGCCGATAAGATCGTCGACGGATCTGCAAAATAGATGGCGCTGAAATCGTTTTTCAAGAGGCCACGTGAGTGCCGCATTAAAGATGCAGCGCCAAGTGGAAAGCTGATTATTTCCCCTCCGATAAAATTGGCCTGCTGCCTGCCGCCCCCCACTGCTGCTGCTGCTGCTTTTGCAGCTCTCTGTTGGTCCTGTTTCTCTTCAATTTTGACCCCCCCTCCACCTCCTTCTTGCTCGCAGAAGAAAAGCCAAGCTGCGCTTTTATGTTTTTTATCGTGTTCTTTTGTGAGCAAGCTTCGCCATTCCTTTCTTGATTTTTCTCATCTTCGACGCGATATTGCGTTTAATCAACTCCAAAAATAGCGCTCAAACCTTTCCAGATTCACCCATTCAAAATAGCGCTCGCGAGAAAAATGCCTCGATTGAAAATCCATCCCTCGAGCTTGCAAAGCACATCTGCATAAGCGTTACGCTCATTGAATATGAAATGCTATGTATTCAGCGAATGTTAGATTTTCATTGGACTGCGAGACAAAGCTTCGTCACACTTTCGCCGCCGACACGCTCATGGCAAGGCAAGAAGAGCTCATCTTTTGCCCCTTTATGCGGCGACAACTGCAAAAGATAGTACGACGCAGCACAAACGTAAACGTTCTTTTGTTTCGTTTGGCCGACCGAGCGTAGAATCCTTGACACGCGACTAGCAAGTCATGCCGAATTCGCCGATAATCAGTCTGGCTCGACAAGCGCGACGTCGATCCGGGAAATATTCAGTCGGGATTCGAGTCGACGACCAGCTAGCTGTATTGCACTGCAATGCACAGTTGAGAGAAAAGTGTCAAAAAGGACTCGGCGCAGCAGAGACTATAACTGCAGCTAGAAATACATGAGGGCCGAGAGCCGAGAAGAAAGGGGCATAAAAACGGAGTGCAAGAAGAATTACAAGTTGACCCGAGAGAAGGCGCGCTATGCATAAAGCAGCGCATTCCCGGAAGTGCAGACTTCAATATCTCAAATATACGCGACTTTTCCATTTCCTTCTTTGCCGACTTTAAGAAGACTTTAAGGGAAGAAAGTAACAGCAGCAGCAGCAGCAGCAGCGGCATGAAAGCATTTGCGGAGGGCATAAATAAATATCCGGCCGATACGAACGAGGTGGCGCCCGTCGCGTGCAGCGAGCTAGCAGTGGCGAATGCCCTCGAGGCCAAGTTTCGTTTCTATACGCTCTCGGCTCTCGGCTTCTCGCCGCACGGGCTGCATTCTTTTGCCCCATCTGCACTTATCAAACTCGTCTCTCGGGCCCGCAAGCCCCTCGATCCCTTTTACCCTCCATCCCCTTATTTCATTGCAACTGTTTATCGCAGCAGTCGTCGGATCCCGAGTCGATCTTCGAGTTACTCAAACTGCAAATTTCACTCGCAACAGCTGCTTACTAGCGATACAATACAGCCGCGAACATTCATTGTATTTACAGATGCTTTTCCAGCGCCAATTTTTGCTTTGCTCCAGCACTGTCGCTCAAGACCAACAACGCGTATATTCGCTTCGAATAAAAAACTGCTAAATTCGCTCTGCTGGATAACGCACGTTCCCCTTCATATCGAGGTGCAAAGCAAAAACCACGCCATCTCGCGATTTTACTTTTAGTTTTGTCAATTGCCCCACCGATTGCCTTTACACTTTTTCAAGTGAACTGTCCAGCTTGATCGTTGGAACATTTCATGCCAAGCATCCCAAATTCTCACGGATTTGCTGCTTTAAAGTAAGTAGTTGTTGTCGGATGGCGGAGTTGAGCATTGAAAGCGCAACGAGAAGAAAGCATGCCAAGTTTATAATGCGGTCCACTTATCTGAGTTTCGCGAGCTTTGTTCTAGCAATAAAAATACGAAAGGGGCATTAAAGTTTCACAGAAGCAAGTAGAGATAATCCGAGCTCAGTGGGAGAGCATGGAGAAAGGCAGGGTTTAATAAATCGTGGAAAAGCGTAAAGCAATGAGTAAAGTAGCAAAAAAAGAGAGAGAGAGAGAGAGAGAAGAATTAGACAGCCGTGGATCGAGGTACACGGTCAATTTACCGATAGAGATGGAAACAAGTGCGAAAGATGCGCAGCAGAGAAAAGTCTTAATTGCACGAATCCCTTCGGCTGTAGGCAAGTTAAATCCGTGCTGCTTGCTCGAACGATTCAACGATCCGGGTTCAAAGTATCGGGTATGAATTTCAATTTGGCGCGTTCGAGCGAGTATAGTTATGGGGGAAGCTCTCTTAACAGGATAGGCGCGCTGAGCAGCAGCAGCAGCAGCACTCTCGAGTAGGGGTTGTAGGAGCGCTGGAGCTTATCAAACTTTGAAAAGTTTGGGCGCGTACTGCGCGGAAAAAGTTTTTGGGGAAAACGCGCCAGTTTTATAACGAGGCGGCAGCTGCTGCTGCTATAGGCGGCAAGACATTGTATCCTTTCGAGGCGAGCTTGCTTGTGCTGCCCGCATAATCATCGCGCTTCAGCTCTGACTGCACTTGGCGACAATGATCCATTAGAAGAATGTTGTTCTTGCTCGCGACAGGGTTTTATGCGTACGTAGCGGCAGCAGCCATTGTTCTCGCGAAAACGAAAGATAACATCCGACGGTGACGAAAGTTGCGACTAGCTCGAAAGCTTCGATAATGGTTTATATAAGCGCGACGGGTATAAATACTTCATGTCACCTATCCTGATCACGATCTTGGCGCAGTATACGTATATGTCCAATTCCACCAAAAAAATTGATCAATTCGGCAGTATTTGTTCAAATATTCAAACTGCGGGTACGCTCTCAATTTTAGGGGTACGCGGTTCTACGGGGCATCAAAAGTTTCGTAATGCTTTTGCCCATCACCCCCTTTTGCTTTCTCGAAGAGAAAGCTTTGTAACGGTGAAAATTTTCGATTGCGTAATTTTGATGTTTTTCCATGTTTTCGAGGTCGCTGAGTTCAAAAATGATGTTTTCAGAAAGTGTTCGGATCTCCAAAATTTTGTCTGTCTGTGTGTGTATGTATCGGTGTGTGTGTGTGGTCACTTTTGTTTGTTCTAAAATTTCCAGTACCATTGCGTTGAAACGATTTGAGATATCTTAACGAAACTTTGCAGTTATGTTTATCTTCCCGAAGTCTAAAACTGATTTAATTTTCAAGACTTTTGATGGACAATTTAAAAAATTATAACAATTTTTCTATATTAGAAATTTCCGTATTTTTCGTTTTTCAGCTATACGCAGTTTCACGACAGAAACGCAAAATAATAGCGTTAATCGGACTTCAGAATCGAATTCCGCGGCTCAAAATATGTCAGAAACCATATTTCCGTTTTTTGCACTGTTATAATTTAAGAAGCTCTAGGAGGGTCTGAATTTCGAGTAGAAAAAAAAAACAAAATATAGTTTCTGACCTATGTTGAGCCGTGGAATTCGATTCTAAAGTCAGATTAACGCTATTAATTTTGATTTTTTGTCGAATTCCAAAAAAACCATGAAAATTCGTGGATTCTTTTTTGACCGATTGTAGGACTTGTAAGAACAAAGCAAAGGTGTCACAAGCATTTTTATGTATTCAAGAAAATGGACTGCCTGAGTCCTGGCTATACTTATACTATATGAATCAATTGATCCGTAGCAATGATGATGTAATATTGTTGTTATTCTGTCGACAGCGTGGACGCACGAGATCGAGACATAGACTTGGCCGAGCGTTGGTCGGACGAGAAGGTGTTCTCGAGTCGCGCCAAATTCATCCACGACAGGGAGCCAGCGGAGTTGGGAGTGGACCACATACGCGAGGAGGATGCTGGTATCTACAGATGCCGAGTGGAGTTCCGCGTCGGCCAGACGCGCAATTCCAAAGTCAACTTGACCGTCATCGGTAAGGCATCGTAAATATTACCTCTTATTCTATTCTCTTATGTATGGATCAGATTGATTATGCGCTCTGAGTGTGTCGGAGCTAGCGCAACTGTAAGCTTCCATGTGTAAGTAGAAGCAAACGTGTGTTACGTCAGCTACGCGTCATCGATAATTATCAACAGGTAGAGAGCTAGACGGCAGAACACGAGAACTTGTATACTAAACCGCAAGTAGGGTAATAAGGTAAAAAGGTATAATAAGACAGCTCGCATACACACACACACACACATACACAAACACACGCAGATGTGTATGTGTGTTCGTCTTTTAGCGCAGAGAGCAGATCGGCCTACACTTTGAGTAAATTAAGTACTTGGTCTCGGCCGCAGGCTCAAAGTCAAAGGCAGTGCTCAAGTATATGGCGAAATAAAAAAAAAAACTATTTTGTGGGGTCTAGAATTGAAAATTTTTTTTTTCTTCGCTAGGGCTTCTAGACCTGTTTCATCTCCTTACTCAAGGTATATAGTGATGAATAATGCTCATGAACATTAGAAAATTTCGCAGGAACTATATTTTTTCGACATTTTCACAGTATAATCAAATGGACTTTTTGCAATGAAAATAGACGAAAAACTTCATTTTTTAGTAACTCTTCCGATTGGTCAAAATTATAGCAAAAAGGAAGAGCGTTACGTAGAAAAAAAAGTTTCATTCAAAAATAATTATCCGGTAAAAAGTTCAGTTTGTTAATAATATCGGAAAACTGCTGAAAAAAAGTATCGGATAATTATATTTGAATGAAACTTTCTTCTTCGTAAAGGGCTTCTTTTCTGCTACAACTTTTTTGCTTTGTTTCTAGTGGTCATAGAAGTCAAGAAACCACAATCAAAAAATTATGTTTTACGCCTACTTTTACTGAAAAAAGTCTATTTGATTGCAATGTGAAAATCCCGAGAAAGTCGTTCCTTCGGAATTTTCTAATGTTCACGAGTATTTTTCGTGACAATCTGTCATAAATAAGAAGAGGAAACCAGCACAGAAGCACTAGAGAAGAAAAAATTTTCAATTTTAAACCGTACCGCTACACTGGTACCTGATATAGGCGTAGCAATTGTTGCTGCAACCGGCTGCCTGCTTCTCTAGAACGATTATTTCATATTATTGGAGCACGAATGATTCGTGAGCGGGAGATGAATGCTCATCAACCGACACCGTTGGAAAGTGGCGGCAAAGCGGGAAGGGGAGAGAGCAGCGGCCACGCATGGTTGCGACACATCACGTCGCGTCGGCGTGCAAACACTGCAAACCCAAGTAATTTCGACGTGCAGGCGAGCCGAGGAAGGACAAAAGCTCGGATCCGAGGCCGGGGAGCAGCGAGCGCTGCCAAGTTGCTTGGCAGCCGACGGCGACTTTGCAAGACTCGCTGTAAATTCGACTGCGCAAGCTCTCTCTCTCCCTCGGGCGAACTTTGCCGCAAAAGAGTAGTACGCCAAGGCTGCCTCGCTGCAGGCTTCAAGCCACGAGCTTTCGGTCTGCTCCACTCGCAGGCAGGATTATAATTTCTAGTTGTTGCTGGGCGAAGCTCCACTGCTCCAAGCGACACTCGCGTCCGCGGTACGGGTCGATAGCTAATTTCAGGTTCGATTCAAGCCGCCGCCGCCGCCACCGCAAATGTTTGCCGCTGGCTCATTCAAAAATATAACCGCAGTTGGTAGACGGAATGCACACTCGGTTGATTTTATTTGCCCCGCTCCCCTTCCATGAATAATTTCATCCGGAGTTGCTTGAGATCTGTTGATCTTTCTGCCCGTCTGCTTCTGAAATTTAAATTTTTTCGCTAGCGACGTGGCTTTACATTGGCCGCTCGCTCGAGATGATTGTGTTGCAGAACTGCGTGCAAAACTCGACTCCGCGCTCATAATTGTTGACGCAAGCTGCATCACGTTGATCTCGTTCCGTAGCTGGGATATATATATTCCATTTGGATGGGTAATTGATGCAAGACAACTGTATGAATCGAGAGCGAGATTGCACAGCGAGCGCCAGTAGCAATAAGGTCGAGTGCGGCGCGAGCGCGAGGGAGAAGACGACGACGACGACGACGAGGCTCGACATTAAAGCGAGAGGCTCGAAGCTCAAGAGCCGAGGGAGAGGAGAGTAGAGAAGAGAGCGAAGAGAAGAGAGAAATGAAAAAGCAGTGAGAGAAGCCGAGGCTCGTGACTGCGAAAAGGGATGCCGAAGCAATTATTCTAATGGGCTTTTTGCACGCGAGCTTATTTTTGAGGCGCGACGTGTGCAGGCCAGTATTCGCAATGCTATAAGTAATAAATATATATGTATATAAATGCTCTGGCAGCTCTGAAAAAAGCTCGGCGCTACGCTCGCGGTAGTAATCTCCATACGAGGCTTTTAGCTGCGGCGGCGGCGGCAGCTCTCGACGACTCCCTCTGCAGCTTGATCCTTCTCTCGTGCACTCGCTGGCAAAACAGCGTCTTACGTCCTATTGTGCGGCTGCCACCTATCTATCTATCTATCTATCGTCTTTCCAGCTGAGCTATTCAGCCAACCAAACTCTCGCGGATGAAAAGCCTTTTCCTCCATGCGCCCGATCCTCCTTTTCGATTAGCGAATCGCATCTTTCCCCAATCGCAGTGTGCTCCTCCTTTCATTTTATTCTTATTTTCCCTTTTCATGTTGCTTTTTTCTTCGACCACACGCTCGTATTACCCGCGCGGATTTGCCGTATCTGCACGGAAAATGTGGGCCGGGCTGCAATTTTGAAATGACGTCGAGAGAAACTTGTACTCTTTCTCTCACTCAGTCGGCGCACTTGCTTTTTCACGTTGCTTTTCTAGGCCGAGTAGTAGTACTAGCAGTACTAGTAGTTGTGGTAGTAGTCTTGCTCCGTAATTAATAGCGAGGCTCTAGCTAAGCGCAAACTTTCTTCTGAATCTTCTTCGCTCTTCTCTCTGGCTCTATCTCTCTCCCTTTTTTCCATAAATAACCAGCTACCTGCAGTGAAAGTCAGCGGAACCTGCTGCTGCTGCTTTTCGCTTTTCATTTACAAAGTGCCGATGCAACTTGTTCCAAGTTAATAAGACGTTGGGCTGAAGTTATGACGTGATAAAAAAAACTTTTGCTTGCCGGCGAGCAAGACTTTCCAATTAATATGCAGGGTTATGGTTAGGCATATAGGCCGTCCGTCCAGGACGGTGTGTACTTATCAGAAAGGAAAAATCAAAGTCCAGATTTCACCTGGCTGTTCCTCTAGTAAATCAAGACATTTAATCCAGCTATGTTTGGTATGATTTTTTTTTTTCGTGTAAGCTCGCTGCTCGCAAACGTTGCGCGCTATTTCTCCGATTCCTTTAGCGTGATGGATGCGTCGCGCGGCGTTTAATGGACTTTTTGTCCTTACGATGATGAACGAGCTCCTTCCGTTATCTAATTGCAATGTCACTTGCTTTACCAGTCGCGATCACCGCAAGAATATTTGCCTCGGTCTCTGCTGTTACGCATTATTGTGCCCGATGATGGATGTCGGCTCGGACGCAACTCGGACCACAAGAAAAAAAAACTCGTTATATATACGATGTAATGCTGCAGGCTTAAATAGAGGAAAAGCTGGGTGGGACGTGCGTTTGGAAATTAGCTGGCTCATTTCCAAATATATGTATATGACGAAATCCATTGAAAAAAAGCAGTTTTTGAGGTCGAGTGAGAATTTAAGTACTTTTTTTAAATTTTACTCTTACTATTTTTAAATGAAACTTTTTTTCCTACGTAAAGATTTTCTTTTTTTTTTTTTTTTTTGCTATAATTTGACTTTTCAAACAGTTTCTAGTGAGAAGCTGAGAAATCAGCATTTGAAAAAAAAATCACGACTTTCATCTATTTTCATTGAAAAAGTCCATTTAATTAAATTGTAAAAATACCGGGAAAAAATAGTTTCTGTGAACTTTTCTAATGTTCACGACCATTTTATATCCGTCACTACATACCTTAAATAATCAAGAGGAAACAGGTCAGGAAGGCTCAGCGAAGAATAAAATTGCTGCGATTCTAGACAGCTGAGAAAAGTGCATTTTTCTTATTGATGTCGTCATATGCATAGCAAACGCCGTAGTCATGATAAATTATATTATACGAGGAATAGTAGAAGCGCATATAGCTCATTGCCTTCAATTTGTCCATGTGCAGTTGTATTTAGAACTCGCTGTAGCGGCGCCGCACAAAGCTAAATTTTAAGTGGAAACTGGAAATTTGTTGGGCAGTTTTGTTTGCCTCGGCACTGTGTACCACGGACACACATAAACACACAGGCCCGTAGTTCGTCGGAGGGCAGAGTTCGCTGATAGTGCCGCCGTACGCCATCACCGAGGCAACGACTGTATAGCAACTTGCCTGGTATTTGTGTGGCGTGAAATCAAGGCTGTGGACATTTCTAAGCGCGCAATTCGCGCGGATTCGTTTTGAGTTATTGTTATTTACTCGCGAACTGCGCAGCCGAATGGCTCCCAGCCGAACAATACAACTCTGCGGTTTCGCCGAGCTTCGTTAACGACCGCTCAATGCACTTTGTCCAGTGGACATTCTGCTTCGTTGCTGCTTTTTCGCAGTTATATTTTTCTTTCTACATCGTCATAGTGCAGCCTTGTTTCTATCTCCAATTTTTGTTGGATACACAATGTCACGACTGCCTGGCCCACCTTAGCGGTGGAATATTTGATAATGCACTCGACTTTGCAAGCGCTATATCAGCTATATACCTACACTGAATAGGAAATTGAGTTGGAGAGCGTCACGCTTTTCGAATTTAGTATGATGGAATTCAATGAATTCCACAGTACGATACGTTAGGAAACGCTGCAGCGGAGTTTTGAATACATAAAGCACGCCCAGAATTCCAACCCCTTTTTCCCAATTCATCGAACGATGCGTAATGTCGTCAAAGACGAATAAGAACTGCACGAATGAGTTTTACGGAAAATCCAAAATTACGTAAGCTTGGTTTTCCGTATGAGAAAAAAAAATTGCTTTTCAAGATAGTTTGAAGAAAAGGCTCGCAAGAGAATAAATGTGTGCAAATATGAAGAAGGAGATGAGGAGGACTGGACTGGAGACTGGACTGAGACTGCGCACGGGCACGTCGAAGATATACTCGTATACGATGAAAGTTGAAGTAAGTTGAGGGAGCCTTCGAGGCGAGTGATAGCGCGAATCTCGAATCTCGCCCTGGAAATTAGCATCGAAATGGCACTTGATCCAGTAGTCATAAAGGACTTGTTGTCTTGTTAAAGAGCCGAACAACGAATGAGCATGCAGGAAATGCGTGAGCAATCAAGATGAGAATAATTTTAGGAGGAGGAGTATAATAAAACTGCGATAACATATACATACGTATGTGTTGTCGGTCATTCATACTTGTCGATTGGGGTAATAATAATGGGGCATGCTGGTTGAGGCTCTATTTTGAATGATTGAGTATAGAAAGTGCGTGAATAATTGAGTGGGTATGTGATGTTTGTTTGTTGCAGTGCCTCCACACAAGATCGCGATACTCAACGAGAAGGGCATAGCGCTTGGGACGAGCGCAGGGCCGTACGTCGAGGGCGACGAGCTTCGATTGTTCTGCGACGTCCACGGCGGTAAGTGTGCCGTAACAGATGACCTAACTCCCTCTTCTTCGAGCTTATTGTCGTTGCCATGTGAATGTATATATATATATTTTTTTTTTGCCCTCCTGTCTGACTTGAGCTTGCTGCTTATTGATTTTCAGATTTCTATCTGCTTGACCCGCTTTCCTTTCCCCTCGAGCCTCGGGATACTTACATTCGCCGCCCTACTCCCACCCGCACACACACATAGCTCACTCGCACTCCTTGCCTGCTGTTTTCTTGTCCTTTGTCTTGCCGCGTTGGACAATTTTCCTTGCTCCTCGTCCGTTGATCAATCCGTCGAGCAATATGAGCAATTTCCTGCAGTCCAATGCATACAATAAGCCGCGGCAATTCATTTAACGAGCCCCCGTTCCGGCTAATTCGCCTAATTAGCGACCAATTTTACGAGTCCAGCCTATAATCCAGCTCGCTAACTATATGTATGTATATATCGAAGCCCAGCAGCTTGCGAATTGTCTATAATCCTCCTGTCGCTTTACACTTAGCCATTGTCTCTGTGTGTAACTCTGTCCCTTATTACAGTCCGAGCAAACTATATATAACTTAAAATTCGGGTACCTCCCCGCGAAATGCCGCAATCGAAAATTCAATGAGGATTGTCGTTTGATTGTATCTAAACAAACACAGGTAAACCGCCACCACGAGTCAGTTGGTACAGGGATGGAGTGTTCGCCGGGAACGCGAGTCGCATTCAGCGCGAGGGCCTGATCCGCAGCGAGCTGCTGCTGAAAAATCTCGAGCGCAGCGACGTGGACGCGAGGCTCAGCTGCAACGCCACCAACAGCCAGCGAGCACTGCCCGTCTCCGCCAGCGTCCGCATAAACATGCACTGTGAGTATATCTGCGCACATCTTCTTCCATTCAATCGCAATTATTATAATTGGCACCTTCGCGTGTCACTCGAGTGACAAATCCACCAATGATTAGTATGCGCCAGAGCTCTCGGAACGATTGATCATTAAAGTCGCTGAATGATAAGTTGATCGACATTCAAAGTCAAGCGCCTGGCTGATCACCACACGATCACTGAAGCAGCGGTGGCAGCGAGATTAACTGATGACAGTTCGATTTGACGTGAGTTTCTCATGTAAGGCAGTCGTCCGGCAGAAATTCAAGTGGCAAAAGCGCAGGCGACAATCGATAGATAAGAGGGGGTGAATTACGTCGAATATGAAGCGGTTTAATGCGGTTAAAGACCGAGGAAAGATGTCAGTTGGTGCAGTGAGGGCTTTCGGGGGGCATAATTGTTAAGCTCATCAAAATTCCGCGTAACCCCGTGGTTGGCTGAGCCAGAGCTTCCGGCTAGCCGCAGAGCGAGAGGGAGGCGAGGCGAGGTGCGACGGAAGCGAACCAAGAGCGTAAACGGACCTCGGCTGCACTATGCGCCTAATGCCTTTTGCATTTCTAGTCAACACTCGGCGGAATTCTGTTGCTGTATATAGCCACTGCATACGACCAACTCATTTTCCAGTAGTTATCACTGCTTCTCGCTATCCCCCCTCTCTCTCTAGTTACGACATTTCAAATACCGAGTCAACCTCAATCGCCATTTGATCCAGCTATTTGACCGGCCCGACACTGCAGCGCTTCGTTGCCAGATGGAAATATCGGCGCAGCTGCGCGCTGAAAGACAACAAAAAAAACTAGGCAACAACTGCAAAAGCGCCTCGCTCGACTCCGCACTCGATACAGACTTTTCCAGCTGGCGTCACAGATTTTCAAAGCCCAACGGCTGCTGGCCACCGGATGAAGCGACAAAAAGAGCCGCACCACGAACAAAAAAAAAACAACTCGAAAAAAACCATCGCGAACGATTGATTCGAACGCGTATACGTCTATATCGCATATGCCGCGCCGCACGACTGGGGAAGTATAGGCGAGCTTACACGCGTCATTTTATTAAACTTGCAGCTATTCTCATCAAGCCTGTCGACCACCGTGATATAATTGAGACTCGCCAAGTTTACTCGAAATAGCAATTAGCAGTCGAAAATACCAAGGCGCTACTGCGAGCGAGGAAAAACTTTGAGGCTGAAAGCTTGTACGTCAGGGTAGAGAGGGGAATAAAGCTGGAGAACTAGGCGCGCGGGCGACTGAATCCGATTAGTGCAAAGGCTTCTCGTCGGCTGTTAGTGATAGAAACGAGATTGCAGCGGAACAATGAATGCGCGCGTGCCACATAGCCGCTGAGAGTCAGCCTCTCACCTCTTTCTCTTTGAGCTGGGCTACTCACTTTCTGTAGACAAGCAGGCCCACGAGAGCTCTTGGGTAAAATGAGCGCCGCCGCCGCCGCCGCCGCTGCTGAACTACCCTACCGAGACAAGTGCCGAGCTGCAAAATGCTGCTCAACCCTTCGCCACGCGCAAGCTCGTGCATTCAATTCGCAGCCCTACATGCTTTTCCACGGCACAGCCGTTCACGAAAAACTCGGCAATTATTATATATTGTCAAATAATCGAAAGGAAATAGCGCTTTCAAAATATAAGCCAAGCCGCGTTAGCAAGTCCGAAGTAGACGGGACGGAGGGAGAAAAGGTGCGATCCCGTGATAAGCAGCTTTGACTCACGTACAGCCCGCCAGCCAGCCGCGACGAAGCTAATGAATGCCCCAGCCCACTCCTGGAGCTGCAGGGGAGAGGGTGGACGGCAAGGGGAGGAGGAATTATAATGAACAAGGCGCTTATCGCGCGCACGCACGCCTCGAAAAATCAAAAGACGAGTGAGAATTACGCGAGTGGAGTGGCTGAATAATGCAATCAATTTGCATGCGGCCGCGAACTGCAAAACATTCTCTTGGCCGTGCGGCGCGCAACTGCATATAGGATTGCTCAAAAGCAAAGCCAAACCAAATGATTGCCAATAATTCAGCTCGCGCAACTTGTAATTCGGTTGATGTATAGGCAATTTTAGGTCTAATGCAAGTTAACGAATAATTTGATTTGGGGGTAGGTTGGCAAAACAAATGTAGGACAGCTATATAGTATGGACTCGCGTGCAATCGCTGCAGTGAATCGAATTATTCTTCTGAGTGATTCCAAAATTACAGTCGCAGGATTGTTTGGCTTTATTTTTCCTTCGTTCTTTGTCGCGTTTCACTCTGTCGAGAAATATATGTAGGTTGTACTTATAGACGCCGTATACAGCGACTGAAAGTTTGGCCTGTTGTTGGTTGGGAATCGATCGGTCGGCGCTTGCTCGCTATAGGATATATTTAAGACGCGCCGGCGCTCGCACTTGCGCGAATAGATTTAGGAGGATTTCACGTTTAGTGACTGCAACCAATTTAACTTTCAATGGCTTGCGTCGAGTATCAGCTCGAGGCAAGATTTTCCCGTCCAAAGTGCAGTTTCCTAAGTACGCCCGAATAAATGAAACAAACGGAGCAAGGGTCGGCGAACGATTGCATTGATTTTTAAAGCGACTTTGCGATGCTCGCGAGCCGCACTGATTATACAGCTGCCCGAAAGGAAAAGTGGTCGCAGTTAACAAAAGCTTAGCCAACGAAGCGAAGCGAAAAGAAAAGAAGAAATACTCGGTAGTCGAAACGATGATGATCGCTGGCAAGCAAATGTTCGCAGGCAAGGGAGCAAGCTTCTCGCATCGAGCGAGGCAAGGCGGCGGCGAGAAGGCACTAATGCGATTTAATGTCCCTACCCATACTCCGCGCGGAATATTGAGTTTGAAACCGCGGCAGCAAAATGCGCCCAAACTCGCTGTGCTCCGAACTTTCGACGTTAATCAAGCAATCTACGGGTAGCAGCTCATTTGATTTCTTGCGAGCGCTCGCTGGTCTAAACTGACCGATCGAGCCTCCAAAAGAGGGCCCATCGACAGGGCCAATTATTGGCCCAGCTCATTGACCAACTTCAAGAATGCCAATTAAAGCCACATATACATATATAGCAAATCAAAATGTATGTTTAATAAATGGAGGAATTGGTCTCTTTGATTTCGCCTCGAGTACCTATGTATATTACGGTAATAAAAAGTACGATTTATTTATTTATTTATTTATTGCTCAGTCCTTTACAGTATTAATAATAAAAATAATCTTTATGCCAGATACATATTCGCATCCCTTGTCATTTACACTGTTGCTATTTTGTGCAGTTTACAATGGAGCAATACAAATCAAAATTACAATTACAAACTATTACTGATCCAATGCAGTTACAAGCTAGATGCAATATGCATAATATATAATTTAGGTCACTAATAAGCATAATAGAATATTTGTTTGTGTGGCTAATTTAATGGAAATGAATAACAACCTAATGTTATGATAGAATGCAAATTCATTACAAATATTCATTTCAAATAATCGGCTTGTTCAAATGAGCCGAAATCGAATCAATGCAATTCTGCAAAATTAAGGTCCCTCTATGGCAAATTACCCCATTTACTATATATATAAATATGGGGATCGCCTCGAGTATGTATGATAGCGCAGAAAAAAATACCACTGGATAAATTAAGTTTACGAAATATTTCTGAATCAATTTCAGCTCTTCAGGATCAGCCGTTTTTGCAAAAAAAAAAAAAAATTGAAAATTGGATCTCGTATCACAACATTTAGCTGTCATTCGTTTTCAACTGTCTATCCAACAAAACCTTTAATATTATATAATAACCTAATTTACTGTGTATGATGTTACTTATCCATCTAATTTGCTATTTTATTGTATATGATGTAATTGTTAATAACTGTATATAATATTTGTTCGACTAATTAATTGCATTGTAAATATCCAAAATAAATAGCGTGATGGCGAAATTCGATTTAATTTTTTAAAATCAATCTAAACTTTCTACCGAGTTCTCGTAGCTATTTCCGAAATTGATTTGTCAAAAATAAATTTCTGATGCACAGTACTTTGTAGGTTTGGTTTACAATGTTTACAAGGCTAAACATTTGAACAATGGCAGTTAAATGTTGTGATCCAAGACCTAATTAAAAAAAAAATTTTGCAAAAACGGCTGATCCCGACGAGCCGAAATTGATTGAGAATTATTTCACAAACTTAATTTATCTAGTGGTATTTTTTTTCTGCGCTATCATATTTACTCGAGGCGAAACAACGACGACAAATTCCCCCATTTACTATACATATAAATATGTGCTATATATACCCGTAGAGGGACCTTAAGTCATCGAATAAATATTTTATTACCGGATCGTTATATGTACTCAAGGCGAAATCGACGAGATAAATTTCTCCATTTACTCTATATATATTTTGATGTGCTAATGATATGTACCAAGGAACCCGATTTGCCGTGATACAAATAAATAACACGACGGCGACAACTTTTGCTATAGTTTCATTACCACAGATTGCGGATGGAAAAAGTCAAAGAAGAGTTTGCCTAGCCGCGAGCTATCTCTCAAATTAATTTGGCGTCGAAAGAAAATCAGGCCAAATTGCAAAGTAAACCGAGAGAAGCGCCTCGCGCCACGTCGGCTCATTTCGCTCGCAGGCTTTGCTCGCCGCGACTTCGTTAGTCACTCTCGGGCGCAGAGCCTTGAAAACTCAACTGCAAGAGTCGCATATACATATCGACTCTCTCTCTCTCTCTCTCTCTCTCTCTCTCTCTCTCTCTCTCTCCTTTAGCCCTAATTGTCGGCTTCGTTCGCCCATTTTGTATTATTATTGTGAAACTCGGCGCGCCAATCACGCCGAGTTTGTTCTTTTTTTCTTTCTCGTTGAGCTTCCGTTTTATTTTCTTACGTAATTAGCCGCATTCTGCTTGATTTGAAGCTATTGTATAATGAGTAGAGACGGGTGTAGCTCGGAAGTAGATTTGTCTCTGCTGCTGTAGATATAGATATACGAAGTATAGGCGTCTTTCTCGGAGTTGAGCTATGCTGTTTGGCGTTTTCGAACTTTAGACCGAACAGAAAGATCGCAAGTAGGGTACAAAAAGGGGCTAATTCACGCGACTAGATCATCCGATCTGCATTCCACTGTAGGTTGTAGTTCAATTATTGGCACATCAGTTGGATTAAGCGTGCGCCTTAAGTAAATATTATTTATGATTTTGGAAACTCTCGAGTTCTCAATAAGTTTAATGAAATCTCATTCATTGAACTTAATTGTAAAAATTTAATCTCACCGCGTCAGCTGTAAGCTTACTCGCCGTTATTCGTTTCTTGATGCAATTCAACAATTATATTATAACAACTGATCGATTGATCACCATAATTGAATGAATTTAGACGTTTGAGGGCAGAACTTGATGAGAACTGGTTTACTTTTGCAAATTTCAGTCAATCCGTTGACAGTCAAAATCCTGGGCTCCAACCAGCCGCTCTCCGCCGGCCGGAAGTACAATCTGGTTTGCACTACATCTGGCAGTCGACCGCCCGCTCACGTCACCTGGTTGAAGGATGAGTCGGAACTCAAGACCAAAAATACCGTGAGTATACGATAATATAAATCTTATATTATATCAGTTTTTTGGCCCGGGCAAAAGTTTCATTTGCAACTTCCTTTCCTGTCGTCGGATCAGACAAAAAAAAATCAGATATCACGTGTATTTTTCCTTTGTCCGTTGAAAATGTGAACGCGAACAGGAATACGCCAGGCGCCAACAAGGTTCTCGAGAATTATGACCTACTCGTTGAAAAGTGGGGAACACACTTTCTCTCGCTCCCTTTTTTTTCCTCCCCTCGCTGCTCGACAGATCTTCAATTTGTGCAAAATTGACCTCTCGACGTCGACGACCAAGTTGAGCAAAAGACCATTTAAGTTTTCCAGGCTAATGGTTTAGCGCTAGAAAATTGTACGCGCGCGAGAACAACCGCGGCTCGAAAATCTTTTTATCCGACCAGCTAAATTATGCGGGTCGCGTCGCAATTGGTCGGTAAATGCTTTATAGCATGGCTCGCCGACTCGTCAATTATCAATTTCTTTCAGCTGTTCGTGCTCACAAAAGCTTATTGTTATTTTAAGACCAATGAATGATAATTCTTGCAATCAAATGGCAATTGATTTACGTTACGGTGAATGTAGTATTTATAAGAACGAGGTATAAAAATAATATCTATATATACGATAGAAATCATAAAAGTATTAATAATCGATGAACGCTGCAAGCCAGGAAAATGTTTCAGCGAAAGAGGCAGGACGCGCATGGAGCCATTAAAATTTAAAAAGTATCCCGCCACCTGATGTTTTATTCAAGCTGGAGCAAATGTATAGAGCGCACTCACCAATAATACGCCGTTTCCATTATTATTTGCAAAAAGCGGCTCGATAAATCGTATACATTAAAGTCGTCGAGCTAAAAGGCTTTTTTCCACAAGGATTCGCAAAAATAAATACAAAAACAAAATAAAAAAAGAAGAGATGGATTATCGTTTTTTTTTTCTGTCGAGCGCTGGATATTCGGCAGAAAAACAGAGAGCCGAGACAACAGAGCAGTGCGCGCTTATAATTCGATAGAAAAATAGAACGTTGGAGCGGTGACGGCGATTTTTTTTCTTTTTTTTTTCATTTTTTTTTTGGCCCTATTATCAAGACGTGGGTATATATGTACATGCGCGCGCGCGTGTTTGTTTGTTCATTTTTTACAGACAAGCGGCGAGGGCGGCAGCGCCAGCAACACGACTACGAGCGTTTTGTCGTTCACGGCGAGCAAGGCGGACGCTGGGAAGCGGCTGTTTTGCCGCGCGGAAAATCCAATCATGAGGAGCGCAGCCATCGAGGACGTCTGGACTTTGGAAATACAATGTAAGCTCGTAATTTACAGCGATTTGTTCTGGCGCTACTTCCTCTTCTTCTTCTCCTTCTTGCACCTCTTGTTTCTTTGTTCACTACCGTGGATTTAAAGAGCTTCTACGGGATTGCTTTTAGCTCGGCTCAAATTGAAAACTGTCCGAGGCCTCGGTTAAATTGGCAATAAAGCGAAAATTTTGCTCTGAAGAAAGAAAGTACAATTTTTAAATGTGTAACGCGCGTTGGAAAAATAGAGCTTGGAGCGAAAAGTGCATGACTGATGATCATTGGCTTTGCAGACGTGCCCGAGACGAAGATCCGACTGGGTACGAACCTGGACCCGAAGGCCATCAAGGAGGGAAGTGACGTGTACTTTGATTGCCTGATCGAGGCCAAGCCGCCAGTGTACAAAGTGGAGTGGAGGCATCAGGTAAGTGCAGCGAGGCATAGGGAGGCAGATGACGATGAATGTATATCGAATGCGTTTGCGGACTTCAGGGCGAGCCGCTGAATCACAATGTGTCACGAGGCGTGATAATAAGCAATCAGAGCCTGGTGCTGCAAGGCGTGGAGCGTCGGAGTGCCGGCAACTACACCTGCGTGGGCTTCAATGCCGAGGGCCACGGCGAGAGTCCGGCTTTCTACTTGGACGTGATGTGTGAGTAGCACAGACAATTAACAGACAATTAGCAAAGCGCAGCGGTTGATGGTAACGTTGGGGGGTCGCAGTCGCGCCGACGTGCAAGCCCAACCAGGCCAAGTTCCACGGGGTGGCGAAGAAGGAGAGGGCGAGCATCAACTGCCAGGTGGAGGCGAACCCGCCGGACGTGGAGTTCCGCTGGACCTTCAACAACTCGGCCGACAGCATCGAGCTGCCGGCGAGCTACGTGAGCCGCAGCGGCACCAGCTCCATCGCCAGCTACACGCCGGCCAACGAGATGGACTACGGCACGCTGCTGTGCTGGGCGAGCAACCGGATCGGCCGCCAGCAGGTGCCCTGCGTCTACCACATCATACCCGCCGGTGAGTCGACCGCTATTACCCACCTAATAACAGCAGCAGCAATAACAACCATTGAATGCACTGCTGTCTGTCTGCTCTATCTCCGTGAAGGCCGGCCGGACGTGGTGCACAACTGCACGGTCGCCAACACCTCCAAGAACTCGTTCACGGTTCGCTGCAGCCAGGGCTTCGACGGCGGCCTCACCCAGGCCTTCCTGCTGGAGCTGCGCGACGGCAGCAGCCAGCAGCTGCGGGCCAATCTGACCGCGAGCTCGCCCAACTTCAGCCTCGACAACCTCGACGCCGGCTCGCTCTACCAGGCCTACGTGTTCGCTTACAACGACAAGGGCAGGAGCGACCCCATGGTCCTGCAGGCCGGCACCCTCAGCCTGCCCGAGAAGCAGCTCACCTCCGACTCGGGTGCGTATATACACCGACCTGCCCTTACAAGCTATGCTCTTCGCGTAATCGCGTTGCAATCGTCGCGCGGTACGGCCACTGTACCACCGCGGGGCTTCTCACTGCGCTTCGCGACCGAGCATTTTACATATCATCTTCTTCGTTCTCTTTGTAGATGACCTCGCGATGAATTTTACCAAGTACGAAAACTTTCATAAGCAATTGGGTAATTATCATCAACTGTGTGTTTTGTCCGAGAGCTAGACGCCGGCCGTAGAGTTGTTTATTCGTTGGCTTCTGTGTAGTTACGTACCGAGAAAGGAGACTGCAGTTTGCAGCTCTCGTAGCAAATAGCAATTTGACTTGATTAGCCCCTGTGACGTAGGCTAGCTGCGCGTTGCGTTTCATCTCGTCTCATCTATTACCTCTGTCTGTCTGTTGCTCGACGAAAAAAAAAAAGAACGACCGAGGCCGAACATGAAGCTGACGCCGATGCTGAGCGTGATGATCGGCGTGGTGGCGGCACTGGTAATCGTCGCGGTCATCGTCATGATCGTCCTGCGAATCCAGCACTCGCAAGTGGACGAGCAATCGAAGGCGCACGCACACGAGGATACTTGCAAGGCCGCCAAAGCCGCGCCGATCCAGCGGGAGCTGCGATTCCGGGAATGCGGCAGCCTCATCACCGACGAGAAGGACCCGGACGCCCAAGTGTTCGTCAAGCTGGACACCATCAGCGCCGGCGACGCGAGCGAGAGCGACGAGAAGAATCCCGACATCATTCCCCAGCAGATCACCGGTACCGCTACTCATCATGCCGAAGCCCCGTCAGCGTCGTTGGATCTCTCATCCCTGATACTTGATTGATTTGATTTCAGACCTGCAAGGCTGCGAGATGACGTGCTTCACGGGCGAGGAAGTGTCGGAGTACCTGCGAAAGCGAAGACTGGTGTCGACGATCGAGACGTCGCCGTCGCGCGGTCTGCTCGAGAGGTCGGCGGTCGCGGCGGCGGTCGGCTCGAGGCCCAACTACGTCGGCTACTGCACGATACGCAGGGATATGCCGCTCCGCGACCTCTCACACGCCGTCAAATTCAAGCACAAGAACGTACGTTACTGTCCAGGCTCGACGGCCACGTCGCCGACTCCACGCAACCAGGTATTACTGAGCGACGATCTTGCAGTTTCAGCCGCTGGCGAGCGAGGCCTACGAGAGCGGCATGTGCACGCTGCCGCGACAGCACTCGACGACGCAGCACTGGCCGAGTCACGCGCCGGCCCCGATGTCCGTGTCGCCGACGGTCATGTACAGCGCCGTCGGGCCAGCCGGTGGCCCGTGCAACGTGAGCCTGCTGCGAGCCCACCCCGGCATCGTCCACCAAGCGGCGGCGGCGGCCACGCAGCAGCAGCCGCCGACGGCGGCAGCGCCCCTCGGCGCGGCTAATCAATGCCGCGCGCTCCAGCCCAAGGAGATGGGCAAAGTCGCGCCGAGCCAGAAGCAGGCGGCCGCGGCGCCCCTTCTCCTGACCAAACGCGAAAGTTCCGTCTGACCCAGCTGCGCTGCGGTTTAGACCGGCTGCTGATCACTTTGCCGCTGCGCTTATAGCGTTTTCCTGTCCAGCCAGATCTTCATTTTTCTTCCCGCGCCCGCAATACTCGCCTCCTTCTTTCATCCGGATACGATTTCATTGTCATTACCGTCGCAGCAGCGAGCCGCACTGCTTGTAAAGGAGTACGGCTGGGCTGTTTCCTTTTTCGCGATCCCATTCTCACTTTCAGCAAGCGTCGTCACACACCGTCGTACGTTCAATATTGGAGCAGTTCCAAACAATTTTTGAATCGTCGCATGCGCCGAATGCCTCGACAAAGATGATGAATTATTTAGCTGTGGTTGGAGCGTCAAAACTCTTTGAGCGGGTAAATATATGTGCGGAGCGGCGTTCACGCGGACTGAATAAATATTTAATGCAACGTCAACGGTACGGGTTGAGCTTTCATGAATTGCCCTGCCGAATATTTTTAAATCCTGCATTTGATCGGATTTTTTTTTCTCGAAAATATATCGCCAAACAAGTATAGACAGACTGAACCAAAATAATAAGGGAAAAGAAAAAAGAAACAAGAAACATACTTGTTTTGCGGGGTCCAGCACGTCGAGTCGGATCGTAACTCAGCTAGAGCGAATGAAAAAGACGAGCTTGCGAGAAAAACAGCGCAAAGACCTATACTGGAGAAGGACACGCAAAGCAAACAAACGGAGAATGAATATTCCGAGGGATGCGCGCGCGCTTGTAAATACACGCCTCGAACACGAGAATATTTTATACAATTACTAGTGAGGACTAATGCATGTACGAGGAAGCAACAAAAAAAAAAAAAGGAAAAAAAAACAATTGCAGCACCAAATGTAACACTCGAGCATTTAGGGCGAACTGTAAATTCACGAGGTTGGGTGGACTCGGACAAAAATATAAATGTAAATGTAAATGTATAAATACGTGGCAGCAGCAGCAGCAGCAGCAACGATGGAGCACGATTCCACGAGCACGCACGCACGCACGCACACACGCGCGCACATCGAGCCGGTGGAGGTTAACGGATAGCGGATAGCGAACGGGGGGTGAGGAGGGTGAGTGGGAGGGAGATGGATGGACGTTGGGAGAGAGGAACGGCCAAGGGGGAGGAGAGGAAGCGAATAAAGCTCGACTGGTGCGCGAGAGCTCCGGTAAATCATGCCCTTCGATAGTCGATTTGTCGGAGTAGAGAGCGAGAGAAAAAGAGAGAGAGAGAGAAAGCAACGGAAAAGTGTTTTGAAGAATTGACAGCAAGTTTTATTTGCTCGAGGCTCGTTCCCGTTTAATCTCGATAAATTTAGCCGGCTGCGCTGATTTATTTGTTAATCTAAACGTCCGCTCAATATTTGGAAGCCTCGCCCGCGGCGATTACTTGTCGATGCGCCAGATTTATCTGTCATTGCAAAACTTTCCGCGAGCAAGTTGCAACGGCGGCAGAGCTACGCGCGTCTCGGGGCCGCCCGCCCCCCAAGACACATTATTGCCATTGGCGAAATTGGCGCAAGCTCGTTGGCTGCGACGCACTGCAGGCGCCAGACTCTCGCTACTTACGCGCGTACACACGTCGCAAGCTTCATGCTGCGATGCACCAAACACGCAAACGCGTCGCGATCGCTCCGCATGTGTGCGCCGTGTCTGCCTGCCTGCTTGCCTACTATATCTATAGCTGCTCTCGCGCGACATGTCCTGCCTGACGATGCAGGCTGCTATAAGGCGAGCTAACGCAAATGCTCGACTGCAAAGCTGTACATATATAAAGTATACGTTTCTCTTCTACTAACTGTACCAAATAGCCTACCTATAAATACACACCAACACACACACACAAAACTCATTGTTTTTTCACAGCTCACCCTAACGGAGATGCGCCGCGACTATTATACAAGTTTACAAAATCGTTATACATTGTATCGATCTTTATACATACCTACGTACGTACATCGTAAGATTTCTATGACTGCCCCTTCGACAACAACTATACATAAACGTAATATAATATCGAGTAGATCGCAAGTTCGTTTTCTACGAGCACTAGCACATTAATTGCTTAGCGTCTGTGACATCGATATCAATATGAAACGAACGCGATAAAACGCGAGCGGAAACACCTCGTCATATCTACGCCGAATGTCGTCTGTCTGTCTGTCTGTCTGTCTGTTCGTAATAAGTATGCCTGCGGTTCTGGGAGTGTCTCCAATTCAATCAATGTCTTTCCCGCTCTTCCGTTTCCCTCTTTTCTTCTCGCCCCTAGTAAGCAACTCTCCTTATTCATTTATCAGTCGTTGCTATACAAGTATAATATACCGTTATCGAGCGAGACGATTCAATCGAATTTATGAATGGAATAAAAGAAAACCTTTTGCGGGATAATGCTCGAAAACATACAGGAAAATGCAAAAAAAAAAAAAGAAAAGGAACAAACAAAGCAACGAAGAGAAAATAGAAAAAAAAACTTACACTCGCGGATTATATGAGCATTCGAAACATTACTACGACATTGATAAAGCATAAAAAAAATAATAATAGGGAAACTGGAGGTACGTAATGTTCAATAATTAAGTTGGTCGAATTGCGGGTCGAATGCCGCTGGCGAATGAAGATTGAGAAACTGAAAAAAGTTCCGGATCTAGCAGAGTTCTGCGAACGTCATTTTTTCCTTATTAGAATTTGCATCGAGAACTTGAAGCTTCTTTCAATACGCGCAGTGATCATCCTTTCTGATTGATTCAAATCTGTAGTCCACAGTGCGATGGGTGGTGCGATGCAGTAAATGAGAACTTTATGAATCGTGTATATATTTTATTGAATGTGAAAGCTTATTAATTTTATATTATGGCATGAATTATAAATTTATACGACAAACCGAAAGGAAATTTCGTTGTTACTTGAGAGTTTAAAAAATAATTGTTATTATTCATTGCCATTAATGGAATTGATGCGTGTAAAGGAAAAGTACGATGTAAGGACAGTTGCTGTAATCATGCATAGAATGAATGATTCCATGTTCAGATTGAAGAGAATTACGGCAAAGCAAACGTCATCAATATTTATTGCATACGCGTGATTACGATCGCAAATTGCCTTTAGTCGACTAAAGGCAATTTATGAAACAGTAAAACTGCCAGATAAATTATTTTAAGAATTTGTTTACGTCGACCCATTAATAATATGTCTTTACGACAATTTTCGCACGATCGGCATGAACTTTCGGCATGCAAGCTTTTCGTGCGTTGTCAACTTGTACACTTTAGTTCAGTTCTAACAGCCAGTGCTTACCCAACTTCGTGTTACATAAGAAGTTCCGCAGTATTAAAAGAAACATTTTTATAAATTATGACTGACTTATATGCATGTGTATATAATATAATATGTATACATCTCAGTTGGTTTAACTTAAACGAAATATTTGATATTGAAATTTGTAAAAAAAAAATTCCGATAATTAACCGTTTGCAATTGAAACTTACCCTACACCCTTGTTGATTTTTCTCTAATTGAGAGCAGAAGATCACGAGGTACGAATTCACGAGTAGGTGGCCAAACGCGATCTGTAGATGATAAAAAGCTCTTTGTTAAGACCCATTTATTTGAAGTATTTTGATACAAGGGCTATTTTTTTTCATCAGAATTCCTTTAATCTCAGCTCTTCTATAATTACTTTCGAAAAAAAAAATAAGTACAAATACATTATTGCAATGTGAAACGAAGACTTCCCTAAAGATTTTTTGAAATAGCAAACACACGAGCTATGCAGCATTCGTACAATCTAGTTAAATATCTGTTTATATCCACCAATGTTATTTAAAAAAGAAACAAAAATAATAAAAAGACTTTGAACCGTAACAAGTGCAGTGTAATATAAGAGTCATGTGCGAATATTGAGATGAACTGATGTAATAATGATGAGAGAGTGCTAGCTGAAAAAAAAGCTAAATTCATTCGAGAAACTGTTAAATGCAACATGGTAAACTAATTAGCATCAAAGCAACAATCAGAATTTATAACAATCTTAACCATTTAGATGAATTGAACGCGCGTCACACGAGCAAATGTCTATAAAAATTTGTGTATTTACTTCGCTTTCATCGCTGGGATTTATCAGATTTTGATGAGCATATACTTTCGTGTATCAAAAGACTATTGTCTATACTTATATAGCCAAGATTCATTCGACCTATCGCGCGTCACCTTTGTACGTACGAGAGAACTGTTGTTTTGATATACTGTAAATATTCTAAAATAAATGATCGTTTTTATTCCAATTTACTGCCTTTATATTTGCCCTACTACTATTTCTAACAGTACGATCGTGAACTGAATAATTAACGTCGTCTGACTTGATAAATAGGCATATCGCGGACTCACCATTAAACAAATTGATGAAGGGAACTTGTTTGAATTTGAGCAGATAATCTCTTATATCATCGAGTGCTGTCGACTGGATCGATAAGAGATATTCCACAGCTGTAAACTCTGGTAACAGATGAGGAGTGATTACGTCTAAATTTTTCACAGCTTCGTTAATAAATTCCGTCTGCAATGTGTATTTCGCCAATAACGTTTTTTTTCCAATATTGCTGTAGAATTAAAATAATATACTCACGCTATCTGTCCTCGTGTCTGTCAAAGTTTCGCTTAGGGAATACATTTTCAACAGACAATTCTGCATGTGCTTTTCAACAGTACCAAAGTCCGTTTTTTCAATTTTTTCTAATAGCAAAGGTGGATTTGTTATCTGCGCAGCGAACCAGCCTGGGAAATATACCTGAAAATGAACAAACATTGAAGTAAATTGAAAAAAAAATTGTTCGACGAGGTGAGTGTGCATGTCATGTAAGTATAATGATGCTTCATACTTTGATTCCATTATAATATGCTGGCAAGGCTACGATGCGTCCGAAAGAAGCCGAACTGCTTGACAATAGAAGCAATAAATGTTTGTAAATGGTTTCTTCTGATGCCTGAAAATGTATTGGAAATTATCGGTATGAACAGTTCAAATCAGAAACAAAAAAAAAAGGGAGAAATACAAACACTTTTAACTCGTGAATTTAGGCTTCTGCAAAAGCACGAGCTATTCGAGCCTCGAGTTTTCCAGCTCACGCCTTTGAGCTTTTCAAATTTTTTTCAAAGTGGACATACATCATTTTCATTTCAACTTAATAGTAATGAATATCACTGTTCGATCAGCTCGAAAACTAGAATATTTGGGCAAATTCGACGTGTTAAAAGATATTTATAGGCTTTGCACGTGGAACAATTCGCAAGCTCGGAAGCCGAGTCCGAGCCGAGCTTTTGCAGAAGCCTACTCGTGATGCATACCTCAATCAAATGAAGGAAAAACTTTGGATACATCAGCAAGAGTCCCGAAATGTCTTCACCATATTGCCCATTTAATTCTTTAACATTGTTCTTGAATATCTATAAAATTCGAAGGAAAGTTAATTGAATCTCGCTACATTGCAGCGAGTAAGGTGGGTTCTTCTCTATAGAGCTTACATTGAGGGAATCGCTTATTGTGCCCTTGTATTCGCCAATGTAAACAAATCGAGTAAGAAACGAGGACTGATGATAAATAATACGCTCAAATTATTTTTACAATTAATTCTCGCATTTTACAATTAATAATACTGTTACTAACCCTATCAGCCAAGCTTAAATCGTGCCTAACAATATCGAGGAAACTTTTCCTCGCCGGCTCCTCCATCAGCCTCAACTCTAACAAACACAAGTTTCAGTTTTTCGTAATATCGAAAAAATATTACTCGACCCGCGGCTATCGAATCGGTTTATGAAATTTTCGGTGTGCCGATAAAAAATTATTCGCTAGGCTAAAAGTATAGTATAATATGAACAACATTTAACATTTGCTCAACTATTCCAGGCAAAATTGATATTTCTTTGTCCCATATTCCCATTGAGTCACTCAACATATTGATTGCTCTTTTTTTACTCCGCGTTATTACACTAAATTAAGGTTAATCAACGGAGCGACTTCAATTATTTTTTTTCCTTAATTTCCATTGTTTTAGACTTCTGCTGAATTCAATTTGATAAGCTGATTGATTGCGATATAGAAAATAATGGCATGATAGAGAAACATTTGGAAAATTTTAATATGACTACTGAACTACTGAATAAATTTAATTCGATTACGAGCCTTTTAATGGGATTTTTCCTGCATCGATCGTTGCATTACGATAAATTGATCTGCCCTTGAACTATTGAATAAATAAATAAATTAGAAAATCAATATCATAAAAGTGGAATTATTTGAAAATTATTGATTATATTTGTACAACAGTGGAAACTTATTGTGACAATAAAAAATTTTTAATTAACGAGCCAACTTCATGTTTCTACATTAATTGTTTATAATTCATCTTTTTTGTTACAATCATAATTACATTTCCTAACAGCTACTAATTTTTACAAAGTATTAACTTTTATAAAAATAAAGATCTATAATGATTTTTATTTCAATACAAAACCATAAATTAAGGCATCAGCAGAAATAGATATTACTACTTGAGTGAAAATAAATGCACCAACAATGTCACAAGTTAAGACTAAAGTACTATCACAAACAGTTCAAACTTCTATTTTGCATTAATGCAAGTCACTTTTTGTATTTTGATTTTATTAATATTGGAGTCGAGATTGCAGTAGATTCTTCAATCGAATTTCCTAACCATACTGATTTAGTGAATCTCCCTTTGATTATAGGAGTTTGCCATTTACTTGATGGCATCGCTGAATTAATAGTCACATCTGTTTCCATGCTTATGACTGGAATACTTAGAGATCTGAAAATGAATAATAGAGATACTAATTGGAAAATTGATCGTTCTCATTGAATAGAAAGTGTGTAAGGAAGAAAAGGGAAAAAAGAGATTTTTGGCTGTAATGAATTAACATGTGTTTATTGACAAAAATAATTTACAATAAAAAAATGTTCAATGTGCTACTCAAGTCACTTTATTGTATATGATTTACAAAATATTTACTTTGAAAAAGTGTTTTGCTATTCGATAATATTATGATTCAATGGATATTTCGGCATGAAATTGTAAAATGTCAAGTTATGGAGTTCTTTTACTTTCAAGTAGATACAAAAAGAAATCAGTGTACATACACGAAACTAAGGTAAAGTCAGAGATTTACAGAATGAACCAAAGTACTTAATAAGGGATGTTATAATTATGTACAGAAGATGTTTTACAAACATATTCATCAGGATTGCTTCTCAAGACTTCATGATGTAATAATACTCTAAGAGTAGAAACTACAAATGTTAGTGCCAAGGCACTTGATTTGGATGACTGATTGTGCCTAATTTGTAGTACCTTGTAGTAGAAAGAGACTGTTGAGTTCCTAAACTATGACTTGAGTTTGGAGGCGTTGACATAACAGTTTCAGCACTTTGTGCAGACGTTCCATCGCCTTTCAACACAGCGACGCATTTCCAGTTATTTATGTAATTATCTTTCCATAATCTTACACAGCCATCATCGCCAGAACTTGCTAATATTGTGCCCATAATATTCCAACAAACACGCCATACTGTACAATAGTGATCATCAAACTGTGCTATAGTTGTTATTTCAAACCTCTGTGAACCACTTTGGGCAGATTCCCTGAAAAAGAGCATTGGTCATAAAAAGATGAATTGATGAAATACTGAAAGATGAAAGTGAATAAAGAAGACTCACGGCAGTGGTTTTAGAGATACAATTCGAACATCTTTTGTGGCAATAGCTAGTGTGTGATAACTCCTGCCTAAATTTGGTGCGAATGCTATGTCATGAACAGCATCAGTTACAGAAGCTATGGTTTCAGTCTTTGTCCAGCGTCTTGCATTTTCCGCATACTCATATATGAAAACTTTTCCTCCGTTTGCTGCACTAGTGTCATCACTGCCAACTGCTATCATAGGTGGATGAAGTCTATGTATAAAGAACTCTTGTTAATGAACATGTGTTCAATTGAAAAATAACTGCACTGAGTATAATGCTCGTCTCTACCTTGATGGAGATGGATTCCATGCTAAGCAACTACAAGCAAGTTTGCAGCTTATGTCGTGCTGCAATGTCCATTGACTCAGGTTCATGACATCTGGAGCTTCATACACTCTCAAGACACCATCTGCACTGCACGTTGCTATCAGCAAACCCAATTGTTTTGGAGCAAACTTTACATCGGTCACGGACGTTCTGGAGTCTACTAAATTAGTTCTGCGAATCCAGTGTCGCATTCCTCGTTCACCTGGTCCGGAGCCTTCTCCAACTGAAATAGAAGTTATAACACGAAATCTTCTATGATATGTACTGTTTGAAAGAGAGGAGAAGAAGCAAATGAAATGAACTAACCAATTTCTTCCCATACGGCTGCTGTACGATCGAACGAGCAAGTAGCCAGCACCTGGCCAAATTCAGGATGTGCCCAGGTAACCTTCCACACCGATCCACTGTGGGCTTTCCACGAAGCAGTCAAATGCCAATTTTCATGTTCATCCTCATCCCAGACCTGTGAAATAGTTAATTGTTGAATTCTTCTTTGCAGTGGATTGTTTTCATAGTAGAAGCGAAGTAAACATTGTTTGGGAAAAGGCATGGACTAACCTTGACAAACTGATCACTAGAGCATGTAGCCATGCGCTGTCCGTAAAAATCATAAGCTATGTCGTGAATTAAATCCTTGTGCTCAGCGTTAATGCTGTGTGCCTCAAACATCCTGGTAATCTTTGAAAATCGTTGTCATTAAAAACTACCTAACGAACTACATACCACGAACTACTGCAAGGATATTTTAAAGTTATAGGTTGGAATCGACGAATGAAGCGCGCGGCGGTTTTGTATCGATACATGCGATCGCAACGGCGCTGCCGGGCTGCCGGTATGCTACTTCGTGTGTTGTTTACAATTGCGCAAATCGCAAATGCGACGACGACAACAGTTCGATGGCCGTGGATCCTACTTCTGAGACACCTATGTGCGTATGCGTATGCCAAGATTTACACTAATTTGTTCCTTTTTAAGTTACCCGAGTAACGGAAATCCTGTAGGAACCAGGGAATGGATTTAAAGAGACTCCCGCGCTTTCGATGACGACAGAGTGCGGCGCATGCGCACATTATCCTGACTTAAATTCAAAATGCGACTTCACGAAGGAGGCGGAGTTATTTAATTTAAAATTGTTCGTGTGTATGTATCTGTAGGTAGTAAGTAATGAAATGGCTAATTAAAAATTTTTGGATCCTAAATAGTATTTTGGAAAATAGTTTGGCGTAAATAGCTAGCGTACAAACTGTTAGCTAGTCTTGCCACACTGCTATAGCCACAGAGCTTGTGATATACATGTAGCAAATCTCATCAGCATGTATACATATACATACATACGCGATTGCACAGTGTGTCCAGCCCAAACTGACTTCAAGCCACAACAATATACATATCTAATTGTAAGTATCGCCTCAGTAGGTGTTTGACTTTGAAGCGGACTTGACCCTCAGATCTGTGTGCGTGTCGCGCGTCGCGCTCACCATCATATATTAAAAATATAGCAAGTTTGAGTAATAACTTTTGACGAAATATTTTTTTTATCACGTAACAATATATTCACAAACTCGCGCTGCTGGGCATTCGATTTTGGCACAAAATTACATCGCGCTATCTGTTGCGTGTTTCGCGGGGAGATGTTACACGATTACTGTGCGTAAACGTAAACAAACATTCGACGGCCTCGAGAGGAAGTCAGGCAAGGTGAGGTATGCGCGACTCTCGCCACGTTTTCTCTCGCGACAATAAATTGCTGCTTTCGTGAATTTGTTTCTAACGTGCAGCGAGAGTTGGACTGTCAACGCAGCTAATCGTGACCATTGCCATGGACAGGCCAGAAGAAGAGATAACAAAGAAGGGCGACCAATACGCAAAGGTAATGTCGTTGTTCTATCGCGATCGCGACGACTGACTTCGTATAGCTGATAAAAATGCAGCCAAGAGTAAGATATAATTGTTATTCCTCTTCTGTGCTGTGCAGCGCTTACTGGTTCGGAAAAAGGATCTGAATCAGTCGTTCGAGTCCTTCTCAAAAAGTTTGCGTAGACGCAAGAAGATCATGGACGCCATCAGCAAAAGGAGAATGACACGTAAGGCGAACAACGCGATAGTTGGTTGGCAATCGCAGAAGACCGATGAATTTCTCACGCGAACTTTGTTTTCACGAAGCGGTTGCGGCGAAGCCTGCGAGCAACAAGGCTGAGTTGGCAAACTCGGACGACGAGGAGGAGGAGGAGCAGGAGGAAGCGGAGAAGTCGTACGTGAGCACTTGGCCGGAGCAGCCTGCAGCAGCGCTCGAAACTTGCCGCGACCCGAGCGAACCCGACGAGCTGAACTTACACCCGCGTCGCTCCTCCAGCCAATTCCGCCGGGACTTCCTCGCTGGGCTTCTGCATCACGCTCCTGTCCATCTCTCGCAAGCCTGCAGCCCTACCAAGTTACAACCCAAAATCTCGCTTGGCGAGTACTTTGGCGCCAAGTCTCATAAAGGTCGAATCGATTATTGTTGTTGTTGTGGTGGTTGCTGTTCGTTTTTTTCTTCTTTTTCTCAATGTCTCAATTTTTATAGAGATGCGAGAGGCAAATTTTCTCAGCGACCACTCCGCGGCTCATCGCAAGGCAAAGCAGCAGCAAAAGCGGCAGCTGGAGTTGATGAGCGCGCGCGTCTTGGAGATACTGGAGCCGGAGGTGGTGCACGTAGAGCGCGAGTCGAGCAACCAAGCCCCGAGGGGACGCCGCGCCTCGGACATAAAATTCATTCGGGACAATTTTCCGAGTGCGCCCCCCGAGCCTGCAGGAGAGGCGGATTCGACGCTCACGTCCTTCGTCTCGGAGACGGCGGAAAGCAGAGAGCTCGATCGGCATGCCGAGAAGCTGCACAACTGCCGGCCGAGCGCGCCACAACTGCCACCCGAGACACCCAAGACGAGCTGCGTGTACCCGAGCTTGTCATCCATGGAGAGGAGGATGTCCGATCGCTGCTATAACGTCGTCACCAAGCAACTCGACTTCGAGAACGCCGAACCTCTTGGTTAGTGTCGCGCCCAGTGCTTGTCGAGCGAGTGACTCGTTTAACGCGGCGTACCTTTTCACAGGCCGCGAACAGTGTAACGCGGACGAAAGCTTCGACGCGGTGGCCGTGCAAGGAGTCACTCGGAGGATCAGCGACGAGACGTTTTTCGCCACCCCGATGCTGATGACGGATTCGAACCAATTGGACGGCCCCGGCCAGTCGACCAGATCGGGCTCCTTCTCAAGGGCCAACAGGAGCTTTCTATGCGACAACGTCCACCTGCCGAGAGCACGTCGCAAGCCCGACCTGGAGTCCACGCGAAAACCGCAGCAGCTGTCGGCCTCGCAACAAGGCACGAGCATATCGACCCTCACTCTGCCCAACACGCCGTCCAGCCCGTATTGTCCGCGCGCGAACGAGGCCGCAACGCCTGCGATGCCGTCCGAAGTGGAGAACTTCTTGAAGCTGGCGCTGGGCGAGGAGTACCGCGGCGGAGACGTCAGCAGCGTCTCGACCTCGGTGCAGGATTACAGCACTCCCAAGACGATGACCACAGCCACAGCAGCTGGCATCCAGCCCAAAGCGGCCAAGCACTCGGGCGCCCTCAACAGGAGCTTGACGATCTACAAGTCCTTTAGCAGCAGCATCAAGCGGGTACGCCATCAGATGAGCTCCGTCCGCATTCATTTGCTGACTATCCGAGTTGCATCCGCTTTTTTGCAGAGGTTCAAAGCTCGCGGCAAGCGAGAGCCCAGATTGGCGCAGCGTCACGGCTGCGACGAGGAGGAGGCGGCGGCGGCGGCGAGGCTGCAACCGCAGGTCAAGCGGCTGCTCGACCTGATGGAGGTGTACCAAACGCAGATCTACCAGGCGAGCAAGGCCCTGGACTTGTGCAAGGCGATGCGCGAGTTCCAGGCGAGCACCGAGCGCGTGGAGGTGGAGCGACTGCTGCTGATGGCGAGCCTCGGCAAGCTGGCGACCCGCGAGCAGATCCGGCGGCTCGGCGACCGCTCGACGGCTGCCTCGCGCCCCTTCTGCGAGCTGGCCGAGCTGACGATCGCCGAGCTGAGCGTGCCGCTGCGCGAGGACCTGCTGCGCCGGCGGGAGCGCCTGCAGGGCGGCGCGAGCGACTGCGTCGAGTGGTTCGTGATCGTGGTGAGCGAGGGCCTGCGGGTCTGGGCCAGCCCGGCGGTCGCCTGCCCGCTCAGCGACACGCGGGTCAACTTCCCCGGCCGGCTCAGCCTCCCGGACATCGCGCCGAGCTTCCGGCTGAGCGTCAGCGTCTACTCGATGCGGCTGCAGTGGCCCTCCCTGCTCTACAACCACGAGGACAAGTACCACATCGAGCCCGACGACGCCGAGGCGCTCGAGCGCAGCTGGCCCTGCCCCTGCCCGTCGCCCCAGCGCCTCCTCGGCGCCAAGTCCCCGAGCGCCAAGCCCGCCGTCCGCTCGCCCAAGCAGTACCACGTCGGCTTCTCGGGCATCAAGCAGTCGGCGTTCCTGCTCTGCGCCAGCCTCGAGCTCAGCCTCGAGCAGCTGGACCCGCCCAGGTCGAGCTGGGCTCTGCGCCAAGTGGTGAGGCATTTTTTGCGCCTATCGGCCGATGCAGTAGTAGTCGATCGGATGGATGATCGTGCGATTTGTACGAGCGAGTGCAGGTGAAGGACGACGAGGACTCGGTGCTGCAGGCGAGCCTGGACATGGAGCTGAGGTGCCGGCTGCGGCTGTCGGTGCGCCACGCGGGCTTCCTCACCCTCGGCGACGCGCCCGGCGGCGTGATCGACTGGAGCCGGCGCTGGTGCGTGCTCGAGGGCCGCAGCCTGCTGTTCTGGAACTACCCGCGCGAGCAGGAGGACAACAAGCCGCCGCGGCACGCGATCGACCTGCTGGACTGCCTGTCGCGGCGCGTCGAGCTGGTGGAGCGCAGCCTCTGCCCGAGGCCGCGCACCCTGCTCATCGAGACGGCCAGGAGGCGCAGCCCCGACGACGAGGACAGCATGGTCTTTCACTGTCGCCGCAGCTGGACCATCGTCAGGTATGTGCACCTACCTACTTGCGCTGCTAGATGCAGGCCCGCCTCGAGTATTTTTCCATTTTTCCTGCACGCTCGTTCGCAGGAATTTGCTGTCGTGCGACACCCAACGGGACCTGAACGAATGGCAGTCGAATCTCAATCACGTGGTTTCCGCTCTGCGCGACTGGAACCTCGTCCCCGACACCGAGTTCCTGCAAGTCAGCGACCTGTGATCTGTCATGTACACCTCGCAGCAGCAGTCTACTTTCTTCGTCGTTTCGCTGCAGCTGCAGCTGCATTTTACACGCTGAAAATGGGACCCAATTCGAACATCTATATTATTATTAATTAAGCGCTTTACACAGCGCATTTCTGACATTACGCTTACGACTTTGATGCGCCGATTGATATACTTATCTTTCATTTCTTTTTCGACTTAGATATATCGTTTATTGAACAATTACAGAGACACAGCTTTTTTAGGTACGCAACTGATCTTATAATATATGTATATATTACAAAAGAAAATGTACATGCGTGCACGGTGATGCACACCTGATTCACTTTTATAATCGCTTTTATAAAAATGATAATTTTGTTTTTATTGGAAGACTGCGCGCGAGTCCAAGTTCAAGTAGTATTTTTAAACATGCGCGCACTCTATAATCATTTGAAGATGGCGCTGATATACTTAATATGCGCGCGATTCTAGTTAGGTGTGTTTTGTTGTAAAACTGCTTTAGGTTATAAAGCGCTATGTACCTAAATTGCAAATGATTACGAAATAAAGATTTCTTAATAATAGTGCGCACGAGTTATTTGTCGAACGTTATCCTTCTGAAATGTGGCCTGATCCGTTTGATCCTAAAAGAAGAAGGCTCAGTTTTATGAAAGGAACTCCAATGAGGTTTCATTCCTACTTTCTGCCTGCAGTGTCTACAGTAACCATCTTTGGATGCCTCAGTCTACTCCAGTAATGTTTATTATTATACATTTTTATATGATCATGCCATTCAGTTCTACTTGTTCAACACGTCAATCTGGACTTTTTACAATATTTATTACAATCTTTTAGATACGTCCCTTATATCCAAACGATAGTTGAAAAATTCAAGGAAGATACTATTGCTCGCATACCTATAAGACAAGCAAAAGCCTTAGAGTTCGGAGAATTTGGTAGTGCTATCTCTAGAAGAAGAACAGAACATGAAGAAGATGAGATGAAAAAATGGTTGGACATGGCTTAATTTTTCCTGCAATAATGCATAAAACTGAAAATAGCAAACTCAACATACAAGGCAAGTTACGCCTGAAAAAAAGCAACAGCGACAGGTATGAAGATGACATCTGACAAACTTTTTACTGTACATCAATAGATTACTGTAAATTAATTATTAAAGTTTCTTCTTGCTTTTCAATATCTGCCTTTTGATTCTTTCCCTTTGAAATTTCACTTCAATTTGCCAGTTGAATATCGCGGTCTGTCGAATTACAAGTCCATTTCTGTTATCTATCATTAAATTTCCAGTAGTTCCTTATAAAATAAAATTTGCATTAAATAAGTATTCATTTGTACTCATGCATCGATATATTCTAGTATACAAGGTCTAGTTTCAAACTCAGATAGAAAGATGAGTTTTGATAATGAGGCTCGAGAACAAACAATATATAGTAATAATCAATCATTTCATAAAGAAAATTTTAAGTCCAATTCTGAAGATAATGAAGACGATAGTTTGGCGGATTTCAAGTCACCAAAGCAAGAAACAGTACGCAAGCCAATTTTCAATCAATATAAAGTAGATGCTGGAAAGAAAAAGAAGAAGATAACCATGTCGAAAACCAAGTCAGCAGTTAAGTCAAGAAGAAGTGATGTAAATCAACCATCCATAAAAGGTTCTTTATTGAAACCACAAACATCTCATCAAAATCAAACCGACGTTAAAGAAGCTGTTCTATGCCCTGTGTGCTTAAAACCATTTAAAGATGATGCCACATGCACTGGTCATATGAAAAGTTGTGCAGCTAAAAACAATGTTTCAATCAAACAATTACTTGAAGCTAAAAGACTTCAGGATCGTCAAGCACAAGAAAGACGAGAAGTAGGGCTACTGGCAGCTCCAATTATACCAGAAAAAAAGAAGGCCTTCCGAAGTAAAAACTTTGTAAGTTTAAATTATTTATGTTTAAATTGGCCAAATTCATTTTTCATATTTGAGAGAATAATCAGTTATTTTACATTCTTTTATGTAATTTGCAAAGTTGAAAGTTCAAATATCAAACCAATTAAAGTAACAATACTTTTATTTTAAAATATTCTTACCTTCATTGTATATTTCGAATTTACTCTAAAACTTGATATTTATCTAGAGCACTGAGGATGATCCACAACTACAACTTGTATTAGCTATGTCAGAATCTCTTTATGAAGCGGAAAAAATGGGAGAACTAGAGGAAGCTGCATATTTAGCTGGCATTCCTTCAGAATATATCACAGAATTAAATGAAGAAGAACGCAAGAAAACATTGCAAAGCTTTGGTTTTACTACAAATAAACCAATGGTCGATATTCCTACCAATAAGCAAAGAAGAAGTAAGCACTGATAATGGTTTTTTTAATTATTTTTAAGTATGTCTCTCTAGTTAACAATGTATTGGCCATTTTTTTTTTATTATTCACAATTTTGTATAGTTAATCTTTTTGTTAATAATAATAATATTTTCGCATAGAAAAATTAGTTGTTCCTACGGTTTTGCAAACACGATCAAAGGAAGATAAAGATCGCGTTTTGACTGAGAGGATAGCTTGCATTTTAACAGGAGAAGATGCACTTACTCAAGCTCAAGAGAAGACTGCAATTACTTTAGAACATAGAACACCAACGTCAATTATAAGTAAATTGCTGAAAAAAATTGAGAAAACGGTAATGTTAAAGAATACTTTATGAATATTTATTTTTATCATTGTATTTTTGTATCATATATTCTTGAGTAAGATTTATAGGTTATGTCAAAAATTCGTAAATATTTAATATACTATAAAATCTTCTTTCACGAACTCAAACTCAATGTTTATAATACTTTCTAGGATGATAAATTGTGGGATCAAAGCAGATTAACAAAGCAATGCCATGGCTTTTACGTGAATGAACTGAAAACTCATTTTGTAAAGTCCACAAAGCCACCTGTTGAATCTGAAACTCAGGTGAGTAAAAATGGTCTATTTTTTCAATGAAAACGTAAAAAAACTCTCCTGTTCTATCCTAAATTCATGATATTTAAATTTTTTTTTGTTTATTCTTTAGAAATTGCTCACAGAAGACTGTGAAAAACAAAATGCTCAGACATTAAACACTTCTATTGTATATGAACCAATGGACCTTGATGTAATTATTAACAATCAAGAAGTTGAACAACATACTAGTAATTGCGAAATATTCAATATGAATGAACTGAAAAGGGATGATTTTGAATTTGAGTTTGTGCAAAATTTTATGGATGGTTGGAAAGAAGCTTTGAATGACAGTTCAGCTAGTGATGTTGTCATTTTTGTCAAAAATAACAAGCATATATACGCCCATAAATTGGTCTTTCATGTACAATGCCCAAACATTCTCCTTGATATAGAGCCACTGGAAGCAGTATCTGATTCACCAATTGAGCAAAAAATATCATGGCTTGATAAAGAACAAATTTCAGCATTAGCGTTTTTAGAGTTTATTTATAGCGGAACTATCAGCAAACATATAAACATTTTTTATGATGAAGAATTAATACATCAAGTTGAACAGTTAGCTAGATTATACAGAAAACAAAATTTATTCACATATGTAAGGGAAAAACAAAAAAAATTCCGAATTCAAAGAATTAATTCAGAGCAGTTGGAAAATTTTAATAGTATGCAGGAAAAACAATTTACATATAGTTATCACAATGACCCAAAGAAGAATGAAATTCTGCTATTCAAAACAGAGGTAAGATATAATCTTTTCATAGTAATGTGTATGAAATAATGCAATTTATTCAAATATGATACAATTTGTTTTATCTTTAGCTTACCCAGAAAAATCCACATGTAAACATTGATTGTTCAGCTGATAAATTAGTAGCAGAAAGTATAGAATCCAATAATTTGAAGACTGAACCATCGATTGGTAGACGAATTACAGCATCTCCTGATTTATTCGATTCAGAGGAAGATGAAGCTAATAGTTCAAAAAGAGGCTCAAGAAGAATTGAAAATTCAAAGACTGATACATCTGCAAATCATAATATTAAAGAAGAGATTGATCATGCACAAGATTCTGACGAATCAGACCTAAACTCTCAAAAAACACTTGTGAATCTGAGTAGATCAGTTAGTCCTTTGGAAAACATTCATGAAGCAATAACACCGCCATCAGGGCGATCACCAATAAGACATGGCAACCTACTTGACGAAGATCAACTTTTCAATGAACGAGAAATTACTGAAGCAGTCACGCCCAAATGTCAATCTCCTGAAAACGCTGTTGACATAAAGCAAGAAATCATTAAGAGTGACGATCTAGCCAGTGCAATCACTCCAGAATACATTCCATCAACAGAACTCAATGATTATGTTACACCAAAAAAATTTGTGTATGCCAGCATAACACCAAATGACAAAATGGCTCAAGATGATATTGATGAATCAATCTACAATGCAGTTACTCCTCCAAGGCTCCAAGAAGAATCAGACCAAATGATTGACAAAAATGTCCATAAAATCAAGAGTGAATTGACAATGTTTATTGAGAAGGTACAGCGAAGAAATGCTAAGGATATTATGGATACAGATTCTGAAACAGATACTCCCGATAATCAAATAAGACCTAAAAATCCTTTCTTAAAAAAAGATCAAGACGATTCTTATAGGTATATACGAAATAATAGAGATCAAAAAAATCATAAAGCAATTAGTTTATTAGAAAAAGATTTGTTAGACGAGCAAAATGTGCAGAAAAATCTTGAAAACGTTGAAATAAATTTTAACGAAAGCATAAAAAATAGTTCAGAACGTCTCAGGAATGATAATCCTTCAACAAGTAAGCTTCAACAAGTACCTTCTGGTAAAAGTTTCACATTTCACTCTGAAAATACAAAAGAAGATGTATCCCTATCTGATGATGAAGTTCAGGATATAACAGTTGACGAGACTGAAATGTCCATGTACTCAGAGTATATAAAATCCAATAAAGGTGATAACAGTATTGCTGTTTATCGAAAGCAATTAGATTTCAATGAACAAAAAGTGTGTATAAGTGACAAAGCTTGGTCTAAGTCAAATACAAAAGAAAATTCAAACGTTTCGAAGCTTTCAAAAACCTCCAGGAGTACAGTTTCTCAAAGTGCAACAGTAAAAAAGCTAAAGCCAAAAATTATTGAAGATATAACGTTGGTGTCTGATTCTGACGAAGAAGAAAGCCCTTTGAGAACATTTCTCAGAGATAAAAGCAAAAAGAAAATTTCTAGAAATAGCCTTGTCGCGGAAGTGAGTGATAAAGATTCAAAAATCGACACAGCAATGCCAGCATCCAACACTGAAAATGATGGCACATTTCGATTAGAATCGATTAATGAACCATTAGGTCTTAGTGAAGATTCTAAAGTATGCAATTCTGCAGTATTAAAGGATAAGTCGAAAAATAAAGTGATTGATTTATCTGTGGATTCTGACGATGGCGTTGTTCATAATGACAGTATTATTCCAAATAATCATCTACTAGCCCAATCAGATAACTCATTCAACAAACCAAAGTCTTTTGTAATGGAGCTTCAAACTAGTATAGATAAGCGCAAAGAACTTGAAAAAGCTGAGAAAAAAAGTGAAGATATTGATTTTGAGATCAGTAAAATATTGCAGTCAAGTCAAGAGATTACTAACGTCGATAAGAACTCGAACAGTGATCAAGGAGAAGTTAATAATACAGAAGAATTTAATGAAGATAAAAATATGAATATTGGAGCACTTAGCTCTGAACGTAAAATAGTTGATTTGAGTCCAATATCTATTGTTTCCAGCCCAGAGCTTTGTGAACTTGATAAAAAAAATTCTCAAAAATCGAAGAAAGATAATGATAATAAGTATTCTAATTATTCACAAAATAGTGCAATCAGCTTGGCATTGGGAGAAAACGGTGACTTTGATGTGTTAGCTTTCGACGATTGGAACGTAAAAACTCCACCCAAAGAAATTATCAGAAGTACAAAATTCTCTGAAGAATCATTAAGAGCCAGTTCATCTGTCAGGAAATTGAATTATGACGATTCCCCTTCGAATAGCACAGAATCAGGTTGTTCCAAAGCTCTCTCAAATTCGAAGGGCGGTCATAATCAATCAACTTTGATATCTTCGCCAATATTGTGTCAAAATAGACGTAGCTCAGGAGAAACCCGATACTCGTCTTCAAAAATTAGCAATAAGACGAAAAATAACCCAGGAGATACAAGAAAATTAAAAGTAAAGTCTGCATCTGCGTCGAGTTTAACAGGAAAAATGGGAAAAACCGGCGGACTTAGTCTACACCGATCTTCTTCGTTCGTCACTCCAGAACAGAATAACAAATCTGCAAATGATGGTCATAAAGATATGACACCACTATTGGATTATAGCTCATTAGATACACCTAATTTACAGGTAAGTTCATGCAAGTTTTTTTCCGATATTTACATGATCTTGTTATTCATTAATAACTTTCCAATTTTACAGAAAGAATTGAGAAAGTTCGGCTTGAAGCCTCAAAGTAGAACAAAAGCTAAAGCATTATTAACGCATATATATAAGGAAACTCACTCCCAACCATCAGCATCGCAAAAAAGAACTTCAATTAGTGGCTCGTCAAGCGAAGAAGACGAACCACCTGCCAAGAGGCAGTACGTCAAAAGTGTTACAAAAACAACTTATGCTGCAAATAAGCATCGCTCGAAAACAGAAAAAAGATCTGACGATCGGTAAAAAGATTTTTACGATATTTCTTATCAAGTCATGTACTACATTGCGTTATCAGTTTCATGCACATTAACTATTGTTACAGCTCGGTCATTGCTGAGGAAATGGATTTTGATGAGCCAGATGTCGCAAGCGTCTCTCAGAATCCTGTAAGTATCAAAGACGCGTTCTTTAAGCTGATAAAAACTAATAGAGAATTGTACAATAAAGTTTTGACGTACGAACCACTGGCATTGGAGACTTTGCATTCAATGTTAAAGCAAAATGGACTCAAGTGTCAACTCAATAGTTTAATGAATTTTCTGGATGAGCAAGTTAGTACAAAGAAACAATGTCATCAGATTTTGACAGAATAAACGATTAGCCGTTGGTTATCATTGTGTCGAATTGTTTGTTTCAGTGCATAACGTTTCAAGTCAAAGCTAACAAAGGCGACCGCATCAAAAAATAAAATGTTATGAGAGATTCCTCACATTTTCGATTTCGTAGGGCCATAAGATGTTGATTTTTTTATCACAGGAAAATTATTTTTATTAAACTTAAGCGAAAACAGCATGTACATAATTGACCATGCGAGTCGTGTGATATTTCATATAAAAACTGCCTAACTATAAAAAGTTAACTCTAGTTCTAAGCTGTATAAAATTTTTGAGAAGCCATATTTTGATATAAAGATTATCTTAGTTGTTTACAGCAGTCATGTACTTGAATAAATAGTCATCAGAGAAAAAAAAACAAATTCTTCAATTGTATTGTGTCGCTAAAGACTAAATAAATGTAAGACTTGTTGTACGCATATTATTTTATTAGATATATCGTAGAAATTACCGTTGAGATCAGTCTAAATAATGTCAAAATTTGACGCAATGACAGGTGTTTCATGAAAAATTAGATTTTTCCAATCGGAGTTCTGATTAACGCACGCATAAATTATTAACTACGAGCGATCAATTTATTTTCAACAGGCTGTAAAAATTCTTCAACGATAGCCGACACCATTTCATTGAGGGTTTTCTGGAGTTCATCCAAATCTCTGAAAAACAACAAATGTTTGTTAAATTTCATTTCACTAAGATTAAAGCGATAAATCTGAACTTTTGAAAAATATAATTATGTTATCATTACATACTTTTGATCGGGCGAGGCGCAAAGTTCATTGTAGTACTTGATTTTCGGCTCCGTTCCACTAGTTCTAAGTGTACAAACTAATCCATTTTTAAAGGTAAAGGTTATCATCTCGCTCGACTTGGATACTGGCAGAACTGCTTTATTTCCAGGCTTAGTATTATCGTATCCTGTGGTTAAGTCTCTGACACTCGTGATAGGATATCTTCCTCCGAGAAGGCCGGTTGGGTACTAAAATAAAAAAAAAAAGATAAATGTTGACATCTAACGTGAAAATCGAGCAAAGCTCGTCGTTTTCATAATGAGGTATTAACATTTTCTCGTCCACTATACATTCTTAAATAGTCGGACAAAGGGCGCCTAAAAATAGGATACTTAAGAATTCAATTGTATATCGAACGAAAGAAGAAAAAAAATATTGCGCAATGCCATGAAGGCGGTGAATGAAAAAAAGTCGTAGAAAAAATCTAAAATCAGTAAACTTACAGAATAGTAAAGCCCTTTTCGTCAAACAGCGGCGCAAGATGATAGAGGGACTGCACCGCAGGGATAGCCAAAAATCCCAACAGTAAAGACGGTACAAGGGTCAACGACGTCAATAGTACATGCTGAAGTTTATCCAACCAGAACGCCTTGGCGGCCGACATTGTCAAGAATGACAATACTTTCAAAAATACCGAGGCTTTGACGGAGAAGGAGAAGAAGAAGAAGAAGAAGAAGCACTGATCAGGACACGCACAGAGTTGCGGCGTGACTCAAACCAAATAGACTGAATAGTCGCGAGGCCTTGATTTGTCGCGAGCCAACTGATATCGCGCACTATACTGCAGCAGCAACTCACGATTGCGCCGCTAATGTCTATGCTGTCGAGCTGAAGCAGTTGTGATTTTCGCGACTATAGAGCGACAAGGCATGTGCTTAGCGCGATTGTGCGACTGACAGAAATGACGATGCCGGCAATTTTTTTCTTTTTTTTTCTTTCCGAACAATTCACGTGTGTCACCCACGCGACTTTGTCACTTGAGTTTGCAACTTTGCATTACATTGCGACCTGAACGCATTCCTTATCGCTCGATTTAATCGCGATTCATATCGGAAACCTACATTCGCCAGATTATTAATTATACAGCCTCTCATTTTTCTTTTTCTGTAATCGCAACGACTATTATCGACGCATATTGACAATAAAACGGCTAATCCGGGCAATAAAGTTTTATTGAATCGCTATTTAAGCGCTTTTCATTTCTAAGAGCTACACTATCCAGACGACAACATTGCAGACTTGCTTCGATGTCGTTAAATAAAATGCAATCACAGTATACTTTTCAATCAATATCTGCAAGTTAAGATTATTCAATGAAAAAAAAAACTGTAGCCACTACGTAGAAGCAATGAGCCCCGCTCTTAATTAATCTATTTTTCCAAGTGCTGATGTCAGCGTGAAATGTAAATATTTCATTTGAAATTGAAATACTTCGAGCAAAGGCGATCGAACTGCGATATAATTTCGTAGTTGTTGATCGTGTGCGCGTGCAACTTTAAAAATGTTAAATCAGTCAAGACCTAAAATTCATTCACAAGCATATCACTTTCGAAGGAACTGGTACGCCGATTATAATTGGAACGTATTCATCATGCTGACTTCCAAAAGCAACGAGCATCATGATAACAGCAATTTAATATTGCCAATTGGAATTTTTGATCTTGAAAACAACTCGGACAACTTATTTTTTAATATCATAAATTATTAGCATTACGTATGACATTTTTTTTATTCCTTCTATTGACGCGACGCGTTACGGAGTGTACGCAAAAAATTCTTGCGCAACGAGACGCGGAAGGAGTGCTGTAAAAAAGCTAATGAACATTTGCTGTGCTCAATGTGTTTACCGGAAAACATTCGTGCATATGCGTCACTGATGGCTTACTTTTGTATGAGTGTTGGTGAGAACGAAATGCAATGTTCGCGAGCGCGCGTCCGATTGTATGTACAATACGACTATATCGGGCTGTCGCGCACGCAACAGTTTGAGATAACAATGAAATTTTTGCTGCTCGAAAATTTATTTACATTCGGCCTCGCATTCGGCCCAGAAACAAAAAAAAAACCAACTGGTTATAGGAAAAAGTTGAATTGAAATTTTCAATTGTGCTTTTGAGTTGAAAATCGAGTTTTGAACTGCTTTAGTCGTAATATTACATTTTTCAAAGACTTATAACTTTAACGTGATCAAATGAAGTAATTGATTAATGGTGAAGCAGTTAGTTAATTAACTAAATATTCTAATTCATGCCTTTGAATCTTACCGAGTTTTCTTTTCCGTCGTACTTTCGCAACCGATTGAAAATCGATTTGATTGTTTCTTTCTCGTGACATATCCAATAGGAATTGTCACTTATGTGGTGTCCATACTCGCAGTATATTTCATCCAATTTTTCAATGAGGCTAAGCCCTATACTGTTGAGATAAACTGCCATCTCAGCAACGCGAGCGCCTGCACTTACGCCATCCTTATCTAAGACGTTTGGACCGCACATGAAGCCGATAGCTTCCTCGTAAGCAAAAAGCACTGTCTTTCCAGATTTTATCAACTCGGATGCTTTATTGCCCATCCACTTGAAACCGGTCAACGTTTCCTAGAAGATCAATATGCATCTAATTATCTATTTACGTGTGAAGTTTAACTATAATTAGTTAACAAATCGAAATTACCTCAAATTTGAAACCCTCCTTTTTCGCCATAGAAGCAAGTATTTTGCTGGATACCGTCGATGCTAACATGTAAACATCAGCTAAATTGACGTCAGGACATCTAACTTTATGTGTATGTAACATCCACCAGCCCAATAATGCTCCCAACTCGTTTCCAGAAAATATATGCCACTGGCCGCTGTAAATGTGAATATTAATGAATATCTATTTTATGTAAATATTGTCTTTTAAACAATAGCTTACTCTTGCTTTTTCACTGCACATGCAAGTCTATCTGCATCAGGATCATTGGCTATGATGATAGAGCAGTCATTCTTGTCTGCTGTTTTAATACTCAGCTGCAATGCACTGGGCTCTTCAGGATTGGGAAATTGAACGGTCGAAAATTCGGGATCAGGATCCTTTTGCTCTTCAACTACTATAAAAGGCTACACAGAAATCATCATTCAACAAATACCTACTATAAACGACTTCATGCTTCTAGCAAATAATTTGTTGCATTACCTTGAAATTAGCAACTTTGAATGCTTCAGTCATGTAATTGTAACCAACACCATGTACCGGTGTATACACAAATTTAATAGTAGTCTTTTTGTTGATTTCCGGATACAAAACATCGTTTTTAACATCGTCAAAGTAAGATGCCATAACTTCTGACAATGGATCTTTGAACAGAAGATTGTTGTATACAATAGAAGTGTCCCAAGATTCTGCCAGAGGTTCAAGGCTTTCTAAAATATTCTTTTGAATTTCTTTGTCGTGAGGCGAAATTATTTGTGTCCCATTCTCCCAATAGACTTTGTAACCATTATCTTCTTTTGGATTGTGTGATGCAGTTACCATAACACCCGCAGCACATTTATATTTAAGTACTCCGTATGGAATGAAAGGTGTAGGACAGAGTTGTGAATACATGTATACTTTGATTTTGTTGTTTAAAAAGATAGCTGCAGTCAACTCTGCAAACCTGCAAAAATATCATTCATAATTGTTTGAAATCATTGTCAAGCCACATAAGGTACTATTACAGCTTCAAAATAAGTTCAGTTTACCTTTTACTGTTGTAACGACCATCATATCCTAATATAATGCCCTTTTCTCTGACATTTGGAATAACTTTCATTAGATATTTGGCTAAGCCTTGTCCTGTCTGTACAATTACCAAATCATTCATTCCATTATATCCTGGGCGCATTTGTCCTCTAAGGCCAGCTGTACCAAATTCAAGTCTCTTGAGAAATAAGTTTGAGAGAGTTTTGATATCACCATCATCAATCAGCTGCTGAATTTCTTTTTCTGCTTCTTTACTCTGCATGGAAAGATTAAAACGAAAATTGTATTTGTAGTACTACAAAAAATCAGACAATGGTATATACTAACTTTGTTCCAGTTGAGCCATTCATTAATTTTATCGTCTAGAATTGAATTTCCAGTGGTCGTAAAGTTGGGAGCCATGGTTGAAATTAATTCCAGTGTCTTTGTAAAGAGCTCAACTGTGATAATAGTAGTGGACTCTTCTTGCTTTGGAGTAGTCAAATGTACTGAAATATGATAAATTTAAGATTAATCAATGTTTACCCATTTTCTGACAAACAAAACAGCCATTGCAGAAGGTCCACATTACGAAATTCAGCAGATGCTTAAAATTAAGTGGAGCAAAAAAACCTATAGTTTCTTTGTAAGCTCACAGTCATTTTATTTCACGTATTTGACAAAAAAAAAAGCCCTGAATAATAAGTTATTCAATTGATTTAGCTTGAATTTGTCTACTAATCAAAACATTTCGTGATTTCAAGAGTGCGTGAAAAGCGCGTAATCCGTCCACGGGTTCTTTCTTATCTCGCTACACTCAATTTATTATATCTACCAGATAATAAGCGACGCGAAATTGACTTGTGTCACAAATCTCTTTCTGGTATAAAAATCTTCTGAATGATGAAGTCTCTGTCGGTATTTAATGTCAGATAAATACTCACGTGATTCAAAAAATAATTGCGTAGATGTTTCATAATTAACGTACATAAACAAACTTGTATCTAGGCTTGTAGGTTATATAGAGCGTGCACTGAAAACTTGAAGAGTTCATCAACAATTTCCAAATAATTGTTAACATCAAGTTTTATTTGAATTTGAAAAAAAATCAAATAAGTACCGAATTTCTAAGTTTATTAGCTGTGCGCGCTCTTAATTGTAAAAAAATGTATTTACATATGTATGTATTATTTTAAAATAAGCAAAAGAATATAAATCCTAAAGTTGTAAAAAACAAATTAGTTATGTTTTTGCAGTAACTACTGCACGAGATCAAAGATGATACATTTTATAATAAAAGAACGTATATATATATATAGATACTTTACCGTTTCAAGCTTAAATTGATCAATTTATCGATAATACTGGCTTATATATTTTGTTCATCTGACTAGTGACTGAACAATTGACAAAACACTGACTCAAACTCCCAATGAAACAATCTAAATGACAATTACTTAACCATAACAGTTAAACCGCAACATCGCAAAAAAGGTAGTCAACGCAATTGTCAACAACAGCGACGTGCCAGATCAGACATTCGTTGACGGCAAAAAGGTTATATGGTAACGTAATATTCTACTTTACCGATTTATATAATGTTAATATATATCGAATAATACTGCCTTCTTGATAAATACAAGTTATAGGTACACTTATTCGGATAAAATGTTTGTTGATGCTCCTAACAGAGTAATTACTCATAACAATTGGATGTTATCTCAGCTGACAATCTTGTTGATTGGAACGGAGAGAGGGAATGGCGAGGGGAGAGGGGGGAGAGAATGAGAAGGAGGTGGGGCGGCGAGGGATCTGAGCGAGCTTTATAAGAAAACTTACAAGCTCCAGCCTTTAGGCTAGCCATGCGTTATTGGCAGGAAAGATAGGATATCAAATCATCCCCTATTCTATATGAAAAGAGTGTGCGTTTGCCAACTTTCAAATACATAGACACAGCAGATTTTGCAAGTGGTGTATAGATCGATAGAGCCTGGAAAAAGTTATTAGCCTTTTTTTTACGGCGGTGGTGGCGACGACAACGCGGCGGCGACGGCAGTAGTCTGACAGTGCAATGTGCATGATGACAGTGCGCGGATAGCTCTCTGCAATAAAGACGTCTCAAGTCACACGGCCCACGGGGGCTTTCAGTGGCGCGCGCGATTACGAAGGATTAGACAAGCAATGGACTTTGCCGGAATCGCTTCTCCCCTCGTGGGGCACTTTCGGCCTGCAACTAACGTCATCAGCAACTTGTCGTCCTAGTGGTTCGCACGATCTGCTGCTCGCAGGTTAATGCTTATCTGATCCATGAGTTGCTTGCTGCAGCTGCTGCTTGCTGGCGACGCGTCAATGTAAAATTTTCTCGCTGCCCAAGCTAACCACGTAAGTCTTCGCAGCTTTCTTTAGCTTATCGCTTATAAAGGGGATGCTGCAAGCTCTACTTTCTGCTTCCATAGCGCTCTAACCTCAATATCTGTCCCCCGCCGTGATTTATTGAGGGGATGAATATCTTATAAGGGCAACCATACTTCAAATGCATGTGTACTGTGACAAGTGTCAAATAGACTAGTAAATATATACATCCAATAATTATTCTAAAGTGAGTCGGTCTTCACTTTTCATATTTTGCGTGAGAACTAGAGCAATAGTAGATCTTTTTATTATTTGTTTTTTTTAATTGTTTTAACAACTGCACTTTTTTCCTCTATAACTTTATTTATTTTATGAATTTACAATTCAAAATTTTCATTGAACTAATCGTGAAACAGGAAGTTTATAATGGAGGTAGGCCTGATAAAAATAGCAGAAGATAGAGATTTCGAAAAACTTAAAAAGCTTTACGACGACAACAATGACTGGAGGTTGGATTACAACAAACCAGATTTATCAGTTTGGACAAAATCCGTCCCAGGAATCAGTTTCAGGATGATAAAAGTAAGAACAAATTAAATGTTTCAGATTTTTGTAAATAAACTGACTACTTAATTTGCTAATATAATATATCTCAATCATTTGTCTTAATTGTTATTACAGATTAGAACAAGATTTTCTGATGTGTTGCCAGAAACAATGTACGATGTTTTGCATGATCCTGAATACAGGAAGATATGGGATACTCACGTTATTGATGCAAAGGATATAGGCTTTTTCAATCCTAACAATGATGTTGGTTATTATTCTAGTAAGTAAAAATTATTTCAGAGATGGCCGCTTTCAAAGTCTCAATTTTCTTTTATTTATTTAGTTATTCATTTATTTATTTATTACATTTTACGAACTCCTCGCTTTTTTTATTAATTACGTATATGTAGCTTATTATCACGAATTACATGGTATATTGTGACGTAGCACACCGCATTATTTCGCTTGTACAACTCAAAGGCTTGATATTCCAACTTAATTTTAGTGGCCTGTCCATCTCCTCTTAAAAATCGAGACTTTGTGCTTCAAAGATCATGGCTTGATACTGGAACGGAACAATTAATTATTAACCATTCCGTTTATCACAAAGATTATCCTCCAAAAAAAAGTTTCGTTCGAGCTACTTCATTTCTAACAGGTATTTGTGACAAATGATGCTCAATTATTGAAAATTGTCTAACAACAATGCAAATTGGATTAGCCATAAACTTTTTCATTTCGTAGGATATGTTGTAAGACCTTCCCGAAACGGAGAAGGTACAGAGCTTGGATATGTATCGCACACAGACCCACATGGAAAATTACCAGGATGGTTGGTGAATAAAGTGACACAAATATTTGCTCCAAAGGTGGAAGACTTTACATATTCTTATTTTTACTTTAAGGAAACCAAGTTCATACAACTATATTTAACATATACATTTCATCTTCTTCGAGGCGCATATTTATTATTTTTTTAAAGTATTGTAAATTAGTAATTAAAGACATATATTTTACAGATGGTTAAAAAGTTACACAAAGCCTCAGTTGCTTATCCCGATTGGAAAGTGAAAAACAATCCAAATTTTAAGCCATGGCATTTTCCAGAGCAAATTATTTCACCAAGAATAAGATTAGAAGATGTGTGTACTTAATTTCAAGTTAATTTTCAAAATCGTCTTCCGTGTAACCATAATTAACTTTATTTACAATGTACTTTTAGTGCGTAAAATCTACAGAGGAAAAGAATCTGAAAAACAATTACGTTGATGAATCCAACATAAAAGAGTCACGAAGTAAAGATATTGAAATTATGGATAGTGATTAACCTTCCATTAGATTAAGATGATTGTTAATACATTAGGTAGATATAAATTTTTAACAAATCAGCTTGTGATGTTCAGTATTGCAGCATTTTGACGACGAGTAGAGTGTTTGGCCATCGATTTTGTATGATGATGAAGTTCGATTTTGCGAGTTCTGAATGTTTAATCAACGATCAGAGCTGTTGTTGACACATTGTTTTCTTTGTTGGATGATGGACTGCGAGGTATGCAAATGATTATCTATTAAGAACGGTTGTACGTTTAAGCGAATTGTATAGATTTTCGAGTAATTATTGACAATTTCAGTCGGGAAAAGAAACCAAAGTTAAAAAAAAGTGAAATATGACGCGCAATATACAGGGTTATAACTCGTTAATAAGTATTCATTGTAAAAGAAACCAAAATGTCATCCTTTGTATGGTTTTCGATTTCTACAACTTGAAGAATTTTCAGCACAGTCGTTACAAAAAATCGTATACCGTTTATATTGTGCGTTTGACTATAGATTTGTTATCTAATGTATCAACGATAATATTTAGAAAAATAAGTTTTATATAGAATCTAGTTTGGATAATACGATACACGAATTTCACATTAAACATCAGGAAATTCGCGTAAAGCCGTTTTACTGACTAGTCTTGACATCTAGTTAGATGAACTTTCGAAGCAAATTATTGCATTGTTAATATTTAGTTTGACGATAATTTAGCAAAAAAGTAGTGAAGGCTTCTTGTTACAAGATATACTTTTGCAAAGAGCAAAAGATCGTTTTAAAGTCATTGCATTTTGATAAAACGACTCTTCATAAATTCCGATATATTATTCAAATATATTTTTAATCTTATATAATATACATATATATATATATATACACATATAAAATATTTCAATTAATTGTATTCAATGACGTAGATTTTTATTCATATTTTACTCGATTAATATTTAGGTGAATTTTTTCCACTTTAAACTAAACCTTTATCTGTTACTCGACTACCTATTATTATCCAATTCTTATGACTTTATCGAAACAACTCCACATTACGCAAGACTGCGATCGGCTATAACGTGTTTCATTCAATATATTTCAATAATCGCTTGAGCTCGGCTATTGCAACTAAATTAATCTTCATCTTTACCTATTTATTGCATTTAATTCAATAAGCATCTGCACAATCACCATTTTAATGATACAACGTCAATTTACAGACAAATAACTAGCCTAGAAATTTTGTCAATATGCATTTTATTTTCATCAATCACAGTGTTTAATTATGAGAAAAATTCACCAAAAAATTACCAACAGACTTTTATAGATTTATAACAAAAAACAAGAAAACTCTAAAACAAAGACTTTTATTGAAACGTTTCAATTATCATATATTCAAAATATTAATAAATCTTTACGTATAAACCAAGCAAGTGAAACTTTCATGCGATTACATTATCTTTTCGTAACCAAAGACTGTTTGCATCTCACATGCACAAAAGTATCCATCACGTGTAAAACTATAAATTCCAAAAAACAAAGAAAAGTTAATGCTGCATATCATTTTTCGGTTCACTCAACACATTCTGTGCCCTTTTTTGAGAAAGAGTATTAATGATAACATATATATTCTATCTTGGATTTTGAAAGACAAATCTTGACCCAAGATAACATGAACGACTGATACATATACTAAACGCTACTCTTGTGTTGTCCTTTTTTTTTATTTTTTGACCTTTGTTTGAATTTGCGCCTGATTTTTTACAGGCTCGCTGCCACATCGACTGTTGTTAAAATATAAGCTGGCATTGTTACATTAATTGTGTATTCAAGACCGTTGAGTATGGTACATACATACCTAAGATATATAGCTTTTGAGCACACCTCCAAATGAGGCTGTGCACGCTCTCATGCGTTTTAATTTAATTTAATTTTTCCACACGTTGTTGCGGGATTCTTGAACAAATCCATTGTTATAGAATTTATATCGGAGCTTGTTACTTTGGTTGCTTTGCGAGCAACATTTTTTTCTCAAACCACTGAATATAATTTGTACAAATACAAACGTTTATGACGAAATCCAACAAATAATATTTATTTTCTGGGGTTTATAATTGGAATTTTTGTTTCTTATTAGGGCTTTCGGACTTGTTTTCTCTTCTTATTTAAAGTATGTAGTAACGGAAAATCCTCGTGAACATGAGAAAAGTCCACAAGTACTACTGTTTTGGCATTTTCATAATCAAATGAACTTTTTTCAATGAAAATTGGCGAAACACATGATTTTTTTAATGCTGATTTCTCGGCTTCTAAGGCCACCAGAAACATTTCTGACTAGTCAATATTATAGCAAAAGAGAAGACTTTTATGTAGAAAAACAATTCCATTTAAATATAATTACCCGGTTTGTGTCGTAACACAACCAAGTCCATTTCTGCACCATGCAACAAGGCTGAAATAAATAAATACAATACAAATATAATTACCCGGTAAAATTTTATCAACAAAATTACAAAGTAATGATATTTTTAGTTTGATAATAATAATGGAAAACTACCGAAGGAAACAGTTCCTGCGGACTTTTCTAATGTTCACGAACATTTTCCGTCACTATATATTAAATAAGAAGAGGAAACAGGTCCGGAAGCCCTATTGAAAAACAAATATTTTTTTCAATTATAGGCCCCAGAAAATAGGTATTATTTTTTGTATTTTGTCTTATGTATTTAATTGTTTAAGCAATGCAAATATCTCTAGAAGTATAATGAACATTTTTTAACATTCTGATTTGTTTTTTTATTTGAATTGCCGTTTAACAGAAAATGCTAATAAGCGATGAGTAAAATATACGTATGTAATGAGAAAGATAATTTTTTTTAAGGAACTAGTTATCAAAGAATATAGAAAGGTTCATCGAGCGTACGGACAGACTCTGCGAGTGGTTGAAGCAAATTTTTTTATCCTATGGTCCACGAAAATAACTTTGATACGAGCACAAAGAGTGAAATAGCTCGACGCGATAGAAAACCAAGGTTTTCCATATCAGCAATATTATTACACATCACGTTGTGTGTATATCTATATACACATAATTACACTCACAGCAGGTTTGCATCTCTCCAAATAGATTCTTTCCGTTCGTATCGATGTATTATAAAAAGAGACGTTAATAAGTATTGTCCATCGACTGTACAGTGAGATCTTACTATAGCTATACATTTTAATTAAATATAATACTTGAAAAAACTTTGTAGTTAATACGTCTAGTTTTTCTCTGCGATTATGCCAATGTTACAAACAAATTTTGGAAATATTTTTGTGCTTTGAATATATTGTATTGTCCTAAGATTTTGAGCATTGTATCAAACAGTTGAGCATTTTGTGATTATAATAAAATATTACATCTTAGCTCGTTTGCATTTCAACGATGACTTTATTGACCCAGTCTGATTAAAGTCCCAGTATACACTTCTATAGATATACAATTTAGACAGCAACATTTATTATATAGTAATTGTTTTAAGCATCTATGATCTTTAATTTAGGCAAACCATTGGAGGGAAGTCGCGATAAATATTCCTCGGTTATCGTACTTATATTTATATAGAAGTGTATTTATGCCAATGTTACAAACAAATTTTGGAAATATTTTTGTGCTTTGAATATATTGTATTGTCCTAAGATTTTGAGCATTGTATCAAACAGTTGAGCATTTTGTGATTATAATAAAATATTACATCTTAGCTCGTTTGCATTTCAACGATGACTTTATTGACCCAGTCTGATTAAAGTCCCAGTATACACTTCTATAGATATACAATTTAGACAGCAACATTTATTATATAGTAATTGTTTTAAGCATCTATGATCTTTAATTTAGGCAAACCATTGGAGGGAAGTCGCGATAAATATTCCTCGGTTATCGTACTTATATTTATATAGAAGTGTATAGCGGGGCCTTAAGGTATCCAATACATGGATGTAGCAATTTTTAAGATTCCATTTTTTTAAACGCGTTAATTTTATTAGGATGCGAGTGAGATTTTTCTTACTTAGTAGTTTTAAGTTTTCGAGTAAATTTAGCTGTGGAATAGCCATCGCAGACACGCTGTTTTTCAGAGCGTTTTACATTCTTATCGGATCATAATCGGTCACCATCAACATTAGCCGTAAGTTATTTTTTATTTGATCGAAAATAAAGCCCCTTCTTCGTTTAATAAATTATACACACGTTAACTCATATATGGGACATATTTTTATTTTATTTTTTGTTTCAATTTTCTGAAAAACTCATTGTTAATCGCAAAAAAAAACTATTTCGGCAATAGGCTATTTCAAAGAAGAATATGTAAAGAATGGTTTGCACGTAAGCTTTCTTCTTCGGGTAGTCTTTAATCAATAATTTGAAGAATTCTGAAAGGTCGAAAAATGTGCGTGTCAACAATAATTTATCAATTGATCAATTTCGACGTAAAAGACATAATTATTTGATTTTTGCAAAAGTCGAAATTTTTGTTGATTTATGCATAATATAATAGTTGAATAGAAGCACGCGTGTCATTTGAATAGCACTGAAAGAGCTCTGATCACAGTCGAGTGAGAAATGCTTGCAGTGTTGATTAGTTAGAGACAAGTTGTTAAAAGTTCCGTAAGGCTCTGCCGCGTAAACTGCAGATAATTGAGTAATAGGTTGCAAATTGGGCTGAAACGGATTGATAAAGCGAGAAAACTATTGACAGGGTCAATTGAAGGTTTTAGATAAGACGCATAACAGTAACAGCTGTTTAACGAGTCTATATGTCGTATAGTAGCAGGAAACCGCGATATACTGTCGTTGGCGCGAAATGCGCGATTTGAAGGATTTATGACGTGATGCACGAGGAGATGCGATATGAAAGTAGAATATGTGCGAATGAAAGCAAACGCAAAAGTCTTAGTAGGGCGATAATCGAATAGTGCGTGCGCAGTCGTTGGCGCGAGCTGCGGGCGAAAACAATGATATAGGAGAGTTAAACGAAAGTTGCAGGGTAAAGCTGCATCGAGTAGTGCGGAGCCTCGCGATCGGGCGACATGGCAATAGTTACAATTCGCAATCATTTGTGCATCAGCAATTGAGCTGCGGTAAAATGAGCAGCGCCGAGGGCAATAGCCAGCAGGCCCTGAAGGAGAGCCTCGAGGAGATCGAGAAGATGGATCACACGGCCCTCTTCTATTTGGACGATAAGGAAGCGAGCAACTGTCTCAAGCGCAATGACAAAATCGTTATTGTGCAGCCGGTCATCAATCGTTTGAGTGATCCGCAGGTTTGTTCCAGAGCCATATCTTCCTAGCCGCTCGACTGCGTTGCAAGCAGCATAATTTTGTCACGTATATGACGATATCCTTTAAAAAACACACTTTTCTGGGGTCTAGAATGGAAAAATTTTTTGTTAATGCTAAGGCATCCGGACCTTTTTCCTCTTCTTTTTGAAGGTATATAGTGTCGGAAAATACTCGTGAACATTGGAAAAGTCCTCGGGAACTATATTTTTTCAGCATTTTCCCCATTTTCATAACAAACTAAAAATGTAATTATTTTGCAATTTTTTTGATAACTTGTCACCGGATGATTATTTTTGAATGAAACTTTTTTCCACGTAAAGGTCTTCTTTTTTGCTATCATTTTGCTTGGTCAAAAATGTTTCTAGCGGTCTTAGAAGCCGAGAAATCAATATTTGAAGAAATACCGTTTTTCGTCTATTTTCTGTGAGAAAAGCCCATTTGATTATAATGAGAAAATGCCGAAAAAGTAGTTCCTGGAGACTTTTCCAATGTTTACGAGAATTTTTCGACACTATATAGCTTCAAAAAGAAGAGGAAAAAGGTCCGGAAGCCTTAGCATAAAAAAAAAAATTTTTCCATTCTAGACCCCAGAAACGTGCGTTTTTTTTAAAGGATATCGCATATACGCAGAATAGAGCAGCGGCGGCGACGGCGGCGACGAGCATCCAGGATGGCAAGAAGCGACAGGAGCTGCAGGCGGACGCGGGCCAGAAGAATTCGGAAAAAGAGGGTCGAGGCGGCGGCAGATCGGCCACGAGGAAATGGAGTAGCAGCTTGTACGCGATGGACTGCTTGATCGCGGCCGTGATCACAGGCCCCTTGGTCACGGCTCACTGGAGAGGCATTTGGGCCTTCATGGAATATCACGAAAACATGTGAGACTAGCCGCATTGCTGCTGCGCGTGTAGATGCACTTGACGAGCTGCGCGGAAATCCGAATGGTTGCAGATTCGGCGGCTGGCGCTGCTTCGGCCTGGGCGTGAGCTTGCACCTGGTGTTCGCCTTGGCGAGGCAGCCGCTGCACGACAAGTTCGGGCGCGCCGCGGCCGACTGCTGCAGCAGCCGAGTCTGCCTCCGCGCCGCGCACACCCTCTACATCTACCTGTTCAGCCTGGCCTGCAACTTCCACTGGCGAGGGGTGTGGACTATCCTCGAGCGGTGGTTCGGCCTCGAGGCCGGGTGAGCTCGCTCGAGATCTCGAGCCTCGTTGATTAAAGTCACGACGCGCAAGCTCCTCCCTTTCTAGCAGCAAGCCTGCAGAAGCTTCCTGCAATTATGCCCGATTCCGCTGCAGCAGCCATGCCCGATGAGTGATCCTTCGCGCTGCTGATGCAAGCGCATAAAAGCCCTGTACTCGTAGGAGATTGTTGTGCCCGTTACGGTTACTTATATTTATTTGTTTGCAGGGTGATCGCTTGCTTCACCTGCGCGGTCCTCGGGGATCTTGTGCTATTACGCTGCGCGAGGAATCTTGTGGCGCCGCCGTTCGTCGTCAGCCGCGACAGCGCTCAATTCATCTTCCGCTTTCCCACTATGTACCGCCTGGTCAGTATATCAATTCTCTTATACTTATTAACCCACCTCCTAATAGTGTGTGCGCCCATAAATCCACGGCACACACGCTCTCTTTCTCTCTCCTTCTCTTCATAATGCAGCTGATCGATTCGCTATATCGCAAGTGCTATCGAGCCCCTAATTCGCCGATAAAACCTTTTCGTTTGTTCATCTCATCGGCACGTTCGATAATTATTATGAAACCGCTTAAGATTCGAAGATTACCAGACACTTGATGACAAGAAACGCAAGTTTTTTTTATTATTGTTCTTATGATTATCATTATTAGTATATATAGATAATTAACAAAACAAAATTTTCTATATTTATATTTATAGTATTTTATTAAATCAGTAAAACGAATAAGTGGTTCATATCCAAATAGATTTAACAACAGCTGTACAGACTATACGTTGAATATTTTTTAAGAATCAAAACTAATTTCGAGGAAAAGAAAGAATAAACATTAGATGAGAAGAAATTTGGAAAAGAACAAATCACACCAAATTAATAATAATAATACTAACAATTAACATACCGATAAAAACATATGAGCAAATCCATAAAAAATAAGCCACAGTTTGAGAAAGCTAGGACGAATTTTCAAAAAGGGTGCACGTTCTTGGGGACGCGATTTTCTTAATCTGTATTACAAACGGAATAAAAAAACTTATGCCCATTTCCGAACCGGCATGTGACAAACTTTTGTCGCGAATAAAAGCTCTAAAAATAATTTTTAACAAAGAACGCTGTTTTCCATGGTTTTTTGGAAATTTTATAAAAAACGGAAAATGATAGCGTTAATCTCACTTCAGAATCTGAATCTACGGCTCAAAATACATCGAACACCATGTTTTGTTTTTTTTTTCTACTCGCCATTCCGGTCCTTGTAGAGCTTTTTAAAAAATAAGAACGCATAAAAACTCAAAACTATGCAATTTTGACATGTTTAATGGAATTTCCGTGTTTTAAGAGCTCTACAGGAGTCGAAATTCAAAGTAGAAAAAAAATGAAATATGGTTTTCGATGTATATTGAGCCGTAGAATTCGGCTCTGAAGTCAGATTAGCGCTAACGTTTTTCATTTCTTATGAATTTCGAAAAAAACCATAAGAAACAACAGAACAGAGATTTTCGTTTTTTATCGATGTCAGAGTTTGCACGTGATTTTGACACTGTTACAAGCAAAAAAAGGGGGTGTCACATTTAAGGAGGAGATGAGCAAGAATATTAAGAATTTTTTGATACCCCGTCGATAGCGGTCATCTAAAATTGAGAGTGTGCACCCAGTTTAAATATTTGAATAATACCTTCTCGAATTACGGCATTTTTTTGTGGATTTGCTCAAATAGTATCTCATTGTATAATAAAGACACTAAATGAACATTACAGTTTAATTTACTGATTAAAATGTAATAGGTTACTATATTTATATCTATACTAACAGCTAGTTCATCATCATGTACAAGATTGTTAAAAGAAGTATATAAAATAAAGTGTATTTTGTAAATTTTGATAAATATACGAAATAGTCGATTGTTCTGTATATTATTAGTGTTTTAAACAGAGTTATAGTAAGGTATACTAACATTATTTTATCAATTACTATATTCGTAGACAGTGCCGTAAGACTTACTTTTATCGATTTTTTTCTGGGTCATGGATTTTGTTCAAACTCGGTAAGCGTTTATCGCACGGAAATAGAAAATCCTCGGAAGACTGTTTTTCATACGCCTTATCTGATCACTCGCATCTGATATCCCAAACAGAATTTTTTTTCTGATATTAGAACATTTTATTTATTCTAATGTGTGTATATAGGGTATTGAGAATACAAAATTATAGATATTTTGAAGCAAAGAAAACGTTTGATTTTTTTTCGTAAAGACTGAGGAAGAAACCAAAATTTTTGAAAATACAGTTTTTTTTTAAATTGATCACGAAATTGTTCCATTGGTAGCCAATCCAGAATAATTTATTTCCATGTACCTGTTCATAGTTTGAGTAGTAACTATTTCGTATGCCGGAAATGGGCCAAACAAAATAATTTTCATAAAAAAAGACCGGTTTCATAAACTAAATATCGCAAAAGCGAAACGTTTTAATTTTCGCATAGGGTGTTGTATTGAAACTTTTTTATTCTCAATCGTTGTATGATGCAATTTGCAAAAACTGCGCCTTTCGCATATTATGTATTCATTCGTATTTTTACATTTTTAATCTATGCACAATTGATTGTGAATTCATTCGTGGATTTGATTATTCCAATCGACCGGTTCGTGCTATGAAGCGTAAAAATTTTATTTTTCAAATTTTCGCGCTATTACCTTAGGCATTTATGACTTCTTTAAAAAAAATGAACGATGAGTCTTCTTTAGCAGAGCCAATTTTCCATTTGTATACTTCTCTTCACTTCACTTCGTCTTGGTGAAGTGTGGCCGATTTTCTGAAAATTAATCACATTTTTGGAGTAGCATTGATTATATTACGAGCGACCATAGCGCTGTAAACGAGTTAGTCAGAAAAGACACAACTAAAAATAATGTTTATTGTAAATAAATGGGATCGAAGAAAAGGCGATCACTCGAATTCGGCCACGGTCAGTGTGTATTTAACAGCTGATGAAAATTGAAAATGAATGTCAGGATTCTCTGATTAAAAAAATAAACTTATAAAAGTAAGCTGATTTCATAAATAAAAAATCTTGGCAGAACACTAAAGTGATGGATGAGGTGAGAAATGATTGCGTAGCTGCGCTAAGAAAGCTAGTGGAATGAAATATGAATGAAGAGAGTGAGAGAGAGAGTGGAAATATATTTGAATAGAACGAGACGGTTAGGATAAGTCGTGCATATATAACGAGGTGCTGTTATCGAGAATGCGAGCTGGCAGAAATTAGACAGAAAGAAGACAATGGGCCGCAAGTGTTGCTGAACGTGACGTGGTGGCGCGGAATTTAGCTGGTTTTGCGTAACGAGAGAACGTATATAGACGGAATGAAAAAATGAAAAGGAAGAAGAGCTGTCGGTAGTTTGAGATCCAAGGTGAGAAGATTGGCTAGAAACTGAAGCTTGATTGGCGAACAAAAAGGTGTCGATTAGCCGCCACAAAAGCTCGGAATGGTCGAGCAGGAAACGCCACTCAAAAAAGGAATAGAAAAAGAAAAAGCCAAAGAAAAAAATCTGCGCATAGAGAAAAGAAGAAATGGGTGGATATATGGTCGGCGTGGCGTGGCCGAGCGCAAATGGTGATGGTGGTGGCTAATCGTATGGAGAAGGAAAGCAGCAGCAGCGGCATCAGCCGAGGCAGCTGCGCGCAATAACGTGGCTAAGGTCGAGGAAAAGTACTTGGAGCGTATTTAGGCTATTATCGCGGGCAAGGCCGTTGATAGAAGCCACGCAGACAATACTTGGGACGAACGGTGAGAGAGAGAGAGAGAGAGAGAGAGAGAGAGAGAGAGAGAGAGAGAGAGAGAGCGACTGGTGGCAGGAGAGGAGCAGGTCTTTTGTGTAGCCGTATTGTTGTAATCAGCGGCAACGCACTTGGGCATTGTTCGTGGTCGCCCGTGGAAAAAGAAATCTGGTAGCGAAATGCAAATGGGCCGCCGGTGGCTTGGTCTTGGGCGCAGGTCTCTAGCTTTAATTGGCAATCGATCGATCTTTGTATGGAAATCTTTGGGCGAAATTAGGCGTACTGCGAATCGAAGCGAGCTTGCGAGCGTGTTCACGTAACAATTCAATCTGTCGCTACTGATAGGCGCGGTGAGTGTGCGGTTGGTGCTGATGATTAGGTCAGGCATGGAGGGGGTTGGGGTCCCCACTTGTTGCAGATGTGTCTGTCATTTTTCGACGACACGAGCGAGGCGGGCAGGCGAGGTGAGGCAAGGGGGGTGCGCACGAGTGCGAGAGATAAAGCGAGCGAGCGAGCGAGCAGATCAGATGCGAGAGATCAGATCGAGAGCGCGCTCAACAGTTGATAAAAGATTGCCGTGGGTCGAGGAGCAAGCAGCAGCAGCCGTGCAGCAAAGTGCGTGTCGGAGCGGAGGATGAGCCTCGGGAAGATGCGGAGGAGGACGACGCGGCTCGAAGCAGCAATCGTCGACGGCCGAAGTAGAGGAGGAGCTGCAGCATCAGCAGCAGCAGCACGATGAGCGGCAGCAAGAGCAAAGCCGGCCCCAAGGGGCTGCGCTACGGCGCGCTGACCCTGCTCGACGCGGCCTTCTCGGCGGCGATCGTCGGGCCCGCGGTGGTCGGCTACTGGCGCGGCACCTGGGCCCTCAGCAGCCTCTACATCCAGCCCGCGCAGGACCAGCAGCTGGGCTGCCTGCTGGCCGTGCTCATCGGCTTCCTGGGCCTGTTCGCCTTCAGCCTGGGCCAGCGCCCGCTGGCGCGACTGCTGCGCCCCGGGCCCGAGCCCCGCCGCCGGCTGCAAGCCTTCTGCGGCTCGCGCGCCTACACCTACCTGTTCGGCTTCTGCTGCGTGAACGCCTGGCGCGGCGCCTGGCAGGCCCTCGACCTCTACACCGAGCACAGCCTCGCCCCCATCGCCAGCACCACCGGCCTCAGCCTGCTGGCCCTCGGGCTCATGCGCACCCTGCGCAACATATCCGCGCCGCCCTTCGCCATCAGCCTCGACAACTTCGCCAACTACTTCGAGGTGCCGACGCTCTTTCGAGTCGACGTAAGCCTGCATTACACCTATGTACATTAGCACTCTCTCTCTCGCTCTGTTGACTGTTTGGCGCCGACGACGCGCCAAGATAGCGAGCGATAAGCTGTTTGCCGAATAAGGGAGAGAGAGAGAATGAAAAAGTTCCGGCGTGCGCTGCTGCTGCAGCTGCTCTGTACTTGACACAGTTGCAACATTTCAATTGGTTCCTATGATTGCGTCAATCAATGCGAGTCGAGTTCGAAAGCAGCAGCAGCGGCAGCAGCGAAGCACGTGCGAGCAGTCGCGGCCCGAGCTGCGTCGCTCGCCCACAAGGTACACACTTATCCAGCGGCACTGTTGCAGAACACGAGGGACTTGTCGCTGTACATCCTCGACTGCGCGTTCAGCGTGGGCGTGGTGGGCACCCTGGTGGTGTTCGTGTGGCGAGGCGCCTGGGCGCTGCTGGACCTCTACCTGTTCCCCGACAGCCGCGAGCACTCGGCCATCGGCTCTCTCGTGAGTATCGCATCGCAGTCGCCTCGACTTGCAAGCAGCAGCCATTGAGCCCAACCTCTCGCACGCAGGTCCTCGGCTACGCGCTGGTGGCGGTGGCCTTCTCGGTGCAGCCGCTGGTGCGCCAGGGCTGCGCGCGGCTCCAGGGCCTCAGGCTGCTGCTGCTCGCCGACCTGTTCCTGCTGCTGAGCTTCCTCGGCACGGTGAACGTGTGGCGCGGCATCTGGAACTGCCTGGACCTCTACCTGCTGCCCAGCCGGCCGCAGACCTCCTGCTGGCTCAGCCACGCGGGCTGCTTCCTGCTGCTGGTGCTGCTCAACTGCAGCAACTCGGTGCTCGTGCGCGGCGTCTACATCGACGGCGAGGAGCAGGGCGGCCGCTGCGTCGTCTTCCCCTGCCACTACCTGCGACTCTTCTTCGAGGTACTGCTCTCTCTACTCCCTTATCTGTACGATAGATGCTTGCGTGACATACTACAATTCTGAAACGACGCGCGCAGGAGAGCCGCCAGAGGAAGCTCGTCGTGCAGGCCGAGCCGGGCAGCAAGGAGGCCGGCGAAAACGGCGCCCTCCTCGTCGACGCCACAGCCGCTGCATCCGCCGCATCCGCCGCCGCAGCCAACGGTTCTCCGGAGTCCCTCGTCTGACGAACTTTTAAAGTCTCTCTCGCAAATCTCAAATCTCTCCCAAATCTCACCGCCAGCAGTGCAGTTTCCACGACTATCTGCATCACGCGGCGCGCCAGCCCGCTCGCGAGAATTACTTAACTGACAATTCTGCATGCTTCTTGTTTTTTGCTCGAATTTACTAGCTTCTAAGAGTGCATTTGCATCTACTTATGTATATTATTGTAACTAGCCCAACTTAGCCTTCATCTCTCGAGTCTGTGTTCTGTACTCCTTTGTTATAACATAATATATATATATGAACGTACTATCACGGCGAACTGGATGTAAATACGGGGGGAAGGGGGCGCTTCGCGATAATATGACGGACGAAGAACGAGTAGGCCAATTAGCTCTGTCGCTTTCTTCATTTACCGACTACTCGCTCCTCGCTGTCATATATAGATGGACTCGAGAAGTGTGATGGACCGTCGCGCCCAAGTTCACAGGTATATATATATTCATATATGTGTAATTGTAATTAATAACTGTTTTGTCGCTCTTCAATAAATATGCAAATAACCGATGACTGTGATTATTGATTGATTTATATCCGCAATCCAGGCATCCGCGGTGCACACGCACGCAGCACGTATGTATACACACGTATATCACACAATAGGTATGTAGGATACGCGAGGCCGAGCGAGCAGCGCGACTCTGGCACGCACTTGTCGCAAGCACACGGGACCTTGATCCTCATCGTCGTCGTCGTCGTGTAACAATGATAATGCGGCTGCAGCAGCGCACCCCCCGCTGATCGGCTGCAATTGCATCCCAGAAGGCTAATTATTAATTGCGGAGGCGCGCTTAAATATACGCGCCGCTGACTCGTCGTCGGACAATGGACGCTCGCGCGCAAGCTCCAACCATTCGGCCTACATTTAATGACTATATACAGCGGCAGCGACGGCCCTAAGGATCGCGAGCTGCGGCTTTTCATGCGCGGCCGGTTCGCCGTTGAACAAGCGCCGATTGAAGCATCTCGCGCACGCGGAACTTTGGAAAATCACTACAAGCCGGCATTGATATTGGAGTCTCGGATCGACTTGCTCCTTTCAGTCTCATTTTTTTTAGATTGGCAATTGCTGGAACCGAGATGGAATCGGCCAGCTATAGCAATTAGACAATTAGATAATTAAACAACTATAATATATAAGAGAAGGCGAGTGTCGAGCTTTCGAGAGGTAGATAGATAGTGGGAGAGAAAGAGAGAGCCGTGTCGATGTGTCGATCGGCAATCGGGTGGGGAGTCTATATTTATTTCAACTCGCTGAAAAGAAAATCAGTTCGCAAGCTTGCAGCCGCGGCTTTGGGTTTGCTAATCCGATCCGATCGAGATCATCAGCTGCGTGCGCGATCCCTTAAACTCTAACGATCAACGAGCAACGATCAGCATGGCGTCGGACGATCCCCTGGCTCGGGAGCCGCTGGTATCCGTAGATTTCGAAGTTTTTGGAAAAGTCCAAGGTAAGCGACCAATTGCAGCACACTTGCTCCAATCGGCGCATCCATCTGCCGTCCATTCATTTATCAAATCAAATATATATATATACATCTCGCGAGTCATTCTATCATGTATTCTTGCACCATTGCAGGTTCCACAAGTAAGTGTAGCAAAGCAATTTGCACGTATCATATTAAAATCATATAGATCGCATTGATAATTGTGCTGCTGCGGAGCAAGGTTGTCATTGACGCAGCTGCCAATTCGGAGGAAGAGATAGATCTCATAACTAATCACAGTCGATCGCTCCGCACAAAGGCAAGCAAAGCAAGCCGACAGCCAAAAACGTTCGATCGACCGTTGCATTGCATTGTCTTTGCGTATATTAAACCCGCACGTAAATACGATTAAATAACTGCTGAATGACGTGTAATCACGTTACCCGCGCCGCGCATGTGTTCGTCCGTGTGTGAGTGTTCATGTTATCTATAAACGTATGTATAAATAATGCATTTGTGCTAGCTTGCTCCTTCACGAGATACGTGCGAGATCTGTGCCAGAAGCTCGGGATCGTCGGCTGGGTGAAGAACACCAAGAACGGCACGATCCTCGGCAAAATGCAAGGACCACAGGCGCTCGTCGATCAAATGTAAGTGCAGTCTTCTGTAGTCCCGAGGTCGATTCAATCAGAGTACTCGACGCCAATTTAACTATAAGCTTCACTGCTTCTTCTTCTTCTTCTCCTCCTCTTTCTCCTCCGTCTTCTAAGAGCAGACACGAGCGCGAAGGTGAAGGTGGAAATGTCTCGTTCGTTATTGTTTTCCCTCGCTCGTTGTACCGCCGTGCTCCGACGATATACATATACATATAAAGCCAATGAAAGCCATTAGAGCCAATCGATCGAGGGATCAATTTGCGTGCGGCCGATATACTATCACGACTAATCCCAACTGTAGTGTGCGCGCATAGTATATCAGTGCTGAATAACAACTCGGCTCATTAAAGCGCGCCGATCGCGGCTAATCGGCCGACTGATTAATACAATTCTTGAGACGTAGTATTGCGGATCATTGCATTATGTCTATAAGTGACGTATATAGACTCGTTGGCAAAAAAAAAAAGCTTCGCGCTCGAATGAGTGTAGCGTAAAACACGTACGAGTGGCTTCGGAGAGGAGACCTACTGAGCTATATTAGCGCAAGCGAACGCGCGCGCATAGGCTACGAAAATAAAGCAAAGCGAGCTGTCGTTTTTCAAGTTCACTGCCAGACTGCAAGTAGGCAAGCGCGGCATCAACAATTAGAGGAGCGCGCGCGAGACAAAGCCAGCTCTGGGCGAGCTTGCCGTCTCAATTGCAATTCTGCGACGCGAGGCAAGATTACGGAAAGTAGCAATTCACCGCAGTTAACTTGCACTGAGAGAGAGAGAGAGAGAAATGCTTAATTATTGACAAGTTACTCGTGGCTCGCTGAGCGTCGTACTGCTGGGATAGGATATCGAACGGAAGCTGCGGAAGCTGAGAGAGAGAGACAGCAGCATCGGTCGTCGGCAGGAAGGGAGCTTGCTCTCGCTATATAGATGGCTACCTATGTAGCTGCGCGTTTGCCGCAGTTAGATAGCGACGACAACTATAGCTCGGTTCGCTGCGAGAGTCGCGTCGCGTGGCGATGCGGTCTACGCCAGTGCGATGGGCGCTCGGCAAAAACACCGATTTGCCGCCAACTTCGGACGGAAGTGGCTTATTAGAAGCGCATCCTTGATAACGAACAATGTCTGCCCTCCTCGGGAAAAAGGAAGTCAATTAGCCACCTTGAGCAGCGCGACCGCAGCCAACAATGCGCGTCCCCTTGGCGCGGCGTGCCAGTACCTACACCGCTAGCCTCCCCCAGTGCATTCTCTTTCAATCAGCTCGCAACCGAGCGAGCTTGCGCGCGTTGCCCGCCTCGACCATCTGCTCTGCTCTGCTCTGCCTACCTGTAACAACCACCCACTGACACACCGACCCTCGCCGCTTCGTTTTCAGGGCCAATTGGCTGTCGACCGTTGGGACCCCAGAAAGCCACATTCACCACTGCGAGTTCCGTGATTTGTGCACCGTGGCCAAGCCAGGCTACAAGGGCTTTCAAGTTCGCTTTTGACTCGACCAACTACGCTCGCTACTCCATCGACCGGCCAACTATGCTTACCAACCACAACAACGGCAATCATTCAACTCTGCAACTTCGCCTATCTACATATTCAGTGTAAATCAGTTTTAAGTCTAATCGATGATGCTCTAGCCACGCTCATCCTACGTTTGCTTCAGACTATAATCAAGGACAATATTATTTATTCGAAATTCATTTTCTTTTTATTACCAACACAGTTTGGCTCGTTCGTCTGCATTACATCTCATTACTTTTACTAATAAAACCTCTGATAAAATCTCAACAATCACTGTTTATTAGCCCCTTCAATTCTATAAACATAATCTTTCCGAGTTATTCGTCTCATCTTTGCCAACGTCGACTTTCAATTGGCGAAAAATCAATAACAAAAAAAAAAATCATCGCGGATTAAAATTTCAAAACTTTTACTCTCAACAATGACTTTCTTTCTCTCTACTATTCAACCAATTTTACATCTACACGTACAACATATTTATGCAAGTTAAAAATAGCGCGAAAGCCGACGTGTGCTTTAAACTTTTTTTTTTACACAGATATAACAATATTTTGACTTGATTGAAAGTATATAAAAACAGTTGAAAATGTACAAACGAGCAATATATCAATACTTGCCGAGGATCGTTAAGGTTTAAAGGAATCGTCCTTATAAATACTGTAACGTCGTTTCTCTTACTTGATGCCTACTAATCATTCCTTCTCTGCTTTTTCGAGCTTTTCATCAGTCGTGATCAGTTTCGTGATGACTCGCCTGCATAAATAAAGGTCGCATCAAGCATCAGCTGCGCTATGTGATATTCATTGTGAGACTCGGAAAGATTTCGCGAGACTTTCCGCACTAATTCCACTGTATCGTCGCTAGTGCAGTTTGTATAGACTAAGCTCGGATTATCCTATAAAAACAACGAAGCATTGATGTAATCGAATGTATACTTTGCATTGTAATAACGAATGCTTACCCAGGTAAGACTCTGTAAATAAGTCGTGAGCGTTGGACTTGATCTTGAAATTGCTTCCAAGAGATCCGGGACCTTGGCTAAGTAAGCCATCATGCGTCTTCCTGCTATAGGTAGCAGCTTGCCCGCTAGCCTTTCCGTGTCATTTACAGCGATCGACACCTGGAACGCACACGGAGAAACTCTGATAATTTGAGACGAAATTAAATAGTTGGCAGATTTGATTCTTCTCGAGGAGACGGGGGGAGGGGGGGGGGGGCATAATTAAATATCGCTCTGTGGCGGAGGGAGCATACCTCTTCTGCCAGCTTGTCAAATCCATTCACGTACAATTGGCAGACTTGATGTATCCTCAATTCGTCGCAACTGACTTTCCAAGTGGATGCGAGATTTTGACACTTACTCATCCACCCGATTGCTCGTCTCGAGTCCAAGCTGTCTTCGTCCGTCGTCTCCTGGTGAATGGAATCCATCGAGCTCGTAATGACTCGACAAAGAAAGTCAACTCGCTGGTGATCTCTTTTGTCGTCCTTGTACCAAGGAATCATTGCTTTGTCGGTGATATCTTGGAAGAAGTATTGGTGTGCCTGCGGTGATGAGGCATACTTAAAAGTTAATCATTTGCGCGCGCGCGCGACGCCTGCCGACAACAACGACAGCAGACATTATTTACGCACCATCGAATCGAACAAGTTATTGATGGGTTTTGGAATTTTCAAATTGAAATAAGCGATCATGTGCAGCACATTTGCCAATTGTAAATGCAGCAACAGCAAGTCGTACCAAGCTGGCGCCTGAGAAATCGCCAAGACTACGAACGGTTGTGGGCCATGCGGATGGCCTTCCCATAATTCTTCAGCTCGTATGAACGAGCAATTTTCCTCTTCTATGACTTCCGCCTGTAATAAAGATGAAAGGCTAGTGTGCTACTCGCGAGCGCTTGAGGAGTTTTCTTATTTGTAATAATCAGCGAGTCGCCCTTACGTCCAGAAAAATGTCCAAAAAGGTGACGCAATGCTGCAAAAAGGTAACAACTTGCACGTCCGATAGCCCGACGTCTTGCATGCACAGCCTCTCTTTCGGTAGTTTACCCAGCTTATTGACGAGCTTGGCAATGCCTTCCATTCTCTTCTTCAAATGAACGGTCCACAGAAGACAGCAAACTCCTAGAGTGCAAAGCCATCAACAATTTTTTTTTTTCACATTTTTCAGGCTACGCTCGTGGCTTATTATCCAATTGAAGAATTACCGTGACGAGCTTTTCTCAGTGGAATCTGACGCAGCACAGCCAGAGCGGCCTCCAGAGCCTCCAGCCTCGTGATATCTTTATTCCACGATATCACGTATTCCCATGCAAGATTGGCAAGTAGAACGCTGCTACTCAAACTGTACGGGAAATGGCGCTTTAGTAAAGCTACTTTATCTGCAACAAATTATTGTCGTATAAATTTTTGCTTAAAGGCTCTTTTTCTCTCTCCCCCTCCCTGCGCGACCAATCACCTAGTACGTTTGAGAGAGCAGTTTGCTCAGCTTTAGCTTCGCTGCCAATTTCAACTGACACTGACAGCAGAGCTTTCGAGTCTTGCTGCGCAAATTCAACGACTTTCGCCTCGTCCAAGGATCCGGAGAGCTTCGACGAATCTGCAGCTGCAATCCGCACTTGATCGAATTCAATGTCCGTCGTGTCTATGAGACTTGCCGGATCGACGCCAGCTGAGCTCAGCCATTTAGCAACTATTTCCGACACGGAGCCTGCAACATTATTTATGGTTCAATGTCCATCAATACGAGCGATACTCGCCCGAGGCGGCGGCTCCTTATACGTTCGCCGACAAATTACCTTTGCCTTTTGACAGAACAAGCCCCAACGAGACATTTATGGTTTCGTACGGAAGAGTATAAAACGCTGTGGTGTCGTCTAGCTCCGAAGGTTTGCTGTAATTATCGCGACGCGCAATTAGTATTTGAACGCGACTCCCGTGGAAATACAAGTGGCCTTGCTTCAACTATGAATTACCTAACTATGGCATTCAGCATGGTGATGTCCTCTAAATTGCCAATAAGTAAGGAAAACTGGCAGGTATCTCGACTCACATTTTCCCAGTCGCTTATGTAACTAACTGCCTCTTCCTCTTCGGGAGACGAATTATCATCTTTGTCGTCCCTTTCGTCCATTTTTTCCGGCTCATCGCCCTTCTTCCCACTGCTGCCCTCCTCGTTCCCATTGTCATCTTTGCTACTGGTTTGTAGTCGGTCTCTATTTCTTTGCATTGTGACTGATACGGCTCTGCATGCCATTGCTGCTGTCAACGCGTTAAACGGGCTGTCGGAATTCGTCAAGATATTACGAACGTCTCTCCACCAATGAGAAACCTCATTGTAGCCTACGTAGACTTCCTCGGAATCTGAAAAATTTGAAATATTTCATCTACCTAATTTGCAATTGTTCGTCCATAGTTAGACTAGATCATTCATCAATAATTGCCATTTAATGAGCAGATGGCGTTCAAAAGCTTCGTAAAGTTGATCAGTTCAATTTCCAGGGGAGCACCAGCCCTTCTGTTCAACCAATACAGCAGAGCAAATTCCATCAAAACCGCAGGTTGGATATCGCTATTCAATGCATATTCCTGCCACTTTGATATGGGATCGTTTGAGTACATCCATCCTTGAAATATCAACTTTGCTAAAAACATTCAATCAATTGCTTTACATTATAATTCATTCCATTTTCCCCTCGTTCCCCATCTCGCGTACTTACAAATTTGACATTTTTTGTCGTAACCAATGTCCTTCTGTAATCCTAAAAAGCCCGAAGTGCCAAATTCGAAACAGCATAGAAAATCTAAAAACGATCTGCCGTCTTCTTTGAATGTTACTCTCGTTTGAGCCGTTGTTCTCGACTCGCGCAAATCTGACAATCTTTTTGCGAGCTTCAGTATTCTGTGAACTTCCCGCTCAGAAGTAAATAATATGGAAGATACTTGCTTTTTATCGGGAACCAAGTCCGAAGCCACAGTATAATACTCGGGAGGACGATCAAATTGTGCTCTTATGTACTTGTAAAATTTAATTGCACTTTTCAACTGATCTATTGTCTGACTGAGAGCTCTGGTAACCGATTCTATGTCGTCCTCATCTGCATATTTAAAACAAAGAAGGCAATAAAAATTTTGCAACCTTCTCTCGTCACTCGCGGGCTTCAAATTGAATGAATCGAGTTACATACCTTGTACGTCGAACTGTTTGGAAAAGCAATTAGCGGCGGCGAGTAAAGAATCAGGCGTGCTATGCTTGTTCGTCATAAGCATTTCAATAGTCTGCAATCGAACGTCGTTTGTTCTTAAGTCTACACAAATATTCGTGATTTCATTGATTAGTTTTGACTCGTCGAACTCTTCTTCTCGTAGAAACGTTTTCAATTTTTTGAACAAGTGCATGTCCCTAGCTCTATTGCTATTCTGACTGCTTAAAGCAAAGTGAAACGGAACGATAATTTCCCCTATGCCTCCAAGTGGATCGATGAAAATACAAGGGTGCTGAGCTTTATTTCCAGCTGGTGTTGCAACATCATTCAACCCACATAAGCCGTAATTAGTGTAGAGCAGCCTGTTTGTAAACAACAATAAGAGTTAAAATTTTATAGTCCAAACAAGAGCGCAACGCTGAAGTGGAGACATGAAAGTCTGCAACAAACCTTCCATTTTTACTAGCTGAAAAGGTTGTGATTTTGATTCCAAACTGAACACTCCAGATATCGATAACACCCTTCTTGGGTGCGTAAATTACTAAAAATAACGCTGTGCGTTTAGGAGCTCGCGAGGCGTGGTTTCTGCTTAGTTGACCCTTCAGAGATCCGCGAACACGGTCTTCTACAGCTTCTATCCACCCGCATTGAGCACCTCGATAGCCTTTCCACATTCTTATTGCAATCCCCTGTTTGATGTCCACCAAGATGACTCTTCCCATAGCATCGCATATCACTGATAATAACTTATTTGGACTAACTATTAAGCAATCTCCTTCTCGAAGAATATCACTTAGGCCAAACCTACATGCCATTGGCTCAGCTGGCTCGATCGCTAGACTCTTGGTTTTTTCAATAGTCGACGAATTCTTTGAGCCGCTTTTGAACCATCTGCAAGTATTGAGGCAGTAATCATTAGCTCAGTAACATGAAAAATAGCAAATAAATAACGCGAGCCGATTCGCGAGTATGTCGTGGATTTTTTATCTAACGGATTTTATCATGACTTACGGAACAGCAGAACCAATGGCACTTGCAACTTTGCTGGCCATGGCAATAGCTACGTCAGTAAGAACGGGAGCAGCACCACCTTCCAAAGCAAAGTGAAAGCCAATAAATGGCCTTTTACCTGTAGCCATGACTAAACTATGCTGCGGTGCACTGGAACGATAGCTAGCATTATAACCACCACTTATAGATGCAGTCATGAGGTGATCAAAAGTATTCACAGATGTTGAACCAATTACTTCGCAATCATTGACAAAATCTTGATTTTTGAATCCCCACTTTTTACAAACCAGATTAATTGCAGGGGGTGTATTATCACAATTTGCTTTTACTGTACAAAATGAATAATCATTAGAGAGAGGGAGAGAGAGAGAGAGTGAGAGGACTGATTGAAAGAATAATTTGAAACTAAATTTTGAATGTACCTCTGGCTAAATGATTTCGGTATGCTCTTAATGTTGAAAACAATGGAAATCCTTGTACAACGCAGACAACAGTATTGTATAGCACATAAATTTCTTCTGACGTTCCTGCATCACCTGAATGTCTTGCAGAGTTGTGTGACTGACATTTTATATTGATTATGCTTTCGTTGTGCAACTGTTCTTCAATCAAGAACCCACCAGTCTGCATGGGCAAAACAGAGCATTATTATCGAATCTGCACTCTCTAAATCAATATTCTAAAATATTTTCACACCCAAACTTACTTCTGTGTAGAATTTGATAAACCCATTATTAAAGCCTACACCTATGCAAGTCCAGTCGACACCAGCACTTGACTTGCCATGGGAAATCAATGGAAGACATATCACAGAAGTAATCCACTCACTGAAAATATTTGACACTACTGATTAAAAGAATGCACGTATAGAATTTTTATTTTCAAACACAGCTGTGTACTTTTGTTTATGAGTGACTTGACCATCCCAAACAATGTGGAATTTATTTTTGACTTGATCCGCTTCTTGAGAATCCCATTTAGCTGAAAATGAAACGTTCAATGATTAATACAAGACTCTGAAAAGGATTTTCGTTGATTGCGCGACCGTCACTCACAAGCTAGTATAACCAAACGAGTGTTCCAAGCAATAACTAAAATATCACCAATAGGTGACAATGAAACAAGACAATTTTGCAGCGGTAACTCGTTTGCAGGCACATTGTCGACTGGAAATAATAAAAATCATGGGTGTATTATGTAAACAAAGGCCTCCGAAAAAGTTCCAACGTACACTTTTTATTTACGTCACCCAGCAGACAACGCTTGATATCACTGGGATTCACCAGATTTGCGATCCCTTTAATTTGGCAGGACATTTCTCATCTCTATACGATCAAGTGAATCCTGCGTGATATATCAAGGAAACAACAACAAAGCACTGCACTGCAAGTACAATACATATATAGAGTAAAAACAGAGATCTGAATTGAACTAAGCAAACACAGAACAGATGATTGCGTCGAGTGTCGAGTCTGTGTGTGTGTGTGTGTGTGTGTGTGTGTGTGCGCGCGCAAGCGCATTGTAGTTTGTAGTGTGTACTGCGCACGACGTTCAAATAATGATACCTACAACGACACGAAAAGCCAATCAATCTATTTGGATATGACATATATATGAGTAGGTAGCGCAATTGCTTGAACTCTTCGAACATGTAAATAAGCGGAAATTTATTAATTAAAATTTTATTAATAAAAATGCAACAGGTAGGGGAGAACGGGGTATTTTCACCCAGGGGTAAAACACCCAATCGTTAATATCTTTAAAATAAGACATATTTTAA
>JAWWMK010000032.1:3426247-3437893 GCA_035047105.1 Galeopsomyia nigrocyanea | reverse complement strand
ATTTATTTTTCTCGTGGGAACGTTGTAAAAAAAATTCATAAAGACAAATTGGGTAAAAGTACCCCGTTCTCCCCTAAATCTTTTTTATAAGATGCTTGATGTTACATATACGTGTATAATGTTAAATATGCATAAATCAAGCTTTGGCTAGTGATGAAACGATAGATAATGAGAATCCCCGATATTTTGACTGATACCAATAGTTATGTTATATTGATGGACAATTTTGGAGCTTTTGTTTTTTGCTTTTTTCGAGCAGTTTTTCGGGCTACTCGTTACCCAGAATCAAATTGGTATGAGAGGTGTAAACGACGTAGCAAAAGACATTCAATACCAGGATCAATATGAAGTGTAAGTTTACTTAAAAACACCGTTTCGGAATTATTATGAAAAGGTTTTTAACATTGACGTCTCTGGGCAAGCCATATTATATATACAGCTATACTGCAACGTTGCGGCTCTTTCCCTCTCACCCTTTAGAATAACAATTGTTATTAATGCTGTATAGGATAGGTCTCGGGATAGGTATAGGCAGGTAAGGTATCTTTTCTCTTTCGACTTTCAGTTCGCACGTGTATTTGAATGACGTCATGAGATGGCACGTTACGTCAACGCCATAATCATAGTTTATTGGTTTATATCGACCAATGGCTGCGACGGTTGGTGTCCGGCGTCCGCAACGGCGAACTGACGTGCTAGCATGCCTCATGCGTCGTAAAATTTTCGAAAATCCACCGGCCCGCCCACTCTTTGGTTACAGCCTTGTCCCTTGTCGCTTGTCGTTGTCTTGCAACGTCTCCGCTCATGCTCATGCGCAGTTGCTGCGCTGGAACTACGTAGTAGGTATATATGTATTGTGTAGTACTAATACAAGTGTATGCCTGCACACGAACGGTGACGCGCAAAACGACGCAACGCAGAGAGAGAGAGAGAGAGAGAGCGACGGCGGCGGCTACTAGCTCCTAGCTGGCGGCAGCCAACATACACACACGTACACACACTCACAGGACGACAACGGCGACGACGAGGACCGACGCGGACGAGGACGGGATTGCGAATTGCGAGGGAGAAAGAAGAGTGACGAAAGTTATTAGTGCGGCTTTTCTGTTTCTTCTTGTCTTCGTAGAAACGAGCGAAAAACAGAGACGGAGACAGAGATTTCAAGCGGTGCGTGAGAATTGTTTGTTTCATTTGCTGCCAACCGCCGGACTCGGCTCGGTGCGCGAGTGTGAACTTTGAAGCACTTTGAAGCGCGCCAGAGAAGGGCTAAAGCCAGTGCGAAGAGGCTATAGGACTACTGTACATGACTTTCAAGAGGTAGTGCTACTAGACGAGTCGCCTGCGGTTGAAAAACACATAAGACTATATCTGGTCACGGTGGGTATTCGCAGCAACTGCCGACGCGCGCTCACTAGCTCGTTTCAACGTATTTCTACTACCTACCTACCCACACACACAGACTGACGACTCGACCCCTTTGTGATGCGTTGAGAAAGTGTGCTGCGCCGAGGGAATATGTGGTGATCTGGGCGGCGATCATCGCCGAGTGTGTCTGGGATGACTGCTGAGCTGAGGTGTGTGATGATTCTTCATGTTTTGTTGAAAGGTGTGCGAGAGTTTGTTGAAATTTGACGTGGTTGTGCTGTTTATGAGGTTATGAGTGTCGAGAACGGCAAGGCGACGGTGACGACTGTCGTTGCCGCTGCCGCCGCCGCGAGAAAGGTTGAACGTAATAAGCAAGAAAGAGCCAGTGTGTCTACGTGCAGTGCACCGCATATCTACTGTGTGTGTTGAGAGCAGTTGAGAGTAATGAGCGTCTGTGTGCGACGTGCAGTCAACACGATAAAAAATGAAAAGTGCTTTGCGAGGAGTTTACCGGGAAAACGGAACGAATGCAAGTGCGTAGATGGAGTAGGTAGTGTACGTGGTGATGGTACCGGCGCACAACGCTTTTCATTGCGCGCTGCAAACGAGCGCGATAACAAGTGCGCGCAACGAGCATTTATTGCAGAGCACCCGTTACCGTAATGAGTAGCCCGTGCGCGTTAGCGATTGATGATAGATAGGGCAACCGCGTTTGTGCAAATTACGTACATACGTACGTATATAAGCCAGTATTGGGCCGCGGCGCGGGGTCTCTGGAAGTGTGTACACGAGAGAGAGAGAGAGAACGAGAGCTGTGCGCGAGATGGCGACTGCGTGTGCGCGTGAAAACACACCGAACGACGAAAATTGCTAGGCTCGTTCGTTCGTTGTAGCGCGGGAATCAGTCTGTAGCAGCCGCTAGCGAAACTGTTTCGCGACGAGGCGTTTTCTTCATCTCGAGGTCCCGACAATTTTACTGCCAGCTGCATGTCTCGACGACGACAACCCGGTCAGCGGCAGCTTGTTGTGTTCGTCGCTTGATCGCGGTGCAAAAATCAGCACGGAAAGCGCGCGAGAGAAAAGTCCACTGACGACGACGTTGTCGCGGGAAAAGCGGAGCGGGCCAAGCCGGGAAGCGTGCAGTGCGCCGGATAAAAGAGATCACGCAGCCCGCTTACGCTCTCCTCGAGGACTTCTCCGAGAGGAATTCTCGTTCCGAACTTGTCAGCGCGATTTCTCCTTTGTCCTCAGAAGGTGATGCATAAGTATACAAAGTTTAAAAGCCGAGTGCGATTAACGCAGCATCGGGGCCGAATGTAGGTTAGGTCGCAGTGCGGTGACCTCTCTTTTCGTGGTGCGCGCGCGCTCGCGTTAGTCGCGGACCACCCGCGCGGTGATAACTGCGTGTTGGTAGCGATAGGTGCACCCATCTTGGAGCTCGATTTTGGCGGGTCAGAAGGATTTGAAGGGCTTAACCTATTGCCCTGCCAAGCGAAAATCTGTAGTTTACGGCGAGATGGACTTACAGGAATTTTCCATTACACTTATTGCGATTTCTTTCTAACGGTGTCGGCCCGGGCGATTCGTCTGTGTCTTGCCCTCGTGCTATCAAAGTCTGGATTAAAGAGTTTGCACGATACTTGCGTTATATTTTCGTAGGACAATAATAAAATTGTCAATTTATTATTCAGTTGAGTGTTTTGAGTAAAGCGGTGTTGGTTGATTTGACCAAGTAATGAGAATTCCATCTGTGAACTTGTCATCTTTGACACTGTTGCAATGCCAATTGATTGTAGACAATTGAGCTTTTATTTACTTCAAAATTTAGGCAAATGATTGCTTGACTAGAAGGTTCATTGATATGTCTGTTTTAATTTTTCAGTTTGTGTGTTTGAAGTTTGAGAATTGTTGAGGTGAAATGGCAACTCTGGCCGAGCAGGCATCCAAGCTTCTGGATTTCAACCAGAAGTTGGATATAACGCTTTTGGATAACATTGTTGGATGTATGTATGCGGGTGCAGGTGAGCAACAGAGAGTTGCACAAGAAGTGTTGACCACTCTCAAAGAGCATCCAGATGCATGGACACGGGTTGACACTATTCTAGAATTCTCTCAGGTACAAGACCAGAATAAAAACCAATCATCATTGAATTTTTTTAATGTCACATTGACCTTTGTTTTTTTTATAGAATCAACAAACAAAATACTATGCCCTGCAAATTTTGGAGCAAGTCATAAAAACTAGATGGAAAGTCTTGCCTAGAAATCAGTGTGAAGGTATAAAAAAGTATATTGTTGGGTTGATTATAAAAACAAGCAGTGATCCTGAAACATTAGAGGCTTCCAAAGTTTACCTCAACAAATTGAATATGATTCTCGTTCAGGTGATTTATAATGATTTAATTTTTTATTATTATTCTCTGTCCAAAAAATTGCGCAACTATATTAATGTATTTTTTGCACATTGTAGGTATTGAAAAGAGAATGGCCCAGAAATTGGGAATCATTTATTGGTGATATTGTGGGTGCAAGTAAAACTAATGAGAGTCTCTGTCAAAACAACATGGCTATTTTGAAACTTTTGTCAGAGGAAGTGTTTGATTTTTCAAGTGGTCAGATGACCCAAACAAAAGCAAAGCATTTGAAAGACACCATGTGCAGTGAATTTTCACAAATTTTTCAGCTCTGTCAGTTTGTTATGGATAATTCACAAAACGTTCCACTTGTAGCAGTTACATTAGAAACTCTCTTGAGATTTTTGAATTGGATTCCTTTAGGATATATCTTTGAAACCAAACTCATCAACATTTTGATATTCAAAGTAAGATTCATTTTTAGTATGCGCTTAGTTGAGAATTTCAACAGAAATTTACAATTTTTTTTCTATTTGCAGTTTTTGAATGTTCCGATATTTAGAAACGTAACGCTAAAATGCTTAACTGAAATTGCTGCAGTCACAGTACCCAATTACGACGACATGTTCATTGTACTGTTTGTCAACACTATGCAACAATTGGAGCAAATGTTACCTCTAGAGACGAACATTCGTGAGGCCTATGCAGTTGGTCAAGATCAAGAACAAAACTTCATACAAAATCTTGCCATGTTTCTTTGCACTTACCTCAAGGAGCACGGTGCTCTGGTGGAGAAGAAGCAGTTAAACGATACACTGCTCAAGGCGCTACACTACCTCGTGTTGATCTCGGCGGTCGAGGAAGTTGAAATCTTCAAGATCTGCTTGGAATATTGGAATCAACTGTCCTGTGATCTTTACAGAGAACATCCATTTGTTGCTTACAAAGCCGTAACAATGCCGCCACGAAGACTGTTTTATTCTCAAGTTTTAACTAAAGTCCGTTACATTATGATCAGTAGAATGGCAAAGCCAGAGGAGGTACTTGTTGTTGAAAATGAAAATGGCGAAGTTGTTAGAGAGTTCATGAAAGATACTGATTCCATTAACTTGTACAAAAATATGCGAGAAACTTTGGTATACCTGACTCATCTTGATTACGTTGACACAGAAAGAGTTATGACTGAAAAACTACAAAATCAAGTTAATGGTACTGAATGGTCTTGGAAGAATCTTAATACGGTAGGTCACTTTATAATGCCATGCAAATTATTCTCAACAATATTAATTTGTGAATCTAAATTATTGCAGTTGTGTTGGGCTATCGGTAGTATTTCCGGTGCGATGCATGAAGAAGATGAGAAGCGATTTTTGGTTACTGTCATCAAAGACTTGCTTGGGCTTTGCGAACAAAAGAAGGGAAAAGACAACAAGGCAATTATAGCCAGTAACATTATGTACGTTGTTGGCCAGTATCCAAGGTTCTTAAGGGCACACTGGAAGTTTTTGAAGACAGTTGTGAATAAGCTGTTTGAGTTTATGCATGGTACATAGAGCAATTTATGAAAGAGCAATTTCAATACTATTTTAATGAAAAAATCTCACTTTTGTCATCTATTATTATGCTCTAGAAACCCACGAAGGTGTGCAAGACATGGCATGTGACACTTTCATCAAAATTGCATTAAAGTGCAGGCGACATTTTGTAACTGTACAACTTGGCGAGGCCATGCCATTTATTGAAGAAATTTTATCCACAATAAGCAGCATCATTTGTGATCTTCAAACACAGCAGGTACTTACTTAGGCTACATAACAAGTCCTCTCTTTGACTTTTGAATAAGTTTCTAAACATGCGTTTACATGGCGCTTGACTTGTCCAACAGGTACACACCTTCTACGAAGCTGTTGGATACATGATCAGTGCACAAGTTGATGCTGTAATGCAAGAACACCTGATTGAGAAGTACATGCTTCTTCCCAATCAAGTTTGGGATGATATCATAAGTCAAGCAGCCAAGGTACGGAGCGGATGTGTATAAAAAGGAGACAGTGCTCAAAGTTTCCTGCAATGTTCAATGACGCATTACATTATTTCTTTTAATTTTCAGAATGTTGAAGTTTTAAAAGACCCTGAAGCTGTCAAACAGCTTGCAAGTATACTCAAAACCAATGTTCGCGCCTGCAAAGCTCTTGGGCATCCTTATGTGATACAATTGGGAAGAATATATCTCGACATGCTGAATGTGTACAAGGTCTGTTTTACTGGATTACATTAATTTTTTCCTTCTTCTCACCGGCGTGCAGCTTAAATTAATTTTTCAATGCAGGTGATGAGTGAAAATATTAGCGCGGCGATAACTGTAAATGGCGAAATGGTCATGAAGCAGCCACTCATCAAAAGTATGAGAGTTGTTAAGAAGGAAACATTGAAACTCATTGCTGATTGGATTAATAGGTCTACCGACCATCAAATGGTACGTTGCCTCAATTTCTTCTACTTTCAATCTGATCAAATGTAATAACCATGCTCTTTTGTCGAATCTCTAGGTCTTGGACAATTTTATACCGCCGTTGCTGGATGCTGTTCTAATGGATTATCAGAAAACAAATATTGCATGTGCCAGAGAGCCCGAAGTGCTCAGTGCAATGTCTACGATAGTGAATAAACTTGAAGGTCATATCACCAGTGAAGTACCTAAAATTTTCGACGCTGTATTCAAGTGCACCCTTGACATGATTAACAAAGACTTTGAAGAGTTTCCCGAACACAGGACAAACTTCTTTCTACTTCTGCAGGTATGCATTTTCGAATTTGTTGCTTCTTTGCTCTCCTTACTCACTCTTGTGACTGACTTGTGTCCTTGAATGGTTTTTTGAATGATTTTTAAAATGCTAACCGCACTACACAGGCAGTCAACGTCCACTGTTTTCCGGCGTGTCTTTCAATACAACCGGTGCAGTTCAAACTGGTTCTCGACTCAGTTATTTGGGCTTTCAAGCATACAATGAGGAATGTCGCTGATACTGGCTTGCAAATCCTCTATCAACTGTTCAGAAACATGGAAAAGCACGACGAGGCTGCTCAGAGCTTTTACAAGACTTATTTCACTGACATCTTGCAACACATATTCAGTGTTGTTACCGATACATCTCACACAGCTGGCAAGTAGTTGTTACATTATAAAGCCTTGACAATGTCCTTGAAAGATAGTTACAACATTACTTTTGCTCATACATTTTGTAGGATTGACTATGCACGCTACTATTTTGGCGTACATGTTCTCTTTAGTTGAGTCGGGATCGATCAAAGTGATGCTTGGCCCCATACCAGACAATGTCTTGTACATTCAAGAATTCGTTGCGAGTCTGCTGAAAGCGGCATTTCCCCACTTGACAGACAATCAAATCAAGATTACTGTGCAGGGCCTTTTCAATCTGGACCAAAATATTCCAGCCTTCAAGGAACACTTGAGAGACTTCCTGGTTCAGATCAGGGTACGTGCTGCATGTCCGCTGCTGTTGATTTATATTTTTTACAAGCGCCTTTGCACCCTTATTGTGATCTCTTGTTATACTTGGTTGTTATTATTAGGAATATACCGGCGAGGATGATTCAGATTTGTATTTGGAAGAACGAGAGAACGCTCTGCTGATGGCGCAAGAGGAGAAGAGGCGACAACAAATGGCCGTTCCCGGCATTATCAATCCTCACGAGATGCCCGAAGAAATGCAGGACTGAACTACACGCCCGCAAGACCCTACAAAGTTGATCTGCACATCAAAACAAGAGACGCTCCGCTGTAGGTACTGTCGTTTTTATTTGCCTGCAATCGATCCTAACGTCACTACCGAGTACGCGAATCTACGACACTGGACACGTTCATACAACAAAGACAAGAAACCGAATAAAAATAATGAAACAAGTGTAAAATATAACTATTTGCCCGTTGTTGCAAAGGCGAAATCAATAAACGCGATGACTGTTTGTTTATCTGTTATAGGATTTTAAAAATAAAAATGGAGTTTTGTTGTGGGTAAAAATATGGAAACCTGCTTAGCGATGCTATTTCGTGTACACTTGCGACTAAATTGCGTTTTTCGCGCGCAAAAGTGTAAGTTTATCAAGAAACCGTAATGTATAAACGAATTATTATAAATTTAAAAAGAAACAAATACAAGTTTAACGTTCGTCTGTGAAATAAGTTGAGAATGAAGATTTACGGTTTGTTACGTGTGCGAGAATGATCATTTGATTTTTTGGTTACAATATATGTTAATTTTCACTCATGACAAAAGGCAGCTTCAATGTTATACATTATGATTCTTCATTGTTACTCAAAAGCTGAATATGATAACGGACGAGGCAGTCCGATACGTGCATTTCTTTCTTTATTTATCATTGCAAAGCCAGAAGAATATGTCAAGCTCTTCTTTGGGTAAATATTCGGGCCAAATGAGTGTGACAGAGTTGGTGGTACATTAAATGGGATCGTTGCAGCAGGAGCCATGTGCGAGACGAATATGTGTGTTTTTATCCGAGTGAAGTTGTATTATAATATTTATATCAGAGCTATTTTTAGCCACTTCAAGCGAGGTTTTCATTAGTGACTTGTAGATTGAAATTTTTGTGGCTGTTATTAACTACTAGCGGTCCAAAAAGGAAAGAAGAGAAGAATTATCTGACTCTCGTTTGATAGTATACTGTAGTAGGAAATGCTATATTAAATCTGTAATAATAGATGAGTACAATTTTTATAATATATATATTCTTATAAATACCTACTTTGCTGCAATAATATAATTTCATTTTCCAGTCACATAACAGTATTCAAAAGTTAATTAAAAAAAATAACCCTTACTGAAATTATTGAAATAATTGCATTTTTCTTGTTGAAAACCGCTACACAAATTAACATTACGGGAACTATTCCATGAATTGGTCATGCTTCATCAAACGATATAATACCTTCTTCACTCAACAAAGAGCATACGTAATTGTTTTTGCATTTTAGTAATTTGAAAATCAAATTAAAATTTTGAAAAATCAGATATCGAATATTTTTCCTACAGAATCGAACAGATCGGATAATCCTTTGGCAATATGTTGCGAACAAATTAGATTCCTCTTCTTCACTGCTAATGAATGTTTTGCAATTGTAATAATCTGGTTTTTCAAAGATTTATAATGTCTTTAATTTAGTCAATTTATTTACTACTTCAAATGTGCATCGCTGGCGTACGCGTTTGAGAAGATTATTGAACAATATAAATATGACGAGAGAAACAAAGAGCAACTGAAATCCAAATGACTTTTGGAGATGTAGAGCGAAAGATGAAAAGAGCGAACGAGAGAGTATGAGCAGAACGAAGTTCCGAATGATCATTGCCACGTGGGCTAAAGTGTGTAGGTAGGCGAAAGTCTATAAATATTTTCTACAAACAAAACAAATATCGAATCCTTTTTATAAAGTCAAAGAATAATAATACCGCGAAGTAAGTACCCTTGATGGATATCGCGTCATCGCGTGAATTCTCTTCGATTGTACATTAACATCCCAATAATCAATCTGAAGAACCAACGAAAAGAAAGTGAAAATAATTCTTAAATCGAGTCAAAAAATGCTGACAAACGAAACGTTGTAGAGATTGTATTGTGAAGATGAGCGAACGCGAAATTTGTATGTGCGAGTGAGAGTTATCAGAAAATTAATACCGAAAATGCGATTCATTTGTATGAAAAGTTCTACGTAAAAAAGGTGAAACAAAAAAGAAATAAAAATAGGATTCTGATTGCATAAGTTATATTGTATAAAAAAAATGTTTTGGTTAAATAAATGTGATAAATTATAATAAATTTGTAAACAAACTGTCCAATGTATAAGTAAAAGAAATAGTGTGAATCGCGAGCGCCATATATATACTCTAAAAAAGCACTGTAGCCAGTGCACTATAGCAAAAGCAAATTACACCAGATGATCAGTGAGTGTTAACGCGTATTCTGTGTGAAGGTTTTTAAATAAAGATTCAAGAGTAGATTACTATCGTAGCGATCGATTATTCAAAAAGGGTATTTACTGCCGATATTATATATTGAGTAATTAATGGGGCTTGACTGTTTGAAAGTCTACGTATGCTTCTGAGCGATAAATGTAAGACGACGACGGTGACGGCGGAACGAGGAAGTAATAATTAGTGAATATCTACGTAAGAGAGTGGAAGATGCAAAGAAGGAGCAAATGATACGTAGGTGTGCAAGTGTGTAAGGACGAGTGTAATCTGTACGATCCGCGATAATGATGATGTGCATATGCCGTGCGATCGTAGTCAGGTGATTCTTTCAACTGGAGCGATTGGAGCCATTACAACAGTTTGTACTATGCGTCCCAGATATCTCCAGTTGGCGTGGTAGTGCCCCTGCCAGTTCTGTGGCTACGCGCCAAGGAACAAACAAAAGAGCGACAGAAAGAGGAAAAAAAAATACCTTTTGATTATCGATTGTGCGTCACTTTTTGATATAAAGCTGTATTTATTTGCAAATCAATACAAATATTATCGATAACACATAAGTTTTTTCAATTTTTTTCATCTTCTCTATCGCACATTTTTATTTAGCTTTTCTGTTCAGTTTTTTATAATTATCATTATTTTATTTTATTTTCATTTTTTTTGCGTATTTGAATACTTCGTATTCAGAGTTTCGAATGCTCAAGCATTCAAGATCAATGCTTGTTCTTAATACTATGTCAACCGACTGTTCTAAATATTTTAGAGTTAAATGAATTTTTTTTTCTCTATGAATATAGCACTCGCAACATTATTTTTCATTTTCATTAATATTTTTTTTATTCACGACTGATGTTTCAATATTCATTTCTGTGGAGATCTATAATGTTTCCCCCATGCATTTTATGTTCTTGGGTAAGACGAGGTGCGTGTGACCGTTGTGAAAATTGGATCTAAAAAGATTTCAATTGATACAAAACAATGCAGCTTTTTCGCGAAACTCGACCAAGTGTTGATCCGCGTTACTTCCTTTTCGCGAGAAAATTGACATTTACTTAATAGAAGAAGCATTATATACACCTTCAGTACTTGCATCTGTAGATTGATATTGTACACATCCATGAAAATTTTCAAAGAAAATTTAAAGCTGTGAATAGCTTATTTCTTGAAAGAACTAATATGAGTCGTTCGATATTACAGACTGTAAACGATAAATGAAAGCAAAAAAAAAGGCAAAAAAACATACTTCGATATCGAAAATTGGAAATTTCAATAGCTAATTCAAGAAATCGAGTGTGATAGTAAGTAGTTGTGGTATAGAATATTTCGCGTTTGTTTGCGTACGTGGATGTTTGAAAAGAAAAATGCGATCTAATATAGTTATATTCATTACATAGATAAAGTATGTAAAGAGTTTAATATTACTTACTAATAAAATGTGAAATGCAATATACGCAGTTATTATTCGAATATTCTGCATCAAAATTTTCCATTGGGTTTCATAATATATATTTAAAAAATTTCCAATAATTTGACAAGGAATTTAAGTTGCGAAAATATTTTCCGCGGGAATCGGAAATCGACTTTGATATAGCCGTAGTGTAGTCTGCTATGCATGTCCATGTGTGGATACCTATACCTATACACACATATGTATGTGTGTTTACCTCCTTCCTTCTTTATGGAAAAGCAGAGTTCATACAAATAATCAGAACAATTCGTAGTACTTGTTTCTAGCGCAAAAAAAAAAATATTTTTTCTGCTATTCTTACTAGGTATCCAGCAACGTAAATCAACTCCAAAATTTCTAAAAGCAACATGTTCATTTTTATCCTCGAACAAGACCCCGATGGGAAAGGATAGTCAGGCGCCCTGATCTACACGCTACGGCCTGATGGCTTTCCCTGATCAGGGGCGGAATT
>JAWWMK010000032.1:3352850-3426147 GCA_035047105.1 Galeopsomyia nigrocyanea | reverse complement strand
GATTGGGTGTTTTACCCCTGGGTGAAAATACCCCGTTCTCCCCTATTAAAAAAAAAACAAGAGATTCAGTTTCGATAGTTCCCTGTTTTACCTATCTGCTTAATTTATTCTCAAATAATCTGCAATAATTTCATTAAAAAAGCAAACTATCATTCTAGATTCATTTTATTTCAATTTAAATATTTTTTTACTAAAAACTAAAAATTAATTAATGATATATTTTAGTGTCATTTTAAATTATTGATCAGGCAATAATCCAGTTTTTCTCAGGCCTCGTAAGGCAGTATCCAGCTCGAATCCGCGCACCATTACAATCCTGATCAGGGCTTTATGAATATTCTGTATAGGCCTGACACAGAAACTCAGGATCCTGATCAGGGCCAAATGTTTGCCTGATCGCGGTTTCCCATCGGGACGTGCTTACAAGAAACTAGCTCAATTGTTTTCAAATCAGTCATGGCCTGCTCTCGAACAAGTGACAATGAATCTAACTCCTTACACAAAATTTATACAAGCGATCCAATTGCTTTTAAAAATTATGTAAACAAAACAGTGATAATTACAACTCAAGATTTCAACGTGTATACTGGTATTGTTTACACAGTAGATCCTGTTTCTGAGAGGTTAGAATTGTGTATCTCTGGTTCTCGTTATTTTTTTTAAAATTAGTTTTGTGATTTAATGGGTAATGAATTTTCAGTTTTGTTTTACTGCAACCAAGAGAAGACACAAAAGAAATGCCAATGAAGATTATCATAGGATCATCAATTAAAAATATCGAATGTTCATCTGATATTGAAGTACTGTTACCTGAAATGTTTGTTGCTCCACAGATACGCAATTTTACGAAAGAGGAAGTTATGAAAAGAAAAAAACTAGTTACCAAAATATTATTAGAAAATCGATTTCCCGTCACAGAAGAGCAGGGTATTTTGTGCATTGAGGATACTGTGAAAATAGAACCACCTTACCAACCCGAATCTTGTATATGTTTAAATAGTATCATTTTGAATAGAATACAAACTCTTTTAGCTCACATCCCCATTTAAGAATGTATTGTGGAAAGGACATTATGTAAGTAGGCTGATTTTCAATAATCATAATGTATTTAAGAGAAAATTTTTAGTCTTCAATATTTCTTACATAAATAAATTTTTAATGATATAGGAATGCATGCAAAGTGACAGCACTTGTGTGATATCGATATGTTTACAATGTCAATAATACTAATTTAAATATAAACTGTGCGCATGATAAACTGGAGTATAAAATTTAATTTCTTTCTCATTATAGATGCATTGAAAATGAGATATTTACTATTTTTAATACAACATGTGAAACATAAACGACGAGAATTGAAATATATGCTTGTTGCTGTTTCTAATTAATTGATGGAACATATTTGAATTAGTAATTTGCTTTGAGATATGCTATTTTAAGATGAATAATAATTTTTAATATTGCGTTTAGTTGATTTCTAATATATGTGAACAACAACTAGAAAAGTTACCATGAAATCAGATTAGATTTCATCTTTATCAGATCAGAGTCTTATTAAAAAAAACATACATACTGTTATTTACATAATTCTCATCGGATATTAATATATTTGTATATATTATGTACGAATGCATCAATATAGTACATAGTATTTATATTTATATACAAAATTTTGAATGCAAGTTGCATTTCATTTTCTATGGAAAAAAATATTATTTTTCGAGCACTTTGGGCAAAAAAATTTTATAATATAAATTCACAAAACTACGATTAACCCACATTTTGCCATCATTCGCAATACGTGCAGTAATTTCAAGTAGAAATTTCTGAAAAATTGTGAGCTTTTTGAACAAAAAATGATTAAAAATCAATCAAATTAAAAACTAGATTTATATGTAATATTTACAGCGCATAATTATGCAGTACAGCAAGGCAGCATCAATTACATTTTACAACGAGTATGTCGTCTTGACTGTCATGTAAAAATAAATAGATAGAATTGATCACTGAACAAAATGTACAGTATAAAAATGCAAAAATTACAATCGACCAGAAAATATAGCATAAAACTTATGTGAAACGGAATCCAAGTATAACGTTCATGAGCAGTAATCATGTTTTTAGTATTATCATAGTGTATGTACACGCGATGATTGTTTGAAGACTGTATTTCATCTTACTGCCCATCGTTTCTTTTTTACTTCATCTATGTACGCTGAATAGCAATAAGCTCTACGAAAACGACAAGTAAAACTTGGCGCTATCTTCAATAGCACTTTGTGCAGCAATTCCAATGAAGAATACGAGGCGTAATCAGCGCTATTGTCATTGCTCAAGTGCAAGTTATCTTGTCTATCATGATTTTTTTTTACGAGCTACGGGTTACGTCATTCCGTTTCACTGTCCGAATAATACTCTATTGGGTTAGGATCACGTTGCTTCTTTGAGTATCTCAATCCTAGACTAGCGGTAACATCTGCAATTGCTTCCAACACCTTTAGAGAAAAATAAATGCAATCAGTGGCGTTTGCTCGTGACGTATCACACTTTGAAAAAAGTTAAGTGACAATGCAGTGAGGTGCTACTCACGTAATCTAGTTGTTCTTTTGTATGAGCTGCTGATAAACAAAATCTTATTCTTCCCTCCATAAGTGGGGTGGCAGGAAAGCCTACGCCTACGGTAGCCACATTCCTTGTGGTTAGAGTTCGAACGACGCAACTGTGGAAGAGAATAGAACGGTCAGAAGGCAACGTGGTTTTTCAAAATTAAATAGATAGTCATGGCTCTCAAACTGACCTGACTTTCGAAAAGACATATGCCAACATCGGTACCACCGGTGAATCCTCGTTTCCATAAGTAATGACACCAATTTGGTTTAGGCGTCGTCTAAAGTATCGTGTATTTCTTGCCAGCTGCTGGGTTCGTTTTTTACCATCGTCAGTGCCATCCTCACCAGCGATTATTCGCATTGACGTGATTATTTGTTGGGCAATCGGAGGTGACATGGACGCTGCATAAGTGTGCGCGTGGCTATGAATTCTCAAATGATTGATCAACGCCTGCAATTGAACAAATCGAGGGCGGTTAAATTAACTCGAGATGTTTTCATGTGATCGAACGAATTGAAGGTGAATACACCGCAGATAGGTCGTCGTCAAGACAAACCTTTGTTCCTGCTATGTAGCCGCCAGCCGAACCGAAACTCTTGGTGAAGGTTCCCATCAAAATGTCAATTTCCCGCGGATCAATTCCGTAATAATCGCATACCCCTCTTCCACGTTTTCCCATTGCTCCTGTGCTGTGTGCTTCGTCGAGGTAGAGATAGGCCTGAAAGTTGCAAACAATTTTCGTTTTAAACTTGTAATAATTATCGTCGATGGGGTGTGTGACAAGCAGCAATAAAGAATGTTGTTACCTTGTACTTTTTTTTGAGTTTCAAAATTTCCGGAAGATTGACAATAGATCCCTCCATTGAATAAATGCCTTCCACAACAATCACAATTTTCCGCCATGGCTCGCCAGTGCCGGGTTGCCCCGTTAAAATGGCCTTTCTCAAGCACTGCTCCAGGTTCTTCATATCTACAAGGTTAGATCATTCGTTATGCATACGGTTAAATTATTATTGCGGAGCTTGCATCTCGAACAGAACAAATTCAGCCCGCGTAATACTCACTGTTGTGCTCGAAGACTCGAGTTGTGGCACCTGACAAGCGCAGCCCTAGGATGAGCGAAGCGTGATTTTTTTCATCGCTCACGACGAGGCATCCCTTCGACAACAAAGACGGCAGGTTCAAGGAATTCGTTGCGAATCCCATCCCAAAAACTATAGCATCTTCCACTCCGAAGAACCTGGCAGTCAGCTGTTCCAACTCGTCGTGAATGGGCAAACTCCCTGTGGGGGAAAAGCAGTGGACTTTGCGTGAGCAAGCAGAGGACTACGCAATAATCGTCGATTGGATTAATCATATAAGCTCGCACAGCTTTTACCTAATTCCAATCTACTGCTGGGATTGGCGCATCCGTATTTTTTGAGAGCCTTTATGCTGTCTTCGGCGCACGGACCTGTAGCTTCGGCGAAGCCCAAGTAATTGTAAGAGCCGAGATTGATGCATTCCGTGGTTGTACCGGTGAACCTTTGGCAGCAAAAGAGGGCGAAAGTTAAAGGAATGAGCAGGTGGTTATTGTGAAAGAGTGACCTGGGTATAGGTGCGATGTGACCATTATACCTACTCAAATGTCCAACCGTGGTCTTTGGTTATTCGATCTTTGAGAGTGACCGTCGCTCCGGGCACCGAACAAATCGGCCGATTCCAACAATCTCTTATCCTCCTGTACACATATCGCAAATAAAACTGCTCGAAATTCTCGTAGAGTGGCGCGTAGCCCTGAAACGGATGAGAGAAAATAACAATGGTGGGTAGTGTAATTTTGTGCACGATTAAACTCGGATTGTTGCTGTTTTACCTTCCTCCTTTGCTCTCTGGCTACATTGGGAGTGAAGATCAGCTGATTAATAAATCCCAAGAGCATGAGAATATAAAAGCCAAAGTAGGTGAGGGCTGCCGTAATGAACGGCACTCGTTCGAATGACTCTTTCCAGAGGAGTTTGCTGTCGGCTGCCGGATAGCTCTTTCCCTTCGCGCCGTTTTTGTGTTCAGCAATATACTAAAACAAAAAGCACAAGTTTAGCAGACGTGCCAAATTAACAAAGCCATAAACGTCGCTATCAATCTCAGACGCGGGCTCTCATTCAATTTAATCAATTTGAACTTGCTCGCTCGCTTGCTCTCTCTCTCTCTCTCTAATAAATTCAATTCAATTCTCTCTCTTAACGCGTTGAATGTATCTGCAGGCGGGGAGGGGCAGGGTGGATGGTTTGCCGAGGAGAAAACCGGCGGCTTTTAAAGTCGTTCGGCGCGCGATACGTCCGCAGTACTGATTACCCGCGCGGTAGTGGAGTGGGGGCAGAAGCGGCGGCGGCACGCGTTTGCGGAAAAACGAGGCTTGCGATAGAGCACGTGTAAAAGTGTGCCGAGTGCGTTCCAAGGTAATGCGCCAACTATAGGCACATGTTACAGTTGCTGACAAAAGCAGCATTGTAGGAGTGTCGGGCGCGATAGCGAGTGGTTTTTTTACGACGACGGCCAACGGTTTTTCCGCAATTATAGCCGGTCGATCGTAAAAACCCGCGCGCATGCCGCACGCTAAGGAACGAGCGAGCGAGCGAGGCGCGGATCGATCGATTGAGCTCTATAGCAGCTAGCTCGAACAGAATATAAGCAGCAGTATGCAGACAAAGCTGTCAATTAAAAATCAAGTACATGTGCACTCACCGGCGACGGATGTCCGTTGAGAGTCTTGTAGCCGGCGTTGCGGCAACGCATTCCGTTTCGCACCGCCGTCTCGTTGTCATTGCGAGCATCCAGTCTCATCTTGGCTGCCTCGCTTGCTGCCGTGGTCGTGGTCGTGGTTGTCGTCGTGGCCATGTTCTCCGCTGGCACTGGCCAAAAAACAAGGCTTATCACGAGAGTTGAACGCGAGTGAAACGACAAGTACGACTGTTATAACAGCAGTAGTAGCAGGCGGTGGCACCGCGAAGGCTCCTTCCCTTGTCGCGGTGCGCCACTGAGGGGCAAACAGTACCTACTGCCTACAATATAATGCGTGAGAGAGAGAGAGAGAGCGACTGCTGGCTGGCTGGCAGTGGCGGGCTCTTAGTGGTGCGCGCGCACAGGGAGGAGAGGGAGAATGATCGGATGATCTGCTGAGGCAGTGAGCAAGCCCGCACTGCGAGAAGAGGTATACTTATATTGCCAGAATTGAAAAAGTCCCGCTCTGCGCCAATTCCGCGCCCCAGCGCAAACATCTGCAACGACAAGTCCATATATATATATATATATATGTATACAGCACACAAGTACAATGTGTCAACTCAATTAACATTTATTAAGCACAACTCTCGTCAATGTTTGCTTGCCTACACTATACATAGTATACATACATACGCCTATTCTACTTACATTCTGATTATATAGAAAGGTACGCAATTAATGTGTCGCATTCACGGCGGTTTGCGCTACTTTCATTAGCAAAGGCTCGAGCAAAGGTGTGTCGCAGCCCGCAACTCTATATACCTACCTAAATATCGATTTCGACTCTTAAACCTCGCTTCAATTTTCAAAAGTTACCAGTTTCACGACTAAAAAGTAATTGATAATAAACGAGTCACAATCGACAGTCTAGGATCACACGATTGCTTATCAACGAATTAAATTGTATACATGTGTGTATATATGAACCTACATATTTGGACACGCGCAACGTTCACAGCAAAAAGAAAAAGTTCTTAAATTTTTTGCATTCTCAAATTTTAATTTTCTTATTTTAAGAAATTGAAACCTAATTTTTTACGTGTACTTAAAATAAAAAAAATGTTTTTAACGTTCTTAATTTAAGAACTTTATTTTGCTTTTTGGTCAACCATGCACTACGCCTTGTTACACTCGCTTTAATTGTCTGCTGCATGCTGCTGCCATAAAATGCCAATCTCAATGTGTGCCGGCATTGCCGGCTCTCGCGCTCGGTGCAGGCGCACTTGCGCGGTGCATAATTCCATGCACTCGCTATCCAAGTGTGATAATAGAAGCAGAGAGATAATTATAGATCGCAATTAGTATCCGTTTGAGAATAGTCGTGCGAGGCCACAATTCATTTGAATTCTTATTTGAGACTTTTATCAGCCCTTAATGGTACTATAATATCCTTGCTGTGTCCGACCGAACATTTCATCACATCGCGTGCGCACGAATAATTACGTACATGATGAGAGCTGGCGAGGAATAGCAGTGAAGCTACATAACTTTTTTTTTTACTTTGGTCGAATATGGAGCGATGAAAAGAATGGAGTCAGTGGGAAGTTTGAAAAAAAGCGATGGTTTGGAGCATGCGCCTTGCGCGGTATGGTAGTCAGTGTCCTGCGTTGCGTACGCGGCTTGAGGTCCAGTTGGTAATAGAACCGTGTGGTTAGAAAAACTCTTATATATGTACATATATAGAAAGAACGCGGTGAGAGTCGCGCGTGCGCCCCCGCACAAGAGCTGCTGGAGCCAGGCGAGAGCAGCGGAGAGATGGAGCAGAGAGAGCAGTGTCCGGTGGTGCGTGGTGCAGCCGCCGCAGCAGTGGCAGTGGCAGTGACAAACAGGCCAGCCAGTGTTTCCATAGCATATACATTATACGCACGCACGCCGTCCCTTGTGCCTGCTGCTCGTTCGTTATTATAAGCTCTCTCTTTCTTTCTCGCGCGCGCGTCCTCGCGGGCGCACAGCTGACGCTGGTTGACAGCGCAGGAAGAAACAGCGTGGATAGTACAACAGCGCGCCGACTGATAAATAAGCAGCGTGATTCATCTGCCATCCTGCACTAATTGCACTTGCTCTTTGCTTTTGTGATAGATCGCAAGCCAAGTTCGTCCGGTATACAGTAGGCATAAGGCAATAAAGACTGCGGCCAAAGTGTGTGTGACAGAATGTCGGACTTGATGGAGCAACACTCGCCGAAGCCCCTGAAGCGCGAGCACGACTCGACCGACGACTTTGAGCACCTCGAGCACGAGCTCGAGCGTCAGCATCATCAGTACCAGCATCCAAAGCCGCCCGTGGAAGCGCTGCTCGACCTGGCGCCGGCTGAGTTCGGAGCGGCGCACAGCCTGCTGGACAGCAGCATACCGGCAGGAGAGGCGGATGTGAAGCCGGTACCGGCGACGCCACCACCTTCGGCCACCTCGGATTCGGATAAGTTCGAGGGGGGCGCGCGACTCGGCGCTACTGCAGCAGGCGGCGGCGGCGGCGACGAGTTGGAGGCGCGCATTCGCCAGCAGTTGGGCGACGCGAAGGCCGCCACGATGGCCTTGGTGGAGAGCGAGAGGGCCTCCCCCTACGAGCTCGACCTGGGCTTCGAGGTTAGGGACGCGCAGAGCAGCGACAACGAGGCCGACGACGACAGCGAGCCCACCAGCGAGATCCGAGCTGCGCCCCCGGTGCCGGCCCATGGCGCCACCGCGCGAGACCTGCTCGACGACGACGACGACAAGGAGGCCTTCTCGGGCAAGCCCAGCCAGCCGCAGCCACCTACGAGCTTGTACTCGAGCAAGGACGACTTCATGGGCGAGATCAGGGCGTCGAGCCTGCCCGAGCCCGAGAAGTCGCCCGAGCTGGACTTCGTTCGCGACGAGATCATAGTGCAAGAGGCGCGCATGCAGAAGCCCGAGCCCGAGCATGAGCTCGAGAGCGAGCAGCAGCACTGGAGCCTGCTGGACAAGAGCGAGGAGGACGACAGCAGGCTCGAGCCGCCGCAGAAGCCCTTGCCGCCCGAGCCCCTGCAGCAGATCGACGACTTTCTCCAGGCAGAGTCCCGGTCGTCGTCGAGGCCTGCCGCCGCGGCTCCTCGTAGCGACGAGTTGGAGTTTGAGTCCGAGCCCGAATCCCAGCCCCAGCCCAAGACCCAAGCGAACAACAGTGCCGCTAAAGCTCAGCTCGGCGACGCTGCCGAGAGGAAGGTTTACCAGAAGCCCAGGGACATCGCCGACGAGATCGCGCCCAAGCACATCTTCCGAGACATTGGCATCGGTGAGTTCATCTCCTCCCCCCCCTATCTCTTTCTCTCTCTCTCTCTCACTCTATGGAACGTTCCATTCTACTTTAGGCAGCGCCACGCAACCGACTCCGTTTCTCTCTCTCTCTGGCTCTGGCTCTGAAAATAAACGCACCGCGGGCCTCACTCGCGGCTCCTTGACCCGCGTGCGGTCAAATTTTCGGTAATCTAATCGCGCAGCGCGAGCCTACGTCACTTCGATCGAGCGCTCGTGCGATGAATCATTGCTGAACTCAAGCGAGCACTAGACAGCAGAAGCTGTATGTATATGGGAATGTGGCAGGTGTACATGAGGCGTTTGGTACAATGAACCACTGTCGGCAATTGCAGCGATGGCACATGCCACTGGTGCTTGCAAGCACACAATGACAGAATCGCAGTCCGATAGTTGCAGCTCGCGGCTACCAGTGCAGCTTTTCAACTTTATTATCACCGCGCTATAAATAACTGCCGACGCTCCCTCGGCTGATTAGTAATACTTACTTCGATTGAATCACGTTTCAGCTCGACTCTGCAGTCTCTAACTTTTGGCGTTCGTAATGTATTGTTTTGACGCAATGCCTATTAATAGACGCAGAGAATCCGAACAACCAGTTATGTGTCAACCTGCAGTAGCGGGTTCTGTTCGCGGATATATAGGCGCAAACATCATCGAGACGGTCCGGGCTACATATGCATGTGCAGTACGTGTCGCGGGCGAAGAGAAAAAAAAAAGAAGTAAGCGCTCCGTGGCTGTAGGGCGAGGGGCGAGATATATCGAGCAAAATGTGGGGCAGCGCCATGAGCCGCACTGACGCGGCTCGTGCTGCGGCAGGACGGGACATCGGCCTTCAGTTCTCACGGCGTTCTATAATACGTAGATTTCCCCATATAATGTTTCTCGCATCAGCCCGCGCGGCGTAGCGGCGTTCTATCGATCCACGCGGCATGTCGCTCGAGGGAGGAAGGGCGCGAGCGGGAGACACTTTTAATGGCAGCCCCCCCCCTCCCCAGAGCCCCCTCGTGCCAGCCAGCCAACCCTTTGTCTCTCTCTTTCTCTCTCTTTTGCCTTCTGCACCAAACAAACAATGCCAGAGTGGAACTACGCAATACTTTGTGCACGCACTTCTTCAACGATACTTTGGCCACTCAGATTTCTAATCTTCGTGCAGCAACTTACGCAACGTTGCGCACCGATACGAGGCTAATCCAGTACATATCGATTTTCGATTTACACATTTTTATTTTTATCCTGCAAACGTATATACCTTGTCGTCGAGTGCCAGTGCGCACTGTTTCGCATGCCAACCGGCCTGCAATTAGCGACTCAGTTTTAACCAAAGCTGCCAATTGTTCAGTCGCGAACAAGCTGCGTATGCTCATCGTCCATACAGATTTTTGCTTCATCGACCGCCAATGATAAATAACTCGCCTGATTAGGGTCTTAGGCAATCGCGTGGAATATCTATATTAGTGTAGCTTTATCGGCGACAGACAGTCACTATCGTGACGGGAACTTGTCGCCTCTTTTTGCTTTTCCAAGTTGAGGTTGCTGTTTGCTGTCAATACTTCGAAATTTGCTGATTTGACTGCTACTTAGGAATTAAGTGGCAATAATTGATGGAAAAAGCTCTCGGAGGCAGCATTGACGTTAAAATGCCGTAGAATTAGCTATTGAATAGACATGCCTATTTGAGCAATTGAACATTCTCGGACATATATTTTCATCATATATGAAAATAAACTACTCATTCAAACAGCATTTGATAATTGAATATTTTTATCGTAAATTTTCTGGCATATGAAATTTTAATTAACCTACCTTTTATAGGGTTTTAACTAATTGTTAAAAGTATATAAAAATTTTAATAGTGTGAAATTTTTCTAAATTTTTTACGAATATTCCCATGTTAGTAAATAAACTAGATTGTAGACGAGTTAATCGTCAAATTGAGCTGTTGTTGTTAAAAATCGGTTCATTTTTAATGACGTATGTTATATAGTTTAAAAAACTATATTATTCAGATTTATTTTACTAGTGTATTTTAGCGCGCATCGCACGCCGCAAATCTGTTTTCAAGCTGATGTACCAAATGAAATCTCTCATAATTTTCAATTAAAACTATAATAAACTAAAACCATCACCCAATCGCGTCATTAAATGATTTTTTTAATCTTATTTAAAGCTTATCGGAGTTTTTAAAATATTTTTCGAAGCTTCGTTGAAGTTTTCTTAAATTTTATAACGAGCTTCGCTAAAGATTTTTTTAATCTTATTTGAAGCTTTGCCGTAGATTTTTTTAATCTTAAACAACGCTAATTTAAGATTTTTCCAATCTTATTCGAAGATCTTTTTTATCTTGTTTAAAGCTTCATTGAAGATTTTATAAATCTTTTTCGAAGCCTCGTCGAAGACTTTTTAAACCTTATTCGAAGCTTTGTTGAAGATTTTTTAAAATCTTTTTCTGAGCTTTGTCCAAGATTATTTAATCTTTCACGAAACTTCGTTGAAGATATTTTTAATCTTAATCAAAGCTTCATTCAAGATGTTTTTAATCTTATTTGAATCTTTACTGAAGATTTTATAAAACTTTTTTGAAGCTTCTTCACCGATTATTTTACTCTTATTAAAAGCTTTTCGAAGATTTTTTAAATTTTATCTGCGGTCTTGTCGAATATTTTTTAAATCTTATTCGAAGCTTTGTTGTCAGTTTTTTTAAATTTTATTCGACGCTTTGACGAAAATTTTTGTAACCTTATTTGAAGCTTTGACGAAGATTTTTTCAATCTTATTCGAAGCTTTGTCGAAGATTTTTTTAAAATCTTTTTCTGAGCATTGTCCACGATTATTTAAATCTTTCACGAAATTTCGTTGAAGATTTTTTTAATCTTAATGGAAGCTTCATTCAAGATCTTTTTAATCTTATTTGAATCTTTATTGAAGATTTTATATTTTGAAGCTTCTTCGCCGATTATTTTACTCTTAGAAGCTTGTTGAAGATTTTTTAAATCTTATTCGAAGCTTTGTTGACAATTTTTTGAAATTGTATTCGACGCTTTGACGAAGATTTTTGTAACCTTATTCGAAGCTTTGATGAAGATTTTTTCAATCTCATTCGAAGCTTTGTCAAAGATTTTTTTAAATCTTTTTCTGAACTTTTTCCAAGATTTTTGTAACCTTATTCGTAGCTTTGACGAAGATTTTTTCAATCTTATTCGAAGCTTTGTCGAAAATTTTTTAATCTTAATCGAAGTTTTGTTGCAGACTGTTTAATCTTATTTGAACCTTTGTTGAAATTTTTTGAAGTTGATGTATCCAACACAACCTCTCACACCTATCAATTAAAAATATAATAAACGAAAAACATCAATCAATCGCGTTACGTTATTAAAGCTCCACAACAATCCGCCACCGTTTTTTTAAACGGGAATAAATACGCCATTTAATTTTTTACTAACATTGCAAGAGGCTTGATGTCATGTGATGCAAATATTTGATGCCACGAAAGATGGAATTTTCGAAAACAAACGGTCTGGATAAGAAAAAGGTAGAGCCTGGATAAATTACGAGTACCTTTTCGAATTATATGTATGTTAATCTGCAATAATTATTGTTCAGCGCAATTGATTTGCCGAAGTTCCTTCTTATCTGCAGCCCGACGGCTGTCTTTTGGCGTCGCGCGATTTAGTTTGCGCCGCGTTGCTCAATATTACGACTCGGTTGTGACTCATACCAATCGCCTCTGTCCACAAAGAAAAAAATTGCGAGATTTCTATATCGGCCTGAACGATCACAACTTTTAGTTCTTACAATTCCAATGGAATCATCAACAGGTAGAGCTTTAATCGGGAAGACAGCGACAGTGCAGCATCGACGACTGAACTTGCGCACGTTGCGTGCTCGCTTGTGGCAACGAGATTTACCGTTATCTTTGTGGATAATAAGAAACAAGTTCAGTGCTTGCGGAGCGGTGCCGTCGTCGCCGTCGCGAGTGCAACTGCACAAGGAGCTTACATGCAATTATGGCATTGGCATTGAAATGAAAGTTGCTACCAGGCGCGACATCCAGCTCGTAGATCATTGTTAATGTTGCCGCCGAGCCGCCGGACAGTAATATAGTTATAAATTACAAGTGCAACCCCAGCAGATGTCGCCACTTGAGTCGCGAATCACCGCAAACAACAAAGATGAAAAATGACGGATGCTGCAGGCGGCGGCAGTGCGCTCACTCGCACGTACGCGCCAGGTGAAACGCCACCTGCGGCAGCTCAGCTGCGCGAAAAATACACTCGAAAGCTCTGCAGTCTATTAATGTTATTAAGCGCGGATGGACCATCCGACTGGGGTTTTCGCCGGTCAATGGCGCGTATCCGCTGTCGGGGTGCAGCAGACGGGCCTAGGGCCATTGGCGACTGTAAGACTGGCTGAAGTTGATTGCACGATGCAGCAGCAGCAGCAGCAGCAAGGATTGTGCATTGTGGCGCTATCGCGCTGTGCAGCGAGTGCGCTTGCGCCTGGTACTCGCCAGAGTCGGTTGGGGTTGGGGAACCGCGGGGTCGGGGGGTCGGTAGCGCTCTCCGCGGAGCGGACTGATCTGCCGAGCGGGCGGCAGTGCTAGCTGCTGCCTCTGCCGGGTCGATAGAGCCGCCGTGTTCGCTGCTCCGTGCCAGCGCGCGTATAGGACGCAATTCGCATCGGCGTACCGCTCCCCGAGCTGCCGAGCTGCCGAGCCGAGGCCGACGCGCGCTACTGCGCTACTCGACTTCCCAGCCGCTGCACACCAGCCTCTCATCACTTGGACCATGGACGCCAAGAGGCCGCAAGCTGCAGCCGAGTCCGCGCCGCTCTGGACGGTCCTGCTGCCCTGTAAGCCACCCTCAACTGCACTCAGCTCCTGTCCCGCTAGCCGAGTCCATTCTGCGCGCGCTCGCGGATGGTTCCGCGCCTGCTGCACTCCGCTCCTCCGCCCTCCGTCGCTCTGCGCGACCTTTCGAGGTGTGGCGCCCGAAATTTCCATCCCTTTCTTCCCTCACCTGCGCTTCCGACGTGCAACGGCGGCCAGGTCAGCGAACTCTCGCCGCCGGCAGAGCTGTTGTGCTCTGCGCCAGCGGGGGATGCTGCGCTGCGACCTCCTCCTATGACTCGCGCCTCATCTCGCCTCGGGAAAACTCACCTCGCGCGATCGATAAGTAGCCGGATTTTACATCCGTTCGATTGTCCTCCTCCCTCTCCCGTGGCCAGTCGATAATCAACCCACTTTTCCTTTTTTTTTCTCTACCGAGTGAAACTTGCAATCGGCCGGCGATATGCGCAGCAGCAGCGGCAGCAGCGCGGCGGGTGGCAATTTTTTTTTCTTTCGACAACTTAACCTCCGTTCAATTGCATTGTATCACGATGTCGTAACGCGAAAATGTAGCGCCAGCAGTGTCAAAAATTTTCTGCGTCCGCGCCTGATCGCATCCGAAAAATGATCAAATTCTCAGTTGTCAGAGTACTCGATGCGGCTCATTTTGTCTGTCAGTCACGTACGTATCTATAAAATCCTATTGCCTTGATACGCGCGCGCGCGACAATGCTTAGCCGCGGCGGACTATAATTAGTACACGCACCTCAACTGGCGATCCATTAACTGCACATTTGCCGCGAGTGCAGCAAGGTCAGGCCTGTACCTAGGAAAAGCCGCCAATTCATCCGCAAATAGCGCCTCCGCGTCCGATCAAATTTTCCGAGCTTTATTTCCCGGCGTGTCGTCGCTGCCGCTCAACGTCCCTGAGCAACCTGCCTGCCAGTGAGAATATTGATTCTCGCTTGCGAGCTCCTTCTGTATGCACCGCCAACGCACTCAATTAGAGACGTTTTTTTTCTTGTTTATCCGGTTTCCTCCTCGACGCGGGAACATTATGCAACCAGCCGCTAAGCCATTAGCCAACGGACAACAATGATGAATCTAATAAATCAGAACTACGCGTAACTTATTATCAGCGTACTTGTATTTTTGAGAAAGAGCGAGAGATAGCGCTTGATATAACTCACTTTATCATCGGCCCACTTGCGAAATTCGTCTGATTATATTCTCAGTCGCTTCATATTAAACATTTGCCAATAACCCATTAACTCGGCACTAACTTTCTGTCTTTCTGTCACTTTACAGATGCATGGTTTAACCCAGAAAAGCTGAATCCAAAAGGTGAGTTTCAAACTAATCACTGTAACAACAATCAAGAGTCAAGTGGGATGAGAATTATGAATATTAAACTGAATACGATGCAGCAGCGTTTCTTCAGCCGGTCGCGATTTCAATTAAGGTAGTTCTTGCGCGTAGGGCCGTATCAAGAAGGGGCCCCAAGAAAAAATGTCATAAAAATTAATATTACTTCAACTAAAATTGTTACTTAATTTATTTTTGACACAGCTGTGTACTTCTTTTGGCAAAAAAGTCTATTTTCAACCCGTCAAATGGATTTATAAAAAATAGAATTTTTCATTCGACGTATAATACCCCCCTTTTTGACGTATATTATTGAATTATTCTTTAAAAACTTCGGTGACACCAATTTTTTTTTTAGTAATCGAGTTCTGCATGTGTTTTAACGAATATAAATCATATTTTTGACCATATCTACTTATTATATTTGTTGAATAACACTTAGAAAGTGCGTCAGAAACCCACCTCTCATAAGAGCCCGTGTTAAAAACTCTGACTTTCAGAATTTTTTTCTCAATTTTGAGTTCGGCAACCCCTACTCTAATTTTGCAATCACGTTTATATTGTTGAAAAGAAACAAATAAAAAATTTTCATGTGATTCTGCTTTAAATGCCCTGACGCAAGAACTACCTTAAACATTCACACGCAGCGAGAACAAGTGATAAGTCGGCGTGATCTTTCGTCGCGTTAGTAGGGCATCGTCCGCTCTCGCGCGTCGCAATTCTAATCGGAGAGAGAGAGAGAGAGAGAGAGAGTCTGTTTGGTCGGCCACCTGTTTCCATACTTACGCGTCTACGCTTATTTTCGTCTACGCGGCGAGCTGACCTGCGTCTGGCCTGGCTTTTTTCCGCGTTAATTAGCCGCCGACGCTACAGTAATTTTCCATCCTTTGTGCACATTTCTGCCAAAAAAAAAAAAAAAAATTCGTCATTTCTTCGCGCATAACTAGTGGTTGCTCGTCTTTGTTATTGTTCTGCTTTTGCGCAGAGCAGCTCGTACCCGCTAAGACACTTTCCGACTCTTTTCTTCCATTATTAAACTAATTACACATCTCGTGCATTATTCTTACGAGTATCTTTGCGTTGTTCGCGTGTACCATTTAATCGCTCGCTTGCTCCCTCCCCTAACTGCGTGTTTCAGGACTATCTACCTCGTGGCTATCGATTTCCCACTGAACTCTGAACTTGCGCTACAAATGTTGAACAGATAGATGTTTCGCCTTGGCGATTCGTTCGCATAGTCGAATGAAAAAAAAAAAAAAAGAAAGATGTATCATATGTAATAATTAATTAACGAGTCGAACGCCCATTACTTCCAATTTAGTTCAATGCTGATCTCGCATCGGCGAGTCAAGCGCGAGAATAGAAGAAAAGAAGCAAGCTATACTGTGGCAAGGGCTCGCTCTAGGTGTAAGCATAAGAGTGGCTGCGCGTACGCAGACTAAATATAAAGTGGAGAGAGCGAGAGTGTGTATGTGTGTGTCGATGGTTGGTGGTTTGCCAGCCGCGGTGCGCGTGCGTCCGAGTAGCCGAGCTGAGCCGAACCAAGCCGAGTCCCGAGCTGTTCGATTCGACGGAGAGTGGTATAGTACGCTGTACGCGTAGTCGCCAGTAGTTTCCCTACACTGCCCCGGACAACGCCGACAACCCTTGGTACTCTCGTCTTCGCCAATCTGATCGTGCCGCGCGCCCGCAGTGTATCGTCAAAGTGAGCAGCAGTACAATAGCCAGTGCGTCGCCGCGGCCGTCGCTACGAGTGCTGGGACAAAGTGACGTGCAGTTCTAGTGTGCGTGCGTGTTATTCTTTATCCCTCTCCGCCTTTGCCTTCGCCCCGATATCCGCGAGCACTTGCGGTTGGGTGTGAAAGACCGTGCCGGTGCTGCTGCAGCTCTTCTCCGTCTCTCCCTCTCTGCCTGCCGCCGTCGGCCAGCCTGTCGATGAAAATGGTCATCACGAGACAAGAACGTGAGTACACACCGACGAGCAGCGTCGATAGCGACAATAATCAGAGCTCAAGGAAAATCATTGTTTTGGAGCAACAATGCTCTCGAGCAAGTGCATGATCCGCCTGAATGGGTGCTCCGATGACGTAACCTACGTCGGATCGTCTTTGTTTGGCTATTATTATAGTTGTATATGATGAAAGAGCTACCGGGCGGCGGTAAAATCGATCTTGCCCCCCCCCCCTTCCCCGCACACACACTCGCTTAGCCATTCTTTGTTTACAAGGGTCACTCAGCGTTTTTCTCGTGATACGTTCTTGACATTTCAGTCGTGCTGCGGTTGAGTTTCTCTTCTTCGCATACGATTCGTTGAGCCGATAAAGACGCGTTGGCCGTAAATAATAAATTATTGATTTGACGCTATAAATAGTTAAAAACTGTCGCGGCAGCATGTTGAAAAGTTGCGACGTCGGAATTGAGAGAAAAGAGTCGAGAGACTGAGACGCATGCGTATGACGGTCACTGCTATATTATGCCTGCGTATATATACGCAAGTGCGCAGTGCATATATGTAGTACAATAGCAGCCAGGTGTGCGTGCATGGTCGAAGCGAAATTACACGGTGCAGTCGAAAGTGCCAATAGCTATAAGAGATATATGTAGGTACATGTATAATGGGTAGTCGTCCGAAGGGGCTTTGTTTACGTGGGGCGCAGGCAGAGGGGTTGCGGGGTGTTGCCTACGCAACTGAACGACGACGCGATATACGACGGCACCTCCTCGAGCCGCCCGCAAGTAGTATTATAGTATCTGACCAGATGATTCATACGCGCCGTAATATTCTACGCAGTATCTGTCGCTCTTATAGTCTTTTTTTTCTCCGAATCGCAGGCAGTTTTTTGTCCCTGCAAGATGACGATTATATAGCGTCGGGGCTAAAGTAACAGTATAGCTATCCGGAAAACTAAATGGCAACCGCAAAACAGTCAAGCTATAGGTGCAACAATCTACATTGCAACAAATCAATAATAGCTGGTACTCTCTGAACGCTATTGTTTTTTTCATCTACAAACTGTCGGCAAGTAGAGCGGAAAGCAGAAAAAAGCAGGTGCAACGTGCTGCATTAGTCTTACAGGAGATGAGATGGAAACAGAGAAAACTCTGCCGCTGCAGGTATTATACCTGGCCCGAATGCAGGCCGCGTCACACGCAACTTTACCAGCCCTCGATAACGAGCAGCAGCTTTTAGAGCCAGCTTATCTCTCCCTCAGACATGGCAGTCAGCAACGTTCAGTCTTGTCAAGCCTCAGTCCGGCAAATAGCAAATTGGAGCCCCAATCGCAATTAAGCAAATACATATTCGCCCACATTGGCAAGACGAGTGACAAAAGTCCGTAGCCGCAGGTATGGGTGCTGCCACCTCGACGGCGTTCAGCCGTCCACGCTCGTTCCGTTGCCAGTTTGGCTCGGTTGGAGCAAACGATTATGAAAACCAGAGCAAGCAAGTTTTTATGCCACTGGCGAGTTTTCCCATAGCCGTGGGTTGATCATCTTGTGGACATTGTCTCGTGCCGAAAATTTTGAGCCTGTATCATAGCCGCAGTCTGCATTTTCCCCGACTTGTCTCCCCTCCATCAGTCCATACGCCATCGAAGCGGCGGCGCTGTTCCTGCAGCGGACCGAGTGAAAGAGAGAGAAAGAGAGAGAGAGATAAAAAGCGGACGGCAACAGATTGAGGCTTTTCAGTCTGTGCGCGAGTGCCGCTTGCCGCTACCGCACGCGAATTCGAGTTTTTCTAAATACATCTCTCGGCGGCTCTTACAGCTGCCGCCAGCGCACGCGAAACGAGAAATAGCATTCGCGCGTTCAGTAGCCAGGCAACTATATAGACAGGCAGGATGGTGCGCAGAAATAACTCGAGGCAGACGGTCGAAGAGTTGCCCGAACGGGGACCTGGTGAGTTAAAATCCCATCCGCATCTCGCGCTCCGGCCCGAACATATGGCGCGAGACACGTGTGGGGGGCTTCGATCCCCCCGACCTTAGCACCCTGCACGTCAACGGGACGTCCTGGCCTGTGTACTCGCGCGCAATCATATTTTCTCCTATCGGGCGTAACGCGATTCCGAGCGAGCTTATTCCTCCCGGAATCCAGCGAGACAGCGCAAAACACAAGACGTGGCTGCAGCAGCAGCAGCAGCAGGATCGCGCTACCGGTTTGCCCTTCCCTTCCCCTGTCCCTGCCTTTCTTCTTTGTTCCCTTTTAGGACCTCGCCAGCGAGAGAGCGCGAGCGCGCGCACACCACCACTCTCCTTCGCCTACTTTTCCTTACGCGATGCTTTCTCCCCGATTAATCCCCGTACATCCACCTGTCCGCTGCCTAACGATGCATAACTTACGTGCCGGAGCAAAACTTTGCCACGCCGACGATGCTCCACGAGTACTCCCCCCCTTCCTTACCGAATGCTTCTTTCTGTTTGGACAATTGTTTCAGTGGCCTCTTATCGCAAATCTTCAATTGCAAATTCCGTCTTATCTAAAAATTTTTGCACCCGAATCTCTTCTTTTTTTTCCTTGGCCCTCGGTCTGTTGGTGTCCGCCGTTGCACCGTGAAACCGACTATTCATAGTAGTAGTCCAACTCTCTTCGATGCGAGTCTGCTGCTATTTGGGACGCTGCGCCTCTCCAAAACGCTAAAATAGCAGGAGCGCAACTGCACTCTTTCGTCCCGCGATTCTTAACTCAATACCATTATACTCTACGGATTATAATGTATGGTCGAAGCCTGGATCTCGATTCGCCCACTGCCATCCCGTACAATTCTAAAATTATCTTCTTACGTCAAAATTGACGTCGAGCTTTGTGTCAACAGCCGTTCGATTATAGAAACTTAAAGGCTATTCTTGAAATGAAAAAAAAATAGCAGCGCCGCGCTCGTACGAAATTTTTCACGCGTTCGCCAGCCGGAACCACCAACGGTATACACGCATATATAATATATAGATACGCCGACCGGTTGCGCGCTGCATACCGATTGCTTTTATTTTCCTCGCGCGCCACGGTGCCGAGTATTTCGGCTGACGTGGTGAAGCAACGTTGCTGCTTGTTTCGACAATTTTTTTCAATCATACCCAGCGTTATGTTGTTACATCAGTATAATCATAAAATGTGTAAATGTTCACAGTGGCGTCGCTGATTTACTGGCGCGACCCCAAAAAATCGGGGATCGTGTTTGGTGCAATCCTCGGAGTGCTTTTATCGCTGGCCTACTTCAGTCTGATCAGCGTGCTAGCTTACATATCCCTTCTCACCCTCACCTTCACCGTCGCTTTCCGCATCTACAAAACTGTCCTGCAGGCCATTCAGAAGACCAACGACGGACATCCATTCAAGTGAGTATATACAATCCATCTTGCAATCTTTACCCGGCCACGATGCTAGTCAAAAGTTCAATTTGCCCAAGATCACTTTTGTCGACTTTTTTAAATCATTGAACAATTACGAAAGTTGCTTCCCAAGCTAATTAACTCTTAGAAGTCACGTGGGTCCAGATGATCCCACGGCCTCTTGCAACAGGCTAAGCTTGTATAGAGAGAAACCGTAGTCTTATTCAGTCCATTTTGAAAAATGTAAAAATATATTATAAACATATTGTTTCGAAATCCGTCTGAAAATATTGACAAGTTATACTTACTTTGAACGTTGATACTTTTGCGTAATCTTAACAGTCAATAATTTTTTTTTTCTGTTTATACAGAGAAATTCTCGACCTCGACTTGACGCTGCCCACCGAGAAGGTGCACGAAGTCGCCGACATCGCCGTATCTAACGCTAACGCAGCCGTATCCGAGCTGCGCCGACTCTTCTTGGTTGAAGACTTTGTCGATTCCCTCAAGTTTGGCATTCTTCTGTGGTCCCTTACCTATCTTGGAGCATGGTTCAACGGCATGACACTTGTCATTATTGGTTGGTATTGAGCATTCTTTCTCTCTTCTCGCTACCGAGAGTGCTTTATTAATCATTGTTTGCACATTTCAGGAGTGGTCGCCCTTTTCACATTGCCCAAGGTTTACGAAACGAACAAGACACAAATCGATCAAAATCTCGCTTTGGTTCAGGCAAAAATCAACGAAATCACGGCAAAGTACGTATATCCAATTTTGATTCCATTTTACAGTTAGTTACAATCGCTGATTTGCTAATTTTTAATGTTTTCGTTTTCAGAGTTAAGGCTGCCATACCCATCGGCAAGAAGGCCGAGCCAACAAAGGAAGAGTAATTTGAGCTTTGTCAAAGGCGTTTTATCGTTGCAGAGCCGTGTGGAATGAGAGAGCGTGTATGAGAGAGAAAGAGAGAGAAGAGAAAGAAAGCGGGAAGAAGACAAAAAAAAAACGAGCAGAGTTATTTAACGAGGATGTGATGACAACAATGCAAATCAACCAACCAATAAACAAAAAAAGGATATCGAATAGCGCGTGGCATTGGAAGCAGACGAGAAGAACAATTTTTAAAAGACTTTTATAATTTAACCAAGCCGTAGATTATCAGGCTGTAGAAAAAAATTGACTAAGAGATTGTAAATAACGGACCAATGTTTAAATTGAGGCAACATGTACGTTGGATGTCGAGCGCTCGGCATAGGGATGGCAAACGATGGCTTGACACGTCATCCCGTTTGCCAACACATTTACACGCATACATACACACAGATACATATACATGCAGACCACGTGCGTATATAAAAGCACGTTCACACCCCACACGATGATGATGTCGAGAATTCACGCGCATAACATTAATATTCAGCAAACCAATCGAGATATCCTTTTTAAATAATAAAAAAGACATACAAGTAAGATTTAGCAAATTGTACGTTATTGCAAAACGATAGTGACGATCTAATGAGCAAAGCTAATGGAGAAAGTGCGATTGAATGACGTTTGACTGTAAACAAATAAACAGCAGCGAAAAGATGTTTTTAAACATTGACCATAGGTGAGATTCAACGAGAAATCTTAAACTAATGTTCTCTATTTTGTCGCGCAAATCAAACAGAATCAATGGCAATTGACGTATAATTGTCGTGACTAATGATGTTGCGCACTTTGGGTATTTGTCCCCCACTCCACCTAATAACTGCACACGCACACACAAAAACATGAAGCGTGTCTTTTTCCTCCTTCCCATAACTATTTCTTATCTCGTAAAAATGTGCAATCATACTCATAATCTCTTTTGGAATAAAAAAAATTGAACGAAAATATGCATATATATATATAACATAAAAAAGCATAACGAAATAGAAGAAAAAAAATTAATAATCCAAGTAACGAGACGACGACGAAAGAGTTTCTTAAATATCATCAAATGAATTACGCCGTTCACCCGCATTCTCTCGCATCATCCCGTTTGCTACTTGATCACTCATCGTGTAAAACAGAAGAGTTTATCCTTTTATAAATGTAGAAAACGTTGTTAAGGTAATATATATATTATAATAAATATATATATTATTTGATCTAATCAGGCTAACGCACGAGAATAATGGCAAGATTGCCAATCGGTGTAAAAGTGTCTAGCGTATGTATAGACAGTGCTTAAAACTGTAAGTGTTGTAATATTGTAAGGCAAAACAGAAAAAAAAATCATATGTGTCTGAAGGAAATCGGCTTGCTTACGAGACGGGATCAAGAAATCTGAGCGTGATATACGCCGAAAGACGTGCTTGTCGAAATTGTTTCTTTTTTATCGTTAGATCTTAAGATGTAATGTCTAACAACAAGCGACCCCTCGTGTTTTAGTTGTTATTATGCGATCGAGAATAAATATAAATTAAATGGAAATTAATAAAGTGATTATTAATTATTGTATCTGTCTCTTTGAATAATGTTGAGGATTGCTAAATATTATTGCTATTGATATTATTATTATTATTATTATTATTATTGTAATTATGTAGCTAATATATATAAAGAAGTATATTTAGAAGATTATTACATCAATTTCTATTGAAAAACAAAGTTGAGAGAAAAACGAAATGAAAAAAAAGAAACAAAAAAATGAAAAAAAAATAAAGAAAATGAAAAAAAAATCATTCAGAGTGATAAAATTGGCTTATGGCGATGCAATGGAAAATAGGTACATACATGCATAGATCACTCGATGATACAATAAAGCAGAAGCACACAAAAATGGAACTTAATATTATATTATACACATTCTTAAATATCTATCTGTAGCTACGTGGATACGCGTGTTTTTACCTCAGAGGAGTAAAGTGGCAAGTGTCGAGAGAAAATGTGACTTGTAATGCGCGTATCGCTTCTTGACTCGACGTTTTCATTATTGCATCTGCATTCGCACGATTATTAATTTATATAAATAAATGATATTAATAAGACAAAATTAACTGTCGATCATTTGTGCTTGGTAAATTATTATTTGATTTACAATGTTTTATTTGCTACTTCAAACATGCTCTTATTTTAAATACATATTGGTACCGTTTGAAAAGTTGTTTATTATTATTATTATTTATTTTGGCACCCATTTCTTCCAATTGATTAATTATTGTTGAACAAAACCCATGAGTGACCACACCCTCCTCATCAAGCTGGATATTCAAAAAAGAGCGCGCACGACGGCTGCGCGCGGCGGCTCCTCGTCCCCTCGTCGGCTCGACTGCCACGAGAGAGCGCCTGCGGCATGACCTTCATCAAGGTGAGAGCCCACTAGTACACATGCTCGTTGTGCGGCGATTTTGCTGGTTGTCCGCGGCGGAAGAGCGAAGCAAGCTGAGCAGACAGGCCAGGCAGATTAATTAATCCGTCCGCGCGTGTCATTCGCGATCGGCTTGTGTCGACGACTCAGTCGTTGCACATATAGATACACTCCCTTTTGGTTGGCGCGCACGCAGTGTTGCTTGTTTTCTACTTGTACTACTTAGTCGTCGTGTGATTGTTGCTCGAGGAAAAAATGTCGGTGAGCGAGACCGATCACGAGAAGCGAAAGCAGATTTCGGTGAGGGGCATCGTCGACGTGGAAAACGTCGCGAACTTCAAGAAAACCTTCAACAGGCATCTCCATTACACCCTCGTGAAGGATCGCAATGTGGCCACCTCTCGCGACTACTACTTTGCCCTCGCGCACAGCGTCAAGGACAACCTCGTCTCAAGGTGGATTCGTACCCAGCAGTATTACTACGAGACTGATCCCAAGGTACTTGCACATACCTACGCTACGCACATATGTTTATAAGTAATATAACAACATCTCGGCTTCGTATAGTGTTTCACGGTGGCATGATACAGGCATAGGCTTACAACGTTCATAAGCTCTTATTTGCCTCGCGCCTAATTACAATCGCCAACGATATTTTTTTGTTTATTATTACGGCTACTTTGTCGCAGAGGCGATATAAAACAGCGTTATACGGCAAGCCCCTCCCGTCTCGCAAAATGTTATTTTGGTTGATTGCTGTATTTCTGCTGGCCGTCAACGCTCGCTCGTTCCCTTCCCTATCTACACGCACCCGCAGAGCTGGCTGCCAATAGTGCTTGAATCTTGCCAGCAAACTCTTGTTTTTCTAAGCTGCAAACACACGTGCGGCGCGCTTTGTTTTTTTCCAGTCTCCGCGCGGGATTTGGCACTTGACTTTGCGTTGTTTAATTTTGAACGTCAATCTGGCCGATTATTCAACAGCTGCGCGTTTCAATGCCAGAACGAGCGTTTGTTTCGGCGTTTCGCGCGCGATCTTTATAGGACTCGACAATTGTCACAGCCTTGCCCTCGATACATTGGCGCTCGCACGAGGCAACTATTTAGCAAGTGAGTCGAGGTGACGGTTTGACTTCGATCGAAGAGCGAACGAGCTAGCGAGAGTGTCGACGAACTTTCTCAAAAAAAAAAAAACGAGGGATAAAGTTGCTCGCTCGCCGGCTGATTTGGCGATGAGAATCACGTGACAGCCGCGAGGTGGAATGTGATGGGGTCGAATCCACGCAGCAGGGGGCTGCTGCTGCTGGCTGGATGATAATAGATGAGGCGAAAAAATGGGATGACGCGCCATAGGGAGGTCACGTTATTGACAGGCGAGCGAGAAAAGTCTCCGAGTCTCGAGCTGGCAAACAATAGTCGCGCGATAAGATGTTACGCCATTTAGACCCACGAGTGATAAACGCGCAATGCGATGAGTCGCGGGGCGCCACAGGGTTGTCGATCACATATCGCGTAATAGATAAATAGATGCGTAAGAGCGTGCTCGCGGAGCTGATATTCTGCAACGATCAGCAGCTCTATTCTTTTATTATTGTCGGCTATCGCACGAGCAAAAGGTCGAATTAATTGTTTAGACAATCGCGACTTGTCATTACGAAAGAGACTTAGACCCGCAGAGCAGCATCCCCGACCTATATGTCGATCTGCACGAGCATTATTTTTATATATTGACTCGTCAATAATGTTATTCGCTTGCAAAATTGCCAGCAATCAATATAATATTGTCACAGCGTTTCTCTTTGCACGGTATTCCAATGTTTGCGGTCTATAATGTACGCCAAATGGTATCTGCAGATGGAAGGGAACCATCACTGCGTCGTGTCGACTCGACAATTGAGCCTCTTTAATTAAGGTCCCTCTACACATATGTATAGCACACCAAAATGTATAGGCATATTTGTCTCCCTGATTTCGTTTCGAGTAAGTGAAATATCGCAGAAAAAAATATATGATTCGATAGTTCAGTATTGTACAATTGCATTGATTCAATTTTAACTCGTTTGATCAAGCCAATTATGTAAAAATAATTTTTGAAAATTTTCTCGCTATCATAAACATTGAACAATTGAAACTCAATGTTGACGAAAAAAAAAGCAAAATTTTAAAAATTATTTTTAAATAATTGGATTGATCAAACGAGCTAAAATTGAATCAGTGCAATTGTATTGAACCAGTCTATCGAATCATATCTTTTTTTTCGCGATATTACACTTACGTCAGGCAAAATTAGGGAGACAAATTTTCACATCTTGGTGTGCTATATATATGCGTAGGGGGACCTTAATCGTAGAATCGAACTGATCTTCATGGTAGCTCAGAGCGAGTTGATACGTCGGGGATGGTCGGACGCTTGTATCTAAATTGATATTATGTAATGGAAAGTTTGGTCTCGGCAGACGGCCGATCTATAATTAGCCTCGGCGCTTTGGATTTTTTTCGCGCGCAGTCTCGCCAGTGATATCGATGAGATGTATGATGAAATAACGCGAATTGCAATTTGCAGAGGGTCTATTATCTGTCGCTGGAGTACTACATGGGTAGGACGCTGCAGAACACGATGATCAACCTGGGCATCCAGGGCGCCTGCGACGAGGCCATGTACCAGGTGAGTAGTGGTAGGCCGTAGTGATCGATCGATCGATGGCTTGTTGAGCGGCTAAATAAAGGACCACTGAACCCGAGGACAGATGGGGCTGGACATCGAGGAGCTGGAGGAGCTGGAGGAGGACGCGGGTCTGGGCAACGGGGGCCTGGGCCGCCTGGCCGCCTGCTTCCTCGACAGCATGGCCACGCTGGGCCTGGCCGCCTACGGCTACGGGATCCGCTACGAGTACGGGATCTTTGCGCAGAAGATCCAGAACGGCGAGCAGGTGGAGGAGCCGGACGACTGGCTGCGATACGGCAATCCCTGGGAGAAGGCCAGGCCCGAGTTCATGCTGCCGGTCAACTTTTACGGCCACGTGATCGAGACGCCCGAGGGCAAGAAGTGGGTCAACACCCAGGTGATCTTCGCCATGCCCTACGACAACCCCATCCCCGGCTACAAGAACAACGTGGTCAACACGCTGCGGCTCTGGTCGGCCAAGTCGCCGGTCGAGTTCAACCTCAAGTTCTGTGAGTAATTGTTGGTGATTGCCACGAGTGGCTAGCGAACCTCAGCTCATCGACGAACCCGTCAATTGTCTCGCTCTCGACAGTCAACGATGGCGACTACATCCAGGCGGTGATCGACCGCAACCTCGCGGAGAACATCACCCGCGTGCTCTACCCCAACGACAACTTCTTCGAGGGCAAGGAGCTGCGGCTGAAGCAGGAGTACTTCATGGTGGCGGCCACCCTGCAGGACATCATCCGGCGCTACAAGTCCAGCAAGTTCGGCAGCCGCGAGCACCACCGCACCGACTTCGAGGCCTTCCCCGAGAAGGTGGCCATCCAGCTGAACGACACCCACCCCTCGCTGGCCATTCCCGAACTCATGCGCATCCTCATCGACATCGAAGGCCTCAGCTGGAACAAGGCCTGGGAGCTGACGCAGCGCAGCTGCGCCTACACCAACCACACCGTGCTGCCCGAGGCCCTCGAGCGCTGGCCCTGCAGCATGCTCGAAAGCATACTGCCGCGACACCTGGATATCATCTACCACATCAACTTCCTGCACCTCAAGCTGGTCGAGGCCAAGTTCCCCGGCGACCTGGACCGCCTGCGACGCATGTCCCTCATCGAGGAGGAGGGCGAGAAGCGCGTCAACATGGCCCACCTGTCCATCGTCGGCAGCCACGCCATCAACGGCGTTGCCAGGATACACTCGGAGATTCTCAAGGACTCGGTGTACGTGTACTAGCTGCTTTCTTTTTACTGCTCCAACCAGTCGCTTTAATCCCCTCCATTCTCTTTAATAAAAACCTTTTATCTAACCTTTTTTTTATCTCTCTCTCTCTCTCTCCACCACAGATTCCGAGATTTTTACGAGCTCAACCCCGAGAAATTCCAGAACAAGACCAACGGCATCACCCCCAGAAGGTGGCTGTTGCTCTGCAACCCCAACCTTTCCGACGTCATCGAGGAAAAGATTGGCAGCGACTGGACCACCCACTTGGAGCAGCTCGTCCAGCTCAAGCAGTACGCCAAGGACCCGAACTTCCAGCGCTCCATCGTCAAGGTTAAGCAGGAGAACAAGATGCGACTCGCCGAGATGCTCGAGAGGGAATATGGCGTCAAGGTCAACCCATCGTCCATTTTCGACATCCAGGTGAAGCGTATCCACGAGTACAAGCGCCAGCTGCTCAACTGCATGCACATCATCACCATGTACAACCGCATCAAGGCCAATCCCACGAAGCCCGTGGTGCCGCGCACCGTCATGATTGGCGGCAAAGCCGCGCCTGGCTACCACGCCGCCAAGAAGATCATCAAGCTCATTTGCAGCGTCGGCAACGTCGTCAACAACGATCCCATCATCGGCGACAAGCTCAAAGTCATCTACCTCGAAAACTACAGGGTCACGCTAGCCGAGAAAATCATACCGGCTGCCGATCTCAGCGAACAGATCTCAACCGCCGGTACCGAAGCCTCTGGCACCGGAAACATGAAGTTTATGGTATGTATAGTCCGCCCAAAGCCGATCGACCACCTGCCCTATAATTCGACTACACGTTAACCGCGCATTTGCGTTGTTGCAGCTGAACGGCGCCTTGACGATTGGCACGCTCGACGGAGCCAACGTTGAGATGGCCGAGGAGATGGGAAACGACAACATTTTCATTTTCGGCATGACCGTCGACGAAGTGGAAGCCTTGAAAAAGAGAGGATACAATGCTCAAGACTATCTCAATAAACTGCCTGAAGCCAAGCAATGCATCGATCAAATTCAAGGGGGCTTTTTCAGTCCCAATAATCCCTCCGAATTCCAAGACATTGTTGATATGCTCCTAAAGTGGGACAGATTCTACCTTATGGCTGATTACGAAAGCTACATACAGTGCCAAGATCGAGTATCGAAAACTTATCTGGTACGTCTTTTTTTTCTTACGCATAAAATTGTCAATTGCATTGCGAGCGCGACGAATGAACGTGTGTTTGTTCTTTTTACAGGATGAATCCAAATGGGTGGAAATGGCCATTCACAACATTGCCTCGTCCGGCAAGTTCTCATCGGACCGGACGATCGCAGAATACGCCCGCGAAATTTGGGGAGTGGAGCCCAATTGGCAAAAACTGCCTGATCCTCATGAGCCCCGTGATATTTAAGTTTATGTCATGCCCTTTGCGTTTAATCGTACAAATTGGCATCATTTTTTTTTGAAGCGTGATGCTCTTCTACACTTGTGCGAATACTCGATAAACGTTATGAGCTCTATTGGCTCACAACGAGATGAAATTTCAAAGGAATAATTTGTTCGATTTATATCAAAGTGTTTTAAAAAATATTTGCACAACATTGCACGCTTATAAGTGTTTTTACAACTGTTATTCAGATATCTATATATACATGTATGGCCGTTCAGCTCATATGCCTCATTTCATTTAGTTCATAACGACATTTAGACTTCATCGTTTGAATTTTATATACGCGTACATCTTGTAATTTCTTTACTATATTTTTTCCCTTTCGTTACTACTGCTCTAGTCTATGAACATCGTGACAGAACTTTTTTTTTCTCGATGGGATTGTGTATGTCAATTGCAACCATTTATAGATACTATAGATTTTAGAATCAGTCATCGTTATCATTCTCATCAAGGCGGGCAAAAATTTTTAAGCGAAAGTCGCTTTTTCGTTGTTGCTTTTGTTACTATTATTATTATTATTATTATCATTATTATTATTATTACTATTATTATTATCATTATTATTAATATTATTATCAAAGGTGAATTAATATTGTGCCAATCGAGTGTTGATAGCAATAATCAAAAGTTCAATTTGTCAGATTTTATGCAAGAAAATATTTAAATGTCCACTAAATAACGATAGCTATGGCCTTCCTTCAAGTCTTCCTGCTTGTAACGTGTTCAAAGTAAAGCCAATCAAAGTACAAACCATTTTTTAAACAAAACATTTATAAAATTCAATAAAACAGCACCTTGTATTTCGTAATAATATTTACAAGTAACAACGAAAAGCTCTTTGATATAACAATGTTAATTATAGTCTCTAAATAAAAAAAAATCATGTTTTACGAAGGTTGTTACATTTAATACAATTGTTGAATAATGAATAAATAATACTCAACAAACAATCAACAAAGGCTGGTACACAAAAAAAATCCATCTAGCTTTATGTTTGGAAGTATGCCAGTTAAGCGAAATGTCTCTAAGTCCATGCCACAAAGCAATGCACTGATTATTGTGAAAAAGTATGTAAGGTGTAATAATAAAAGAAATGTCCAAGGAATCTGCGTTGATCGTTATTTCATTTAATTGTCATAGGCATGAAGAGTTTATAATTACGAGTGAGATATCGGTGGACAAGAGGCAAAATATATGTATATTGCTAATGACGACCTGATCTCGTATTGCAAATGTGTGACTGACACTTGGCTGTGCGTGAGTATATGTGTACGTTTGAGCCATTACGGTCGCAAGTGTATGAGCATACGCTCTTGGCAGTATATGAGTGTAGGTACGTGCGTGACGAAGGCAAGCAGCGACGACGACAATAACAACAATGGATCGCGAGTGGCTAAGAGCCGTTGTTGCACGAAGAAACGAAGCACTGAAACATTTCAAGTTTGACGATCCTGAAGCTGTGCCCGTCGTGAGTATATAACTTTCACGTCTTTCAAGCTTTTCGAGCTGCAGGTCGTACTCTACTCCAAAATCTAAAGTGCAATAGTGCATATTACAGAGATAGAAAGAGAGCAGCTCCAGTTACCGCATGTCCACTTGTGTATAGTTTCTGCCGCCGCGTTGGCTTGATTTTGCGCACTCGCGATTACGCCAAAAATTAGCGCCACGAGTTTGTATCGCAACAATGACTTTCACAATTCGCGTCAACCCCTTTGGTACAATGGTAATCACTATGGATAATTAAACAATTGATACTGGAAAAAATGTTTTTTTTTTTTGCAAAGTACTCTTTTCATTCCCATCACTTATTTATCAATTTCTCAGTATAGTTTTGTTGACTTATCCAATAATGTTTTTATATCGGGTATAATTATTGAATGTCAATCACTTGTAGGTAACATTTTTTTCAGCGCGCTTGCTTGTTTTCTATCACAGTGCATCGATCTTCGATTAATCATTGACATGTTTATTTTGTTCGTTTATTTAAAATTCTTAGCACAAGTATTTTCAAATATTCATGTTGTGAAATACCTTGAAATGAAAATAAACAGAGTTTAAACACTGCTCGTCAATTTATCGAGTGACTGAAGTGTTTTGAATATGAATAAACTCATGGATTGGTATCGCATATTAATCAAAGTGTTTTCACAGAGCACAGCCACGGTTTTCGCGTTTGAGGACTTGAAGCCATCGTCAGCCATAATCATAACAGGCTACATTCCCATCGACGCAACCAGGTGAGGGAATTAGCGCTTTGTTTCAATTTCTCACCGTGCTTATCGATATATTTATTGATGATGTGATTGAAGGTTACTACAGGATAATTTAATGATTATTCGTTTGTTTACTTATTTATTATTTATATTTATAATATAAAGATCCCTCGACACTGAGAAAAAAATTGCACTCCCATCTAGATAACGATTATTCAATGCTGAAATAAGTTGATGAAAAGCATCACACAATGGAAATTTTGTATGCTCCACTTAACATGCAAATAATCTAAATATATGTATTTTAAATAACTTAAAGATTAATAAATTCTATAACAAAGTTAAAACTCCAACTTAGTAAAGAAAATTCCAACATGATTGCAGCTCGCATCTTTGTAAATTTGGGACATTTTTTAATATAATTAAAAGAAAAAGAAAAAACTAATTGCGCGAGGCCACCGACTAGTAATAACTATTTCGATATTTAGTCTTCCACAGTTATACTGCATCCGCATACTCTACACCCTTTGTTTATTTCATCGATCCATCAACTTGATTCTGTACTGAATAATTGTTATCTAGGTGGGGGTGCCGAGTCATTAGGCACCGCCACCATTAGGTCAAATTTACGCAACCCAGTTGCGTAATCATTTTTTTTCGCAGTGAATGTACATATATGACGAAATCTACAAAATAATGCACTTTATTGAAGCCCAAAATGGAAAAAAAAATTTTAACGCTAGAGCTTCCGGAGTTTTTCTCTTTTCTTTTTGAAGGTATATAGAAAATGCTATTGGAAAAGTTTACAGGAACTACGTTTTCGGGATTTTTCCATTATAATCAAATGGGTTTATTTCAATGAAAATAGGCAAAAAATGTCAATTTGGTTCAAATGCTGATTTCTCGGCTTCTAAGGCGGCTAGAAACATTTTTGACCAGTTAAAATTGTAGAAAAAAAGAAGACCTTTACGTAGAAATTAGTTCTGTTTCAAAATAATTATGCGGTAAAAAGTTATCAACAAAATAACCAAAAATCTTCAGTTTGTGAAAAATATGGATAAAATACCGATAAAAAGTAGTTCGTTGGGACTTTTCTAATGTTCGCGAGCATTTTCCGCCACCATAAACCTTCAAAAAGAAGTGGAAAAAACTATAGCGTTAGAAATTTTTTTTTCCCATTTTGGGCTTAAAAAAAGTGCATTTTTTGGTAGATTTGGTCATATATTTACCAAACTATACAAAATTTGTCGAGTAAGTATAATAAAAAGTGGAAAATCATACATGATTCGATAGTTTAGTATTGTACAGTTGCATTGATTCAATTGTAGCTCGTTTGATCAGGCCGATTATATGAAAATAATTTTTGACAGTTTGCCTTCTATTATAAATATTGATCTGTAAGTTTGGCTGAACAGTATGTTTCTGATGGAGAACTTATTCATACAAGCTACAATCGAATCACTGCAATTGTACACAATACTAAATTATTGAATCATATAATTTTTCGACAAAACCTACATCTGATGTGCTACATAATGTACATGTATGTATAGAGGGACTGTAATATAAAGTAGGCCCCATCAGCACGTTGAAACGCGTATTAACAAATGACAAAAGGGTAAATCGGTGTGCAGGCGTTGCCAAGTCAACGATAATATTGTTAGGAAAGCGAGCTATAGCGCAGAGCCGTAGATCATGTGCATATAGAGACAGTCAGCTTGTTCAGGCAATGTCGTCAAAATTAGTTTAAGTGGTAGTCAAGTCGGACGAATCGCCAAATTGCTCATGTTCGCGGTACTGTGCGCGCAGGTTCTCGGTCAATCTGAAATGTAAGAATCCGCAAAACATCGCGCTGCACTTCAACCCACGCCTGGATCGCGGCTACGTCGTGCGCAACTCCAAGCTCAAGGGATGCTGGGAGGAGGAGGAGACTTGCTCGCCGCTCGGCTCGCGCGGCTACATCTTCCGCAGAAATTCCTTCTTCCACCTCACCATATTTTGCACCCAAAATGAGTTTCAGGTGCGATGCGAAAAAAGTGGTAAATTATGTATCGCGATGGATTTCATACGATTCGATTTTCAATCCCGACAGATCGCCATCGACGGAGAGCACTTTTGCGCGTTCGCCTATCGATTTCCCCTCGAGGACATTGTCGGCTTCGAGATCAACGATCACGTGGATGAAACCAAGGTCCGGCAAACCAACATTTACGTCTATCCCGATCCGCAAATTTGCCAACCAAGTCGAGTTCTTCGGCTAGTTGACGATCGACCATTGGATTCAAATCTGGTAAGCTCGCACGTATATTACATTGCACACAAATAAGGCCATACTTCGATTTCGCGTTGTTTGCCAGGAGTTACCCGTGGTCATCGACCTTCCAAAGGGCCTCGACATCGGAGCTCGATTGATGATCAAAGGAAGACTCAAGCTTCTACCTCACTCGTGAGTATACACTTGAATCGACGACGCTTATTCGCTTATCGCTCGTTGCTCATTGTGCTCCGATTATAGATTCTACATAAACCTTCAGAAGGGACGGACAATCTATCCGCACCCGGTGATTGCGCTGCATTTAAATCCACGCTACCACTACGGCAACGCGCCCTCCTGCCTGGTGATGAACTGCTGGAACAACGGCAGTTGGCTCAAGGAGGAGCGCCACCACGGTCAAATTTGGACTCCCGGTCGCGAATTCCTCTTGACGTGAGATCTCTTGCTTTTTTTCTTCACAATTGTTGTTTCGTTAAACTGATCGTATAATGCGATTTGCCGTGTTTCTCTGCAGAATTTGCTGCGAGCACGAGGCCTACGCGATCTGGCTCAACGACAAGATGATTGGCGAATTCAAGCACAGATTGCAGCCGTCGGCCGTCGACACCATACGCATCACCGGTGACCTCGTCCTGTATGAAATGCTCGTGTCGTACTAGTCGCCGCTGCGCATCACTCATAGATCGGCCAGCTCCAGACCAGGGCAAGAGAGAGAACAATAGAGACGCCTATAGCTGATCCCGACAAGGCCATTCCGAGGGCGGTTTATCGCTACATTTTTTTTCTTCTCTCAAGTCAAGTCACGGTCAAGTTTGCATTTTTCGCCTTGGGCGAGAGCAATTTTTTATGTATATTTTTATAACTTTCCGAGCGCGAAGGGTGCGCCTTGTCGGGGGAAAACCATAGTCATCAGTCGCTCTCATGTCACATCAGGCGCTGCCGACTATCAATAAGCATTTTGATAAATTGTTCATTGTTAGAGAGACGAAGAAGGACAAATTTGTTGCGGTCTCCCAGAGTCATATACATATATATATTTAATTTTTACAATTGCATTTTATGATAATCCGTTAGTATATTTGTATGTACACGTAGCGTATGATGATAATTTGATAAAAACAACCAATGTATTTGTATATTATATTATATCGCGTAATAAAAAGCCCATTATTCGCTCACTCACAGTCTCTCATTTGCAGCCGTTGTGTGTATGTATATATATGTATCTGTCTTCGGTGTAGTGGAACGACGTGTTGGAGAGCGCGGTGAATTTCAACTGTGCCAATAAGGAATGTTGTCGCTGGGAAAGGTAAATCTTCGTAGGCGCACGCAGCAGATGGCCAAAATACTGAATACCAAGCAGAAAATGAGAAAAACCAGACGGTCGATAGCCGTGGCCGCGAGGATCCATTCCAGATTGGCGATGGTCCTGGCGGAGGTTGGCGGCGCCGTTGCCGCGAGGGATTGCTGACTGTTGTTGAGACTGGCGAAAGGAGTGGTGGACAGGGAAATGTCCATCAGTTGATTTTCGCACAACTCTTGCTCGGCCACCGATTTTTGGGCTTTGATCTGCAATCGCACGACATGATATTATCCATTGCGGAAATGTGTCATAAAGTTGTTACACTGACCTCTTGGATAATATGGCCAAGGCCCAAGTATCGTCCCGCACGACCCAGCAAAAGGCGACGTATCGGCCGCGGGACGCTCGTGTAATACGACAACTTGTCAATGTTGATGACTATCGTGGAGATGATCATCGATATGGTCGCTTGGTAAAGGCAGCCACTGTAGAACCTGACTGAAACAACCGGACAATGGAGAGAGAGAGAGATTGATTTTCTCTCTTTGTTTTATCCTATTACTCACCTATTATTGGCATGCTGTCGAATCGGGGTGGCACCTTGTATCCAAAGTAGATGAGGTAGAGCACGACCACGAGGACGATGCAGGCGTTGACGATGAGCTTGATTTCGCTTTGGGGTCGTAGCCAGAAGGTGGCCAGCGATAGAAATACGATTGCTGAAAGCCGAAAGAAGAGCCAAGATGAGAATGACTGGAGGAGCACAATGGAATTTGGAATTGGGATACCGACGGACAGTGGGCACGAAAATAATGTGATAATAGAGCTCGGCCGAGCGCGACAGCTCAAACTCAAAGTCCAAGGTGACGTAGGGCTCGGGACAACAGTCGAAAGTCTCCTCCCTGCGGCTGGCCGTCACGTTCTTGATGATCCACTCGTTGATGGCGACGTAGTCGTCGAGCTGAATGACCAACAGAAGCAAAGAACGGGCGAATGAATGAATGGCTATTGTATGAGGTGTAATGGGATGAACTTGAAAGGAGAGCGCTTATAGTGACTGACGTCGACGCCGGAAGAGAGCAATTTGAGGTCGACTTGGGTGCCGTCGTAGGTCCAAGAGCTGAGGCTCAGCCGGCAGGTGTTGGTCTCGAAGGGCCAGAGGGCGAAGTCCAGGTGGCAGTAGCCGTGGAAGATGGTCGGCGTCACCCACAACACCATGCCCTGCTCGCTGACGATGCAGTGCCGGTCGCCGTAGTACTCCATCCCGTGGGCCGCGCTGCAGTCCCATCGATCGTATTAGCAACGATTGGCAAATGTTACGAGGTAGGTTGCACACGCACCTGTTGAGCAGATAAACGTCGGGCAGCCAGATCTCGTGGGCGGCCAGATTGACGTTCTTCAGGCCGCTGTAATCCGAGGAGTTCCATTTGAGCTTGTCGTCGTTCCAGGTCTGTCAATCCAATCACGTAATGGCTTTGACATACGATTCGATATAGCGCTACTAATAAGTACAATCATTACCATAGCCAGCCAGACGTTTGCGGCCATGACGTTGAGCATGTCGTCCTGGTCGTCGCCGTAGCCGCGCGCGCGCGTATTCAAACAACAGCAACAACAAGAATTGGATGAGCTGGTCGAGTATCGTGCAGCGGGAGGAGAAAGCAAGCATGCAAGTGCGGGCGCCGCGACTTACCACTTCAACCGTTTGGACGTTGATCTTGACGCTGACCGTCGTCGCGTTCCAGTGCTGCGAGGGCCTGGCGAACTTGTCGTACTTGGCCAGCAGGCTCTGCTTCAGCTTGTCCGTCCAGGTCTCGTTCCATGCCGCTGGATCTGTCATGGATCAAGTCACGCAGTGGCGTGTCGATTGAAAGGCAGCCACATGAACAATAATGAGGGACGCGCAACGGGCCAACGGAGGGACAGGGGGCTCGACAAGTGGATAAACGTCTCGATATAATGGGCGCATTATTGGGTCGGACTCGCGAGCCTGCGGGGCTACAGTTTTACGCGCGTGAAAAGCGAGGCAGTGAAAGCGGCGATGGTCGCTGGGACCACTGGGCTCCCCCCATCGACGATCCCCGCTGCACGCTCGCGAAGCTTACTTTTGGCGAAGCTGACGTTCGTGGCGATCGCAGCAGCAGCGACGGCGGCCCTCAGCGCGCACACCCACACCAGCCAGACTGCTCGGCGGCGGATCATCGCGCGGCGACTACTAGCCGTGTCCCTCGCTGCTGGTCCCTCGCTCGCTCGCTTGCTCTCCCGTGCGCGCAAGCCCCCCGCCACCGCCGACGCTCGCAAGCTCGCATCTCTGGCAGCGCAGAGCAGCCCTGCGTCGACTTTGCGCCAGCGCCTCACTGGTTGCCGCCGCCAGCAGGCGCTTCTTTCTGGCCGCGCAATCACAAAACACGCTTTGCTCCGAATGAGTCGAGCCGCAGCTGCTGCTGGCTCGGATGTTTATTTTTTATATCAGTGTACAAAATACAAGCAAAAGTTGATGGGAATTGGACTAGCTGATGGCGATGTCGGAGCAGCTTCTGTAGTGTTCCTGGGGGAAGCCGCTTTTGCCGTTGCCGCAGGAGCCCCAGTTGCCGGCCGCTCTCCAGTGCCACCCGAAGAAGCAGTGCTTGCAGGTCAGGCCGCTGGGTAGCTGCAGCTCGATCGCCACATTGCCGCGGAGGGTTTGAGCTTGTAACATCTCGAGCCGTCGGCCAGTGGGATTGGGTGCGCGTCGAAGCACTCCTCGGTCTCGAGCTCCTTGTCACTCGACAGCGGGCACAGCGAGAACTCAAAGTAGCTCACCGATTTTTTATATTTGCTACTCACTTTTTGACAATAGTGCCGGTACCGTACTTTCCTCTGTTTTCATTTGGCCTCGGCCGAGGCAAAGCGTAATTGTCGCCACAGACGCCGCATTTGCCGCCGTTCTGACTGTGCTGTACCTGTAATAATTATGCAGCAATGAATGAGATATTGAAAACCCCAATTGGAGAAGTAGCAAGTGAGAATAGATGATGACTAACGCTGATTCCACCGCAGAAGACCTCGATGTCGTGGTAATTGATCTGGGTCTTGAATCCCTCCTTCCAGGCGCTAGACCGGCCCACCGGGTCCATCACCGTCCCGTGCCCCTGCGACTCATTCCAACTGACCAGACCATCTTTAGCAGAGCCAGGTCTATGTCTATAGTGACGCGACACTTGTCGTAATCACCAATAAACTCGACCTTTTATAGTCGAACCCACACGAATTTTCACAATTCCATATATTCGAATAATCGAATGCTTCATGCTTACGTAAACCAACACTATGGAGATCGGCTCATCGAACAAATAACGGCGATCATGTCGTTCAACTATAAACGCGCGTCAATTAACTTTCAGCAGTGAAAATGTTCTTCCCTACGCGTCGCATTGATTGCCAAAAAACATTCATTATATTTTCATCTTCCTGTACATTCATTCATTTCTTTTTTTTTCTGCCTCATTGCTGTTTAATGCTTCATTCCATCAGGTGCTCTGCACTCCACCGATCAATGAAATATATTTGTAGAATTGCTCTCGAGCATATTTTCGCGGCTTCAAGTTTAGGCTCAATTTCATCAAATGAATCTAATTCAACTATTACAAGTCGTTTGTTATTGTAGCCTGGAAAAGAACAAGAAACATACGTAAAGAATTTGTATGCAATATTATACTCGCAAATACCCTATGATTTTTCGATCGGCCACTGATCCCTTGCCACATTTTCCATAAACACCCTGATATATTTTTTACCAATACCACTAGACGAGCCAGTGCTTGCAAGTGACATCAGCTGGAAGCACAAGGTCGATCGGCGCGTCATCGGTTGCACCATATCTTTCGAGTGTATACGTGCATACCCCAGCTACTCGAGTAATCAGCTAATTTGACTGGATATTCTTGTAAAATTGTTTTTCACGATTTCGTTCAATTCAAGTACGATTTTTCATGGTTTCTTTTTTACTTTCGTTACAATTATCAGACTTGAGCATACTTTCAAAAAACTAAGTAGGATGATTCAAGCTTCAAGTTTAATTATGTATTCACAAACAACAGTTACCTGTGCACCTATACAGATGCCTTTTGCATATGCGCTTTTTTAACTCTAATCTGTGAAATGAGACCAGATAGCAAACATGGAAATAATTAATTTGTTTTCACGCGTCGTTTATGTAAAAGATGCAGGGAATGTCTGAACCTTCTGCGCTTTGCTCGCCGATTATCGTCGACAAAAAAATTACTATTTATAATTTGTATGTAACGTTTTTAAAGTATTTCACTGGCCTTTCTGATTAACGACCGGTAATTATACGGGAGGCCCGGTCAATTGACCTATTAATTAATAACCGCTGAGTTGATGGAGATTGCGAACGGCGTACTTGCCCTTTATACTCAAAAACTATGCAGCCCGAATATGCGCAGATCCCCTGGCAAACAAATAACGACGGTGTGCGGTCGATAGTCGGTCGCTAACTGGTCGTTAACTGGTCGCTACTACGCGGTCACAATCAGCATCGTTCGGGCAGAGATTCCGAAATTATATTATCTCAAGAGTTGACTGCAGGGACATAAGGCTGATCATGGCAATGAAGTTTGTCCTGGCGTGCTTATCAGCTTTGCTGATCGCAATAGGGTTGGAAGGCGTGACTGGCCACGGCAAGCTGATGGATCCGGTGAGCAGATCGAGCGTCTGGAGAAAGGGCTTCGAGATTCCGCCGAATTACACGGACAACGAGCTGTCGTACGGTGGCCTGACGGTAAGTAATAGCTGCATCTGCAATGGGAGAACTCTTGGAGAGTAGGTTCAGCAGGCAAACGGGGGAAAATGCGGGCCATGCGGCGACAACTACAGGCAGCAGCGGCCGCGAGCCAACAAGAAAACGGTGGAACTTATGGAACCGGCACGATCGTCCGAAGTTCTGAGCTTTACGATACTGTCCGAGCATGTGTGTGTACGCGTGTATACACAGGCGGCGAGACGCCCGATCACCGACGAATGAATGATATAATGACTTGATTGTTTGACCGCTGCTTGCAGTTACAAGAGGGACGAGCGCGTAAGTGTGACGGTGAACTTGAGCGCAAATCACATTGGCCACTTTGAGTTCGCGCTGTGCCCGCTGCCGAGCGACAAGAAGCTCGAGACAGAGGAGTGCTTCGCCAAGTACCCGCTGAGGCTGGCCAGCGGCGGCTACGAGTATCCAGTGCCTGCCGGCAAGAATGCCGATTTCCACATCGAGGTCCTTCTGCTCGAGGGCCTCGCTTTCAAGCACTGCACTTTCCGATGGCACTATCGAGCCGGCAACAACGGGGGCAACTGTGAGAACGGGAGAGGTGGTGCTCTCGGCTGCGGCCTTCAGGAGACCTTTAGGGGCTGCGCCGACGTCAGCATCTTCTGATCGAATCCTGCACGTAGCATTATTAGCGTCGCATGAAAATACCAACGATTGCAAGTGGATCGATACGCTCTAATTACAAATTATTGCGACGCCCAAATAATAACGACAAGCATTTATAAAAAAAAACAACTTTATTAATCCTAATTATACATATACATGTGACTTATTACAACGCAAACAAAATCAGCGTGGCAATGATCCATTTTATGCTTCAATCTTCGTTTTTTTTTTGTAAGATCTAAGTCTCCTGCATCTAGTCGATGAAAAATTTTTCCACATATTTTTCATTAGAAATCATGGAAAGTCTACAAAGTTACGTTTTTATGGTGTCGCCTTGGGGATGCATGTGTGTGCTGTCAATCGGTATGACGTCTCTACTCGATGGATTTCAATGAATCTTTTTTATATGTTTGGGAATTGGTGAACGAAGGGGGGGAAATTGTTTTCAAGCAGGCCTATCGACTAGAAAAAATTAAACAGCGATTTTCAATAAAATTTTTTATAAAATGATTGGTGGTTCATACAGAATTATTAAGGTTCCACCGAACATGTATATAGATATAAAAATACGTACGAAAACATGCGACCCTTTGCTCCATGATTATTTTTTGATGAAACCAAATAGGGATTCGACATATTTATGACAAATTAAAGCTTTGGTATGTAGTTTGCGCTAAAGCAATTCTGAATAATTTTGTGCAGCAGTTTAATCCGAAAAAAATTAGAATTTTAATAATAAATCCAGCTGTTATCGACGTAAACAAAACAAATGTGAACGCGCTTTTTGTTTATTATTGGTTTTGTAATCTGAATTTTGATCGTAACTTTTTGGATGTTTTTCTGATAAAACGGCTGCAAAAAATCATTCAGAACTGTTTTGGCGCAAACTACATACCAAAAAGTATTTGTCATAATTTTTTCAAATTCCAATCTTGTTTCATCAAAAAATAATCATGAAGCAGAGGGTCGCCTGTTTTGACACCTATTTGTATATTTATATACATGACCTTAAGCATGAACTACTGTAACTTTGGATTGAGAATAAATTTGTTAACGTGTGAGGGCTCATTTTAAAGCTTTCGAAAGCAGCTTTAAAATGAGTCGTCGCACGATGAATTCCGTAATATTTAATCTGAGATATCTGAAGTCATAGCAACTCTACTTTTATTTTTAGGTGTAAGATGCGTAATTCTTTAACATGCAAAACGAGTTATTGCACGATGAATTCGGTAATACAGTAAGAAATTCATTCTCAATCCAAAGTTTTTGGTTTAAAAAAATGAATTCTACGTTTTTTCTATTTTGATAGCGTTTCTGATGTATGTAGTTTTTCTAATCAAGTTACAGCGAATCGAAGTCAAATTGAATGATTTTTATTTAACTAAGAATTCATCGCTTGAAAAAATACTCTTATCTTTAAGGAAGCCTTCCGCCGGAGCAGCTGGCAGAATTTCTTATACTAAAGACAAAACCACAAAATATTTTAAACGTATAGTCAGGCTTTGGCACAATTATAATAATGATCTAGAAATTTAGATAGCCTTTCAAAGTAATTGTAACACCTTAGCTATATATAGTTTTGTTGACGTCGTCTTTAATTTTATATACTTATTTTCCTACATTTGATGGATGAAAAGTGAATGTCCATGCGGGTATCAGGCGGTTGTAGAGTAATGAGTATATAATTTTTGTCTGTTGGTTTGACAACGCTCGTGTGAGTGATAAAAGGAAAGGTAATAAATTGATTCGAACGTGAAAATAAATATTTGTTGATATCTGGCATGTTTATTAAACTATTTTACGCAGTAATCATGCTGCAATTAACGTAGAATAGATTTACAAAAATATCTCTAGAATTATTGGTATCAAATTTTTATTTGGAACGATACACGTAAACTTAACAAATTGTTTATTGTAGTTTGGCGTACAAGTTTCGTCATCGTAGAAAAATAATTCTGTAATAAAATAGATACGCTTCAAGCGAATTGCTCACATTGCTTATAGCAGTTGTGATTATTACAATCCCATCGATCACTGCAACAGATGACGTACCGTTGCAGATGCACCATTGCAATATCGATTGAGGCAAATATTGATTTTTTTTATTTGGACTTATCAACAACACTGGTTCAGTAATAAAATTATGTAATCTGGTGCATTTTAAAAGTAACAAATTAACAGTAATGTATCCGCATAGGTTAATGACGTTACACATAATCGTCATGGTGTAAAACATGACGTTCTTTTTTTAAGTAAAAGATAATTGAAACACCGTAAATATGAACTTAACTTGTTGTCTACTTGTAAATTTACATATCATACTCACGCAACATTACAAAATTCTTTCGAAAATTAACCTAGCTATTTTATTTATCCATTGTTGGATTTATTGTGGCATTTATCTCAAGAGAAGAAATTAACAAGAATAAACAAGAATTATTAGTTTTGTAACACTAACAAGATTATTGTGAAACTTGGTGATGAAATTATTATCAGGAATCAAACGTTCAAGTGTCGATCCTAAGCTTTAAAATGCAAATGCTTCACATGATAGAATGAGAGCGATGATAAAAAATGAATGAGAAAACTAATCGACTAACACAAATTGACATCATTATGTAAAAAGAAAGAAAAAAAAACTCAATACGATACGTTTAAACATTGAGACAGCCAGCTGGATCTTTTGCTCATGTGCTGCTCTTGGCCTTCTGCTTCTTCAGATACGAAAGATAGACGGCGCTGGACATGCGCGGATTTCTGGCCAGCATCTTTTCTCTAAAGTTGAGCGCAGCGGCGCTTTTCTTTACGACTTTCTTTGCTTTTTGCAGGTTGATGACTGCAAATTGAGTGGTGCCGCCTGTGGAACTCAGCGGTATGTAACCGTCATCTACGCGAATGTTCTCCCGAGTAACTTTGCCCGGGCTAAATATTGATTTCGAGGGCATGATGACGCTGCGTTCCTTGTTACGCGATAGCTTCTGTCGTTTGTCTGGTCGACGAAGAGGTTCATCCGTCAAATTCTCAAGGACGTCCTCCGGTAGGCGTTTCAAGCTCTTTGTTTGCTTATCCTGGCTCACGCGTTCGACGTGATCTTTGCGCTTCTTCTTGGGCGATTTTTTCGCGGCTCTGACGTTCTCGAGCTCTTGTTGCATTTCGTTTAAGGCGCGACGACGGGCTTCTTCGAGACCTACGCTCTCGGGCGCTTCGTCGTCAGAACTGTCTGCGACCTGCTTCTTGCTCTTACTCTTGGCTTTACCTTGGCTCTCAACTTGCTTGGCTTCGGTAATTTTGGACTTTTTCTTTTTGGGCTTCTCTGGCTGAACATTCTCGCCTTCTTCCTCGGCTTCCTGCGTGCTGGCAAGCTTCTTTTTCCTCTTCTTCATTGGCTTTTCCTCGACCTCTTCCGGAGCATCTTCCGCCTCGGCCGCTCCATTCATTTCCGCCTCGTTGATTTTACTCTTCTTCTTCTTTTTCTTATTTTTAGACACAATTTCAACAGTCTCAGTGTCGTCTGTAGCTTGCTTTCCGTGTAGTTGCTTGTTCTTCTTCTTTTTGCTCGGCTCGACACTCTCGATCTGTTCTTCCTGCTCGGTCGCCAAGTCGTCGAAGCGAGCGCGTTTCTTGTTGCTCTTGGAAACCTTCAAAATGCTATCATCGTCGACCGACTGTGCATTCGACATGTCCAACAACTTGCGTTTTTTCGATTTTTTCGCCGCTTCAAACTCCACTGCTGGCTCCTCGTGTTCAACAGCTTTCTTGCTCTTCTTCTTGGTTGACGACGATAACAGACCGCCGCTCTTCATCGACTCCAGTACAGGGAACGAGTCGTTGAGCTTGGCTTTCTTGAGGAACTTGGTACCTGGCGTATCCTCGGCAGCAGGGTGTACAGTCTGACTCAGCGGAATCAGCTTCCAAACCTGTCGAGTCTTGCCGACAGTCTCGGGCGTGGCGACGATTTCGACGTCGTCTTTCAATCTCATCGACGTGTCGCCAGCTTTCATCGACTTGGAGGCCGCCTCGCCAATGCTCAGTCTACTCGACATTACCTTGCTGCTGCTGAGATCGTTCAAGCTTCCAGATTTTCGCCTCGACGCTGTGATGGACAGATTATCTTTGGAGATGTTAGTTCTCTTTGCGGCTCCTGGTTTCGGTGTACTGCAGTCGATGAGCTTCTTGTTCTTGGGCTTTAGTAGACTCGCGTCTTCAACATTTACAATGCGGTAAGAGTCTTCGCCCTCCTCCAACTCGGATTCCGTTTCCGACGGAGAAACAATTTGCGTGCTTCTATTTGCTCTACGCGAGCCTTCGTAGTCGTCCGACTCGCTGCTCGAAGACTCAGTCTCCTCATTGTCCTCCGCGCGTACACTTTTATTTTTGTTAGACTTGGAGTCGTTGAACGCAACGGCACTTTTGCTGCTATTCCTCCTGGACAGGTTGGTGGCGCTCTTGTCTTTCTGAGACTCTGACAAATTCAAGCTTTTATTATTCTTCACGGAAATGTTTATGCTTTTATTTTTAGCTTTCGACGGGCTCTCATTCGGGATACCTTCGTCGTCGGATTCAGAACTAGAGGATACATTGCTCTTGGCCGATTTCGAACTTTTGTCTATGCTCTCGTGCTTCTTTTGCAAACTGGTATTTTTACCTTTGATTGTTTTGGAATCTTGCAGTAGTTTCTCGGATTCGTCAAAACGTTCTTCGTTGTTCTTGTTTTCAGCCTCCGTCGCCTCATCGTCCGACTCGGATCCTGAGCTCTGAGAGAAGCCTGATCTTCGCAGATGGGTGCTTGCATTTTTCAATGTAGACTGTAAACTGCTGATACTGACATTTTTCTTTGACGCATTAATTTTCTTTTCTTTTGAAACTTCGACTTTTGCATCCTCCTTCTCACCTCCATCCTTATCGTCACTTTCATCTTCATCGACATCCAGATCCTCGTCTTCATCTCCATCATCCCCGGCCTCGTCGCTATCATCACCATCATCCTCATCATCATCTTCATCCTCATCCTCATCATCTTCTATTTCTTCATCAGAAATGACGAAATCTTGAAGATCGTTGCCGTCGTCTTCGTCGTCTGAAGATTCCTCTTCGGAAGCCCGGCAGTCGTCTCCAGGTACATCATCGTCAGAATATTTGGTGATGCTGTTACCTCCAAGATTGTATTCTCTCTCAATATCCGAGTCGACGTCATTTTCGTCTTTTTCCTCCTCGGCAGAGCAATCCTTAGTTTCTTCTTCGTCGGTCAACCTGAATATGAAATCTGGAACTTTGCCGTCATAAGCATCATCAGAATCTTCTTCCGAATTCGAGTTGACTTGTACGACTGTGGAAATGTCATGTTTCGGCGGGTTTGCAAATTTCATCCGCTCAATGTTCTTTTGCAGAGAACCATCTAGAACCGACGGGACAATTTGTCCCTTATTCTTCTTCTTGGGACTGCCTTCAGTCATTGAATCTTCCGAGTTTTCTGCGTCTTTGACGCTGGAAGCTTTTATGGAAGATCTCGATGGAGCTTTAGGAGATTTACTGGTGGATTTGTTTTTCATCTCGTCATCTTCATTGGGCTTTACTTCTAATTCCGAGTTGTCATCGACTACGACATCGGATGAACTAAGCGTCTCGTTAGCAGCAGACTTCCTGTTGGATTTTTCTTTCAGCGATTTATCTCCATTGTTCATCGAAATTTCAGCATCTCGCTCGTTTTTATTGAGCGATTTGTTATTCAATGATTCATCCAGACTTTTTCGTGATTTATTCGGCGATTTGTTACTCGATGGTTCATCCAAACTTTTTCGTGATTTATTCGGCGATTTGTCGCTTGACGGTTCGACCAAACTTCTTCGTGATTTATTCGGCGATTTGTCACTAACCACATCAACTTCCATTTCTTCGTCTTCAGATTTTTCTTCTTCATTCTGTGTTTTAACGGCCGATTTGCGGGTCGACTCGTTAAACTTTTCAGACAAGCGTTTTTTCGACTTTTTAGATTCATTAAAAGATGTTGACGACAAATTTTCTGACAAACCATCACTTTGGCTTAGCGATTCGTTGAAAAACTTTTTACTCTTAGACAACGACTTATTGTTGGCCACTTCTTTCGTGCTCTTGTTATCAGAATCAACTTCAATCTCTTCGCTGTCGATTATTTTCTCCTCTTGTATTGGCTCAATGGATGATTTGCGAGATGATTTGTTCAATGATTTGTCTAGTGATAGACGCTTAGCAATTTTAGAAGCGCTTAACGAAACTGATGATTTTTCAGCGATACTGTCGTTTTTGGTTAGAGATTTACGACTTTTGTTTGAAGAATCATTGGAATTATTCAATTCACTTACGCTGTCGTCGGCTTCATCTACATCCATTGCTTCTGTTTCCGAATTTTCATCTATTTTTTCCTCTGCAACTGATTTTCGAGTATCACTCAATGACTGTTTTCTCGACGCATTCGACGCGTTCAAAGAAGTCGATAGGCTATCGTTCTTCTTTCGGAAATTATCAAACACTGATACATTGAATTGGCTTGAATTGTTGAGAGATTTACAACTTTTGTTCAAAGATTTGCGATCAACCAGCGACTTTGACAATTTTTCAGCAATACTGCTATTTTGATCTTGCGCCGAGAAAGATTGGTTTGCTTTCAAAGAGCGATCCAGACGACTCTTGGAGCTCGACTCGTTCATTCCATTATCGTTTTCGTCGGCATCAACGACTGTCTTATTGCCATCTTGAATCCCAGAATCCGAGCTTTGGCCGCTTTCGCGTTTCTTTTCCACAGACTTTCGGTCTTTTTTCGAAAGTGACAGATCTTGATTTCCCATTTCATTAGCTACATTAGTAATCTCTACCGCTGACTTATCAAGTTCGTCGAAAGACTTTCTGCTTTTCTTGTTGTTGCCATCATCCTCTCCATTGCCAGATTTGTCTTTATTGAAGGAAGCCTCGTCGAGTTTGACCGATGAATTTCCAATCTCACTCTGGGACTCGGTAGATTTTCTCTTCGACTGCTCTTCAGACCACTCATCGGCCGGGATGTCTTGGAACAAATTTTCCGCACTCTCGTCCAGATCGCTGTCAATCACCCGGGCTCTAGATTTTCTTTTGCTCTTTTCGGGGGATTTCGTGGATGTCGTGTCTGTGCTAGTTTCGTGTTTTTCCTCCTCTTTAATTGGCGAAGACGCATTGTCTCCATCAGCGTCTGTAACAGCAGAAGGCACACCGTTTTTATCCTCCAAAGACAGTTTTGGCTCAATTTCATTACAACTAGTCTCATAAATAACACAAGGGTTTGGAATATCATGATTTTCTTTAGAATTTGACGGGTCTGACTTTGACGGGTGTGTTAATTCCAACTGCTCATTTGCGTCAGACTCAACTCTATTGCTTTGCTCTGCTTTAATGTTACTGAATGCTATGCTTACTGAATCGTCCTTTTCGATAACGACATTTTCGTTCGAGCCTACATGACTGTTTGCGCTGCTAAACTCACATGCACTTTCAATTTCAGAAGATTCTGCAACTTTTTTTTGTGCGTCATCGTCCTTGGATTCAGTAGCTGCAAGATTTTCTGTAACCATCGACGGTTTTACATTTACGGAAACAATTGCATCATCATCTACATCCATAGAAACCGAATCATTGTGCTGCTCATTTACTTGTAAAGAATTTGAAATAGCTACGTTATCACCTGAAGCATTCATCATTTCAAAAGAGTCTACTTTACTAGTATTTTCCGAAAGCAATTCATCACCAATTTCACCAACTATCTCGACTACATTATCACGCGCGACATTCAAAGCACCAAAATTTCCTAGGTTATTATTTTTTTCCCCAAACAAATTTTCCGACTCCAAGTTACTTTCTAGCGCATTTTCTTTCGAACAAACATCAGACTTTCCAGGACTAAAATTATGGACGATAACGTTATTCACGTTTATAGGAACAGATCCATTGCTAACCTCATCAAAATAATTTTTTTCATCATCAGATAAAACTTGAAGAATTAATTTGTCATTCTGTGTTTCTCTTTCATTAGGACTTGACAATTTTAAGCTCAAAACTTCATCATCATCAATAGATATAATGCTCATTTGATCATCACTATTGTGCGCAGAATTATTCGAATTTTTATCTTCTCTATTATTGAGGCTTATACCTGAATCAAAAATTTGTTGATCTTTCATGTTCTTAAAATATTCATTACTTTTAACAAAGTCATTTACTAGAACTATTGCAGTCTTTGCGTTTGTTATCACATTATTTTGACTTACACTATTGCTATCATTCAATTTTTCAGATAAATCATTATTATCGATATTTTTATTTTCCTCTAACTTTTCACTAACTATCTTTTCAACTAAATTAGTTCGATTCAATTTCACGTAGGAATTCTTTATATCCAAAGTTAATGTGTCTTTAGTATCAACTCTTTTAGGACTGCTAACTACATCGATAGAATCATCTGTTAGAGTGACATTCTCAACATCAACATGTTCACATTCGTCATCATTGACTTCAACTTTACTTTTTACTGAATTATTTTCATTACTATTTAAACGGGATTCATCAGATTTTATCAAATTTTGATCGGTTAACAGAACTAAAGATTCAGAAATTTGATCAGTTTTTTCAGACTTTTCTTTTTTTATAAAAGATTCTAGCTCGGAAGTAATGGAGTGCGTTGTGAATGCTTTTAATGTTGAATCTTCATTTGAGTCATTGGATGTACATGATCTGTCAGTCATGTTTTCTTCATTTGTTTTAGATGAGCCCAAGTTTGATTGGTCTAAATCATTAAACGAGTTTTTTTTTATGTGCAAATAGCGCTTTTCATTATATTTATAATCTCGAATCTATGAAAATGAAAAAATAAATTAAACTTACAAGTGCTACTACCATCCTTCCCTGTTTCTTTCTTCTTCTTTGCTACTTTTTTGTTGGACTTGTCTTTTGTAGATTCGTTTTCTGAACAAATGCACAGTATATCAAATTGGTGATTTTGGGACTTTTATCAAGTTAAAAACGGTAATATCTGTACCTGAATCTTCAACAATTTCGACGACAATATTATTTAAACTTTCTGGAGTCTTAGTTTTAGCTTCTTCCTCTTCTGTTACCGTTTGTTGCGCTGGTACTATAGAAGCTCTAGTGCGCCTCTTGACTGGAGTTCCGACAGATTCATTGGGTGTATTGATTGGGTCAACTGAACTTGCTCTAGTAACACGAGTGCTCCTGCTTGTAGTTGGCGGAGTAGATTTTGCCTCAGAACCAGCTCTCAAATTGTGACTAGAAGAAAAGTTTTGAATTACTATTCAGTACAGATACTCAAAGTATTTAATAATGATGGTTAAACTTTTCCTTCAAGATGAGGTCACACAACAAAATATTTTAACATTTGATCAAGTATAGAATGAAATATACTTACGATCTGAGATTTGTTTTGGTAGGAGTACCAACAGCTGCTGTAGCTGCAGCTTTTCGTGTTACTCTCTTTTTTGTAGTCTCTGATTCCAAATCAATTGTTTCACTCACATTGGATGATGCAGAGTTCTTTCTGGATCTTAATTTTTTTGTGACACCAGCTGTAGCTGACTTATCTAAAGTTGCAGTCCTGCTGCGTGTTGTTCGAACTTTAGGTTGAGTGTTGCTGTCATCTAGTGATTCTGGTGACGACTCTATTATGGCAAGTTGCTTGTTGCTCCTTGTAGTTCTACGTGCTGGAGAATCTGTGACACTCGCAGATGAGGCAGCAGATGAAGCCCTTGTTCTTCGAGTAGCTACAGGAATTTTAAATTTTTACTTCCTGTAGTTCAAGTGATTTACGAGTAACTTTATTTACATCTAGATGGCTAATTATTGATTGAAAACTAAGAGGAAAAACTGTGTAAAATCGAAATTATCGCCGACATTGAAAAGATCAAAAAGTTTAAAAAAATGAATTTTCATGAAAAATTTTGTCAAGCTTCTTTTTACTTATTCATTTGTTTACCCTAAGAAAATATCGCATTAGGTTTCTGTGCAAAAAAGTCATTTGCAAAAGTTGAAATGACCGTTACGTTTTGAATTTCGAGAACGTGGTCCCTATACACACAAAGATATGAACAAATGGCATTGAAAATCAAGCAGAAATACTTACAGCTTTTCGTCTCGACCTCCTCGTCGGAATCGCGAATGACGCGCGGCATCTTCGCGATTTCCTTGAAACTCTTGTCTCGGTGGAAATAATCAAATGGACCCTGATAAATGCGATCGAAAGGTCAGCACTAAAAAAAAGCACGTGTTGTCGGGCTGTTCAATCTCCAACTACCAACACGCCGGCACTGGCCGGCAGCACGATAAACGATGATAATCCCGCGCACGCCAAATTTCTTCGGTGCGCCAACGGTAACTTGGAAGGTTAGGGAATTGGCGCTACTTTCATTTGTTTTGCTGCTTTTCGGGGTCCTATTAATAAAGATAAATGACAACGCTGCGAAACATGTTTTTTTTTAATCAACACAAAAACTGTAAGCTTTCAACAAAAATAACTGAAAAATCACGTAATGTTACGACTTGATCAAAATTTGCACATTAACAAATACTTTTGTTGTAAACAATCAATCCCGCCGTAATGAAATTGCATTGGTTGAGAATTGATTCATTTCATACATAGTTTTTCGTTTGTAACATAAATTTAAACTAATAATAACATTAATAACTGAAAATTGTACTTTGCAAAGTTGGTCAACTTGTTCTAAAATGTTCTACTACAGTTCCAATGATGGCAACAATGCTGCTTTTATTCTCACAACTTCACAACGTTGATATGAAAACATGCGCAGAATACATACATACTATGTAGCTACTGAAAATTCATTTAATTTTAATTATACAATCCGTACAATCGGATGAAAAAAAATTGGTTGACCTGTAATGCCGCATCATTGTATACCATCCAGTTTATTGGTGAGCTTTTTAGCATTCAAGTGTTATTAAACCTATGTTCAAGTACAACTTTGCGCAGAAAAATAATGGACGGTAAAAAAGACATTGATGAAAAGAAAGGTAATGAAAATTGTCAAGTAGTAAAATAAAATTTGTCGTGACTTGGAATTTGCCTGCAAATAAATCAGTTTATCTAGTTGTACAAATGGAGCGATATAGGTAATTTCTTACTTTTCAGATAGCAAAGTTGAAGAAAGTTCAGATTCATCGCATGTCCAAGCAGAAATAGCTCCTGGTGAAGACCCAGACTCAGGGATGGATAGAATTCGTAAATTTTTTGAAGAAAAACTGCATCTTTTTGATTCTTCTAGTGCATCGGACAGTGGAGAAAAAGTTCTAACTGAAGCATCATTAGATGGTATTGTAGATTACATTAAGAAAAATAATGTAACAAAAATAATTACTATGGCAGGTGCTGGTATATCAACATGTAAGTAAAGTATGACTAATATAAATTTTACGAATGAAATGTCCATAGTAGGTTCATAGTATAAGCTTATATATTCTATTGCAGCTGCTGGAATCCCAGATTTTAGATCTCCAAAAAGTGGATTGTACCATAATTTAGAAAAATACAATTTACCTCATCCACAGGCAATTTTTGAACTGGATTTTTTCAGACAAAATCCTGAACCATTCTTTGTGCTTGCCAAAGAATTGCTTCCTGAAGGGTACAAGCCAACGCCGTCACATTATTTTATAAAATTACTGCATGACAAGGGATTGCTTTTGAGACATTACACTCAAAATATAGATACTCTTGAAAGGATGGCTGGTCTACCAGAAGAAAAAATAATTGAAGCACATGGAACATTTTTTACTGGTCACTGTTTGGAATGTCACGATGAATATGATTTAGATTGGATGAAAGGTGCAAACTCAAAAGTCCACAGAGATTTCTTAAGCAACCAAAATTATTTACAAACAAATTTTTCTACTATAAAAACGTGTTTGTAATTTTGTACATCTTTTCAGAAAAAATAAAAGACACAACAGTTCCAAAGTGTGAAACATGCAAAGATGCAGTTGTTAAACCAGATATTGTTTTCTTTGGAGAAATGTTACCAGATAGATTCCACATACTTTTGGAAAAAGATTTTCCAAAGGCAGAACTTTTAATTATCATGGGTTCAAGTTTGGTTGTTCAACCTTTTGCTTCACTTGTTGAAAGGTATGTACTCAAATTTTTAAGGCTTCTTCTGTAATAAATAATCTTGCTAAATATTGCAGAGTCAAACATGATTGTCCTAGACTACTCATTAATATGGAAAAAGTTGGAATGCAGGACAGGATATTCAGAATGTTGGGTCTTGGAGGTGGCATGAATTTTGAGTCACCTAATGCTCGAGACGTGGCGTGGCTAGGTGAATGTGACAAAGGAATTCAATTATTAGCAGAGAAACTTGGATGGGGAGTGAGTACTTTGATTGTGACTATTATTAGTAAATCGATAATAGCAGTTCCATTAATGTGTTTGATTTTATTCTTTCAAGGATGAATTAAAGGACTTAATATCAAAAGAGCATGAACGTTTAGAAAAAGAATTTGTAAGTAACATTTGCTCATTATATTTTATCACTTAGACATTACGAAACTTTTGTAATAAAATTTATTTTGTTTTATTGTAGGCCGATTCAAAAAATGCCGCTTCGAAAAAAGATTGTCATTCTGGAACTGAAAAAGCAAGTACTTAAAATTAGATTTTTTTTTTAATTTGTTACATTATAACGAAACCAGTTCGAACTTACACTGATTATTCCAGTGCGCAAGTATAATTTGCGTTACAAATATTGCAAATATAAATAAAATTAAATCAAATGTAGTATTCGATAAAAGTGACGCAACTACGTGCACTACACAGTTTGCGACTTTTAAATTTTTTATTTCAAGGTATTTTCTTTAAACAAAAAAAAAATAAATAAATGAACAAATGAAATCGAATTTTTTTAAGGTAGTTCCATCGTCAACCGCTTTATAACAAAATCATATAAAATTGTTTTCTATACTTCTCAACTATATGAACATGTTTGCAAAACATAGGGGTTTTTCCGAATTCACAAAAATATGATTGATATTCGTTGAATTTTACGTAGAACACGATAGTAAAAAAAAAGTTAACATCGCCGAGGGTTTTAAAGAGTTATTTAATAATATACGATAAAATGACAGGTATTATACGTGTATTAGACAATCGCACGTTTTATAAATTCATTTTTCGTGTTGAAATTATTTTTTTTTTTTTTCGTAATGTAACAATACAGTCAGGATAAGAATAAATATTTAATTAATTTAAACTTGAATAACAACGATTTAAAAATTAGTAACTATTTTAATGGGGCCCCTCCTTGATACGGTCATCCGCGATGGAAGTACCTTAAACTGCAACGTGTTAAATATGTAAAAGTATTTTTTTTAGTGCAAGTAGTGCTGCTACTGCCCAACACTGGTAATAATCAATGTATGATCGCCTCATCAACACGGTTATCGACAATTGCAAAAGTTTGATTGTTCAATTAGTATGTAAATATTTGTACGCGATGTAGATTTGCTGTTATATTGTTTTGTTTTGATATAAATTTAGTCTCAGTCTCACGTTTCGATATTATTCAGATTTGACTTTTAAAAGCTTGTGTATTTTTCTAGTTTTTTTTACGAATAGTTCAGATCTATCATTGTAAGGTGAATTACTAGTTGATGACGTGTAGAACATATTTGATTTTGAAATTTTACGATCCATTAATGAATACAAAATGTGTTAAATATTTATAATAAATTTAATAAAACAGAATAATTGGTATTCTATAACGATATTTTTGTTTACTGATGAAACTTTTCATTTTTGATATGTTGTTTATTTAATTACAACTCACATCTGGGCGACCATAATAGCTGACTTTATGTGAGGCTCTCGCCGAAAGTAATGAAAAGAAAAAATATTAAACTAATCAGCGAATAACGGACGAAAAAATCCTGTTATTTTACAAGCAGAGAGGCCACTGATAATCTCAAGGAGAAAAGAATTATAATATTCCAAATTTAATTATTTTCATAATAAGCATGTAATAGAGACAATGGCTATATTCTCACATTGAAATTTAGCGAGAAACAGGTGAGTTTCAAGTTGAAAATCGCAGTGCTTGTATCGTGTGTAATCTTATTAATAACAAGTGTGTTTTAGCTAACGTTGATTAACGTTACTGAACTCTCTTCCTCTCTCGTCACGATTACTCGCTGCTAGTCACTGTTATTCCTGTTTTGGATACACTAACAATAGAATAGTACTGAATTTTAATTGGTACTGTGCATAGACTACCGTAATTATTGCTCTTCCGTGTGGCTCACCATCTGCGTCTTGATACGACATTCTAATTTTTCCTTCCTAGTCTTGTTCTCGAATGTTTCAGCAATTGAATGTGTTTATTGACAATTTTCTGATACTTTCACGTTTCTGTAAAATAAGATGCCTTGAAATAAAAAATTAAAAACTCGACATGCTCAAGGTGTCTTTATTGAATATTCTCTCTATTTTTTAATTTGCGCTATAAAATTGATGAAGGGTATTGTGAAAAGCGTTAAAACATCTGATATATAATTTTTGCCTTTTATTATTGCGGTTTCCTCGTTACATCTGTAAGACAATAACTTCATACAATTTCGTAATCTACAAGTTAGTTTTGATGAAAAAAAAAAGAATGCGGCGCGTCTATACGACTCGGGACGCAAAACACTATTCCTGGTTAATGATTGCTCATGCTGCATATATAACATAAATGTACAAAGCTCACGATTTTGCGCTCGTTAGGTAGGACTAGGCTCTTGAATAATCGTTTTTTTGTGTGTCTCCTCGTGTTGATTACGAAAACTCTTTGGACTTGCAAAATTTTCCACTACAAAAAGTAGGCATTGTTCGGCTTGTTATAAAAATTCGATTGCAAAAAACGCTATCTGTCGTCTAAAATTTGTCACCTCAACTGGGCGTTTCGTTCGGCTTGATCTATAGTAAAAATAATCGGCGAGGTATCTCACTTACTTACAATCTACTCTGTAAAAAACGAATGACATTGTCCAGTCCATGCCTTGTATATTATAGGTTCAAGATCCGATGTGTGCGCTCAAGTCTGTATTTATTGATAGTTGATTTAATGCAGAGTTACGCGGGTATAGTTAAGTTAGGTTTTTAATAATAAATCGAGGAAGAGGGGTGATTCTGTGGCGAGATGGGCGTTTGCCGCTCGAATTCGTTGAGCCCGAAACGCTTAAGGCGATCGATTAAGTATACATTCTCTATAGGGTTTTGGCACTTGGAAAATACATTGCGTGAGTTGTGGATGCACGTAAAAATTGCACTAGTGGTGTAGGCTTGAACAGCGAGCGGCGATCGTCGTGTTTTATTGGTCGAGAGCAGCAGCTCCTCGGCTCGACATACTGCTATATTATACTCTAGAGACAACGAAAACAGTCTGCCCATCAATAAGAAAACTTCGCGCTCGCTCTCTCTACTCTCTCGAGCAGTGGACGATCGATCCAGCGGCGAATTTGCCAATTATTGGTCTCCAAGGCCATTGTCGGCTGCGGCGGCGGCGGCACTGGGCATTCACGCATCAAGTGGAAGATGGTTAGACGAGGCCAAAGTCGGTGTGGACGGTGAGGTCGCAATTGTTGGGCTTGTCGGTGGCGGCGGCCATGTTGACCTCGACGAGGGTGTCGACGCTGTTGAGCGGGCAGCCCTTGAGGATCTTCTGGGCGGCGAGGCTGGTGAACTGGACCTGCATGTCGCTGAGACTAGGGTAGGAGTAGAGGTGGCGCTCGCTGGCGGTCTTGTCGAGGTTCGGCTCGGAGCCCTGGGCCAGCTGCTGCTTGTCCAGCAGGTTGTCGATGTAGACGTTGTTGAAGGAGCCGCCGAAGGCCTGGAAGCTTGGCTGCTTGGTGGGCGAGGGCGGATTCGACGAGTTGTTCTTGCAGGTGGCCGGCTGCTGCGGCTGCTGCTGCTGCTGGCTCGTCGGCTGGCTCGGCGGCTGGCGCAGCAGGTTCCGGTAGCTCAGCGCGTCCTTGGACAGCGACAGCGACAGCTTGCGCGAGTTGTTCATGGCCGCCTGCTCGTGGTTGGCCTCGAGCGGCTGCAGCTGGGCCTGGCTGTTGTTCAGCCGGTTGTTGGTCAGCTTGAGCTTGCCCGCCGACGACGACAGCAGCAGCAGCTCCTGCTGCTGGTCCAGTTGGTCCGACTGCTGACGCCGCGCGGGCTTGTTCTCCTTGTCCGACTCGGACTTGCCGTACAGCGACGAGGGCCTCTCCACTTTCTTCGTCCCCTGCGGTCCCTCCTCCTCCTCCTTCCCTGCCACGAGCTCCCCTTTCGCTTTCTCCTTTTCCTTTTCCTTCTCCTTCTCCTTGTCCTGCTTGTCCTGCTCCTGCTGCTTGTCCTTGTTCGGCTTGGCCTGACTGCTGCTGCTATTCTCGAAGGTGATGACGGAGCGCATCGGCGAGTTGTTCTGGTGGACGTAGATTTTGGTACCGGGCGATCCAGAGATGGTGGTGGTGCTGGAGGCGTTGGAGGCGAGAGTGACGCTACTTTGCACGCTCTGCAGGCTGCTCGGGGCGCGCTGTTCTTGCGAGGGGCTGAGGTTCGTCGAGACCTGCAGAGTGATGGAGTTCTGGGCCGCCTCCTGCAACGGGGCCATTTGCTGCTGGATCAGCTTGAGCGGCGACGACGTCGACGAGCACGACGAGGAGGACGACTTGTGCAGGAGCTGCAATGGACGATTTGTCAGTTTAGAGAGTTATGTTTTCGATTGGCTAAATGTATAGTTGTATACATAGAAATCCATAGAATTGATTCTTCAAGTGCCTCAAGGTATCATTTTTGCATTCATTTTATATGGGAAAGAAAATGTATTTTTAAAAGCGAAAATCCGAAATTTATACCGGTTTTCAAAAGGATACACGTTTTTACCAGTTTTTCCCATGTATACAATCAATGGAAAACTTTAGGTGCTATGAGGCACCTGAAGAATCAATCGATCTTGCTACGTTTGAATATTTATTTAAATTGATTAAATAATAAACTGCACGCATTACAAAAAATAGTATTTAATTTGAATGAAAATTATGTACAGAATTTAGTAGTACGCATAACGAACCGACTGGTTGGGTTGTACAATGCGAAGCATAAACATTTGAATACATAATATTTCCTCTCTAATTGAGTCAACTATTGAAAAGTTTATATGAATAATCTTTAGCAGTGAATCGCACAAATGAAATCTTCTTTTACTCAATGCCGTGAAAACTACTTTAGAGGTGACTTTGGTAACTTTTTTTGCATTCAAATGTTCATGTTACTATGTTTACATGATTGTACAACCTAACCATCTTCAGTTCGTTATGCATATACTACCCAAGTCTGAACATCTAAATATTTATGTAATGTGCATCCAATTATTTCGTGTAATACGTGCAGTTCATCTTTCGATAAATTTAAATAAATATGCAAACATAACTTTGGTGTCAGAAGTGGGATATTCAGATCATAATTGATTCGCAAACTTTCTATCCAACGTTAGTTCATACAAAAAGAAGAAGAAGAAAAAGAAGGTACTGAAGTCAAATTCATTTTTACTATTCGTTTTCTCTGATGTTGAATACATAATAGATCCTTTGGATTAAATTCCTTTGCGCGCACGAGTTTTGAAATCTCTAGCAAGATTTTCAGCCGTCCCGGATGCCAAAAATAAATAAATAAATAAAAAAAGATTATACGTTACCTTGTGCTGGGGCGAGGAGCCGTTGCAGACGGACGAGTGTCGGGACGAGTGCCGCCTGGCGGGACTGTTGCTCAAGGAGGACGCCGCCGCCGGCGGCAGTCCGGCCGTCAACGTCGACGAGGGGGCCGGCCTGACGGAGCCCGAGCTGCCGCCGCTCCGGCTGGGCGACGAGTTGCTCGAGTTGGTCTTGGCGTTGGCCGCGCGCGAGGTGCACCTGCTGCTGGATCGCGGCAGGGTGGAGCAGGGCGAGCGGTGGCGGCGAGAGCTGCGCGGCGTCGAGTTGGCCAGCAGGCTCGCCGAGTCGACCGACGGCTGGCGGCGGTGGTGACGCCGCGGCAGCGTTGCCGAGCGTATCGAGCTCTCGCAATCGTCCCACACGCGGAAGCTCGCCTGCGACTCGCTGCCCAGAACCTCCTCCGTCATCTGCAATCGCCACGACAAGTTAGACTTGGAATTAATTAAGCTCGCCGATTCGGCGACACGTGATTGCGCGCGAAGCTCATTACCGAGGGGCTGGCCGCTCTGGTCTGCGTGGCCACGCTGTGCAGGTGCACGACCCTCGGGTTGAACCACTCGGTCGGCGGATACTGCGCGCTGAACGTGCCCATGAGCGGGCCCTTGCCGCCGCCACTGCTGCTGCTGCTGGCGCGTCGCGTGCTGCGCCGGAAGAGCCGTGACAGCAGGCCGATTTTCTCTGCAAGCAAGCCAGTCAGAGCTATGTTTGCGGGCGTGAGTGCGTTAGTGTGCGTATAGTAATATGATGAGAGAAGAACTTGAGAGGAGTGCGAGTAATTGTTGTCTCGGTCGTAAAATCTCGCATGGGATCCCGTGCAGGATGTCGATAAGAAATCTTGCATGGTATCCCATATGGGATTCCAACAAATTGATTACGCCCATGCGGGATTTAAAAAAAATTTTTTTATTCGATACTATATGTGCATAGTTATTCCAAAAAACCTTTCAAATAGCCCGAGATGTAGCAGTAAGATTTAGTCATGATCAAACACTCGACTGGATTCAAGATATTTTAGAAAATTTTATTTCCTAAACGCAAAAATTGCTTTTATTCCTACAGAGTTTGGTGCCTTCGGGAAATTCAACGGGAAAATCCTTGGTATATTTTTAATTAACAGGTAATGATCAAATACCCTGCTGAAAATTTGTTTAATAATTTTCATCCAAGAAAAACGAAAGAATTATTGACAAGCTTGGAAAGCTGTCTGAAAAAACGTTTTGCGAAATCAGCTAACTCCGTGCGATACCTTGCTAATGACAACGGGCAGAAGGAAATTGTAAACCAAGGCAAAAGTTGTTTGTTGTCATTAGCAATGTATCGCGTGGAGTCAGCTGATGTTGCAAAACTTTTTTTCAAAGCTTCTGCTGCTTCTTGCCTTTAGTAAAAAAATACGTCTGGCAAAAATTTTTTGTCGTCCATCAATGAAAATTAAACTATAAGCGAATTCTCAGCAGGGTATTGAATCATATCCTGGTAATTGAAAAAATCACCAAACTCACCAAATTCGGTCAGCAAGAGGATTTTCTCAAATTTCGCCGGGTGTTCGATCATGATCACTTCTTACTGCTAGTTAAATTACACAGTATATTGTTTTAAAAATCTTGGTAAAGCATTAGAAAGGTTGTGTGCGATAACTGCAGTTTCGAATGAAAAAAAATGTTGGGATCCTTATGCGATATTTTACGAGGCCGGTTGGTATGGTTGGTATTAGAATGTTGGCGGGTGTACTCACTGGTGGGACTGTGGGGCGCGCTGTCGGTGCTGGCGTACTCAGCGCTGGAGGAGGTGTCGCTCCGGTCGGGTCTCCTGGGCAGAGACCGGGAGCTACCGCTGCGGTTGAGCCGCCTGGCCGAGGCCCACAGTCGCAACGAGTGGCGACGCTCCAGCCGCGACGGCACCGACCGGCATCGGGCGAACAGCACCTTGTCGTTGGGGTTGCCGCCGCAGATCACGTCGGCCAGGTTGGTCTGCACGGCCTGGTGGGTGACCGAGCCGTCGCGCACGGTCAGCATCTCGCCGTGCACCAGCGTCACTGCCTCGTCGTTGCTCATCAGCATGCCCGCCTGCTGCTGGCCGTGGTGGTGGCGGGCGCGCCGGCTCGACGAGGACACCACCGCGGCGCCCGAGGCGGGGCACGAGTCGTGGCGGCGCAGCCTCCGCGCCTCCGGGCTCACCACGAAGTAGCCCTGGGCCGTGTGGTAGATCTTGCGCTCCTGCATGAGCTTGGCCAGCGCGTCGTAGACCATGTCGCGCGAGGGCCGCTGCATCTGCGGGAAGCCCAGCCGCAGGGCCGAGCGCAGCGTGTCGAGGGTGGCCGCCTGTCGCTGCGACGTCAGCTCCAGGATGGCCCAGCACAGCGCCTCCGGCAACGGGGTGAACTGGCCCTGGGCGACCGGCGCTACCAGGCAGTCCTCGATGTCACCTGCCAATTACGGCCATACGTCAACAACTCTGTCGCGTTGCACTCGTACGTGCTGCAGCTGACGCGACCACGTCGTCACGATCAAAGCGCATTCGCCAATTCATTCGCGAATAGAGGGACAAGGCTCCGTTTGCCGATCGTCGGCCACTTGGCTTCCTCCCAGCTCAATCCTCCCAGAGAAATTACGAGATAACGATCGCAATGTGCTGGCGCTGTATTATGCCTTTTGTCTATGTCGCCCGTGAGAATTGTGTGTAGCGAGCGAAAGGAACGCACACACTACTTAGTCCTCGGCTCGCAGTCTCGGCTATATGGGAAAGCAGTCATTACGCCGTGCAGAGCACAAATATTAGCCTAGCCGTTTTTTCCCCTCGACAATTTTTTTTTCTTCTACGAAAAGCTCTCATTTGCCTGCAACGTAACGAAAAAAAAAATCTTATACCGTACGTTCTACTGCTGCCGTTTGTGCGCGGCTACAACGCGGATTTTTTTTATCTGCTGCCAGCGCGATATTTACGACGACACGATGACGCACTCCTTTTCTTTTCTTTTTTATTTTGTAAAATCAGGCTGCAGCTCGAGTTATGACTATATTAGGCCGACTTTCACGCCGAGAGACTAGCTGAAGATCGAGCGACTTTTTTATGTTGCGAGCGCGGTGACAAAAGCGAGCGCGTCATATCTTCAGGCGTTGATCTCGTACAAACGAGCCGCGAGCTATTGACTCGAGAGGGAGAGAGAAATGGTAATTGCAGTGTGTGCGCTGAGATAATCGGCTTTTCTTACATTAATTAGACGTAATGCCCGCGTGCGTACGCGTAACCGTTTTTTTTTTTTCTTCTTCTCTTTTTCCGTTCTCCGCGCGCTGCTGAACTTTCTAAACACTATGCAAGTGGTGCGCGTGTTAACGCGTAAATGGGCCGAGCTGCAATAATGTCACATAATTTGATTGTGACTTGCGAGCTGTTGTCGCGAGGAAATATATAATGCAGATTAATTCCGAGGCGAGTATAATTAAGTTGAAGTGCAATGGGGAAAGTGATATACATGTATGCGTAATTGCGATAATCAATCAAGCGCCGCTTTGAGTAAGTTCGTTCAGGCCCGTTGCGGCTTGTAGCGAAGAGTCGTCGCCAAGAGTCAACACGGTGCATCGCAAAGGACAATTACGCGGATTGGTGCGTGACTGCGCGAGAGAAAGTTGACACACACACACACAGTGTACGTCGTTGTTGGACCTAATGATAGAGGAGACGTGCGCAGTTAAGTATCGGCTGTTTGCTTTTAATAACTAGCGCGCAGGGCCGATCAAGGAGGCAACTGATCGATGATGATCTAGCTGTTGCTCTTGTTTTGCTTGATTAATGTTGGCCGCAATTATCGCGCTCTGTACTGGAGAATAGCCGAGTCGCGCTGCATGGCAGGCGGCGTTTCAATTCGAATAGACGAATTGACGAAACGCTGCACTTATGCAAAACAATTGCGAGGTTTACGTGACAAAGCGGAGCGCGAGTGGTATATAAGAGCACAGTACTGCACGGAGAAATGAAATTAATTCGCGTTGTCGTGTGATTGATGGCGCGTCATTAGCGGGGCGGCGTGACGCAAGATCACTCGGCGTCGAAACGTGCGCGGCACTGGCAGAATCAGGCGAGAAATGTAACTGCTGCGAGGCTCTAGCTGGATCGTGACGAGTGTCGTGGGACTACAGGAGTAGTCGAGCAGTCTGCTGCCTGGAGAAACTCACCGAGAGACGTGATAACGTGGTCGGCGGGAGGTCGGAGGACGTTTCGCGCCCATGCGGCTCTCAAGACCTCGAGAGCGCAGGCTGGCCCGCCGACCATCAGCACGCCCGGGGCACAGTGGCCTCTGTAGCGCAGCTGACGGGTCGCCTCCACCAGGGCGGCGTTCCACCAGCAGCGCGAGTTCGCTTCCAGGAACGCCTGCAATCAATCAAACCAAACATCTAAAGACCTTCCATTACAACGTTGCGCGCTAATTGTATAATTCGCGGCCGATATAAGTAGCATGTAATCATTGAGCGCTCCGATAAGGGAAGCTCGGCTCTCTCCTCTCTATATAGCTGCGAGGAAAAGCAGAGCACGCAGGCGGCGGCGGCAGCATGGCCATAAACGACGAGTCGACCTTTAGAAAGCAAACACCAGTCAGCTCTCTTTTATGGAATCTTAGCCTATAGCTGCATATATTTGCTTGTTGCCTTTTTTCTCCTCTCTCAGTCCTCTCTTTCTGGATTTTCTCTCGACTCATCGCCTCTCTCGCGCCCATCACCTACATATACTTACACACTCATATGTATATACACTCTATAGGCGGCTTTCATTCAATTAACAGCTGCAGACCGCGCCGCCGCGGCATAACGCAGATGCGCGCGCGAGCAAGACACAAAACAGCGAAAACATCACCGCGGCCGCGCAGCTTTGTTTAATTAACACTCGCTCGGCTACTATACTAACAGTGCTTTCTCTCCTCGTTTTTTTTTTTTCCAGCCAAACGCTGCTTGACGCGACAATCCATCCGCGAGCCGCGTACCGGACCACCAAAATTGGCAACAACAATAACAACACTCGGCTCGCGCTCATCCGCGCGAGATCGATCGTACCCGATCAATGTTATTCACGTGTTATTTATATAAAAGTATATCCGACGACTGACGCTTTCTAATGAGTTTTTTTTTCTGTTCAATCATCATCGAATTACAAGGAGCGCGAGCGTGCGTGCGTGTGCGGAGGCATCGAGGGAAGAGAATCGGTTTCAGCGGTGCGTGCACTCGAGTTTCGAGAGAAAGGAAAGGTGTGTGCATGCGCGTGTGTATCCGCTAAGCCGCGCACGCGGCAATGAACTTGCTCGCCTCTGCTTGCGCAACTGTAAAGCTTTTTTGGCTCGAGTATATAGCTAAACAGTTCGCGCGCTCGCTGCTGCTGCTGCAAGCAGGGGGGGCATTAGCAAGAAACACATAGCCAGAGCCTGATCGATTGAGTGTAAACGCGCGGCCGCGTATTTTCTCTCTTCTTTTGGTTGTCGAGTTGACGAACGCGTTTAATCATGCAGTGCAAGCGGACGAGAGCTTGCGCACTACCGAACAATCGTATCGTCGCCGAGCAATAATTTCGGCCGCCGCGATTGCCTCTCGGGCAATTTTATCGAGCCGCACGCCGCTCGCTGCTCCGTTTTTATAGCTATATATCTGCGACGTACTGCGGATAGAAGTGTGCGGCGCGCGAAGTCTGCCAAGTATTGATCTGCAGTTATTTCTTAACTTTGCCGGCTCTTCGCGCCGGGCGTAGAGTTATAGCAGCTGGCTCGACTCACACAATCATTCGGTTTATCACCGCGATAAAATGGCCTTTATATGATGGTGTGCGTATTTGCGCACTTGTATATCGCTCGATACTCGATAAAAGATCGCGAAAAGAAAAGGCAAGAGAAGAACAGAAGAGAAGCAGTATAGCAGGGCAATTGATATTCGGGTTGAAGTAAGAGCATATCGAGCTTGGGCTTTGTTCGCTTATTGGGACGATTCAGCGCAGTTTGAAGGAGGCGCGAGTGCCCTCGGAGCGCTCCAATTTCCGGCGCTACAAATGAAGTAAAGTGTCACCTGGAACAGATTGTAGCCCTTGTCGTACATCCACATCTCGTCGGCGGGGTGCTCGGCCGAGGCGAACTGGCAGTCGTGGTCCCTGGCGGCTGGTGGCTGCGAACTCGAGTTCAGCATAATCTGCGGCGGTGGGCCGCGAGTCAGCTGTATCGCCAAACTCTGCTGCAGCAGCAACAAGCATCTCGAGGACTGAGCGTGCTGCTGTTGGTGTCGCGAGTTTGCCTCCTGCTCCTCCTCCATCATCATCATCATTACCGCTGATGCTGCTGCTGCTGCTGCTCTCGCCTCGATTCTTCTTTGGCTCCTCGCATCATCTGCAACAATGACAGTTGTTATTACGATCAGCGCTCATTGACAGCTGTCGATAATCAACGTAATTTGGACGCGACGCGCAATGACGTCGTAGCGAGCTCCCGATATTTTAACCAGTCATATCCTTTGAGGCAAATGCACTCGCTCCAAAGTTGAACGAGATGGGATAGCTAGCAGTGCGTGTCGTCCTTTCTGTTATAGGCAGAGGCGGACCTTGGGCCAGTTATAGCAGCCACGCAGTCGTTGCTCGTCGGAAGCTGGACGACTTCCCGTCGCGTGACTCATCGCCTTTTTCCCTCTCGCGCAGTTCGTTACTCTCTCTCTCTCTCTCTCTCTCTCGCTCGGCTTGCCACGCAACCTTTTCCGTCCTCTCTTCCCGATTTGGCTCACCTCCCCCTCTCATTCCCCGCTATCTCAAAGTCAAATTCCCTCTAAAAAAAATCCTTCGCTTCGCGAGTGCGGCAAATCTCTCTTTGCCGACGACATCTGTCTCGGGAGAAAAAAAGTAATTCTCCGAGTGATTTAATAATAGCGCTCATAAAGATAATTCGTGGCCAAAGGAGATAAAAGTATACCAAGGGGGCGAGTCGACCTAGAAAACTTTACGGTCCGCAGGATAGTTGCGCGCGCGGCGTTGCATAACGCGATATCGCGGCTTGGAGCAAAAAGAAAGAAAAAAAAGCTGTTCGACGATTTTCCCGGAACGACAACAACAACAACAGCAACTTGCCGCCGAGTCAGCTCGTTGCGCGCGCGGCCGCAAGGTTGCAATGGCCAGACTTTATTACGACGCGCCATGTTAATTGCCTGCACATCGCTTGCGCGACAAATAAGCCTTTCGAGATTCGCGTTCGAAAGTGCGGATTGCCGGCGCGCGCTTTGGATTGTTTGAACGTGTGCAATTGCAAGAGATGCGATTGGATTTGCGTTTTTCCTGCTGCAAGGTCAACGTGCCCAATTAGCCGATGACCGGCAGATTTCACTTTCCGATCGAACTTGGTATATGGATTCGAAAGTCGATTCTGCAGATATTGTGTATGCGCGAGTTATCCAAACAAGCTGCTCGCTGCTGCGTCGGTGCATCTGCAGATAGCTGATAGCTGCCTATGAGCCAGTCATAGTCAATAATAATTTCACTGCACGCTACTCCAACTGCAGCTGGACGCAGCTATGAACCCGGGAGGGAGTCGATGCGCGGCGCTGTACTGGTAAATGGGTTTTGCGCGATGCTATCGAGATCGAAGCAGAGCATATATTGCAGCTTCGCGGGGCGAATACTTTGCGCAACAATGCCGCCGCGGCTGCTCGACGCTTGCTATAATAGACGCGAGTCGCGATAACAATGCGCGACCACACGTACAGTGGATCGCGAGACAGCTGCTCAGCTGCCCCCGGTACCCGCCCCGCGGCTTGTTGCCAATATCAAGGCCGTCAAAGCCGCGGTTAATTGCCAATAATCCACCTCGGTCCAATTCTAGCCAATGTTTGCTACAATCGTAACAGTAGAGCCGCCGTCGCCGCCGCGAGCGTTAGCATAAAAATATACTGCAACGTGTAACGGTATAATACGCGCCTCGCTCGCCCGTTCTCCAAGCAGCGCGGCGAGCCAGCAAAAAAGTGCATTTACCCAATTCAACAATGTCCACCTCTCAGATTTTTGGCTTTTTCGGCTTCTTTTTTTTTGTCCTCTCGACTGGCCGCGCCTTCAATTAGAGGTGCACTTTCTTCGACTCGAGAGAGGAAAAAAAAGACTGGATCGCTGCGGAAAAACGGAGGCGAAAGTTCAGGGCCGCACAGGACGCTGCTGCCGCGCGGATTGTTGTCGCATTGTTCGCGACTTTCGCGAAGGCGGCACGCGAACGAAAGCAACAATGACGGACGCGCGAGCGATCGATTGTCTACGCGAACGATCGCATCCTCGATACACGCGCCGCTAACTGACTTTTTTTTCCCTCTCTCGGCGAATAATTAAGCAGCTTGCTCCTTATACAACTTTCTCCGTGCTTGTTGTCGCAAGGGTGCTTGTGCCAACGGCGGTGGCAGTAGGAGCAGCAGCAACAACAAAAACAACAACACTTTCTCCGCAAAGGACGGAAAATAGCGCGGTGTGGGTGCAGAGCCTGGGAGAGCGAGAGAGGAGAACAAGTGCAGCGTCGCAAACGAGGGGGATCGCGGCGTTGAGAACCCTCGCGATTCAGGTTTTGGGCTAGGGCCCCTCGACCAGATTTCAGACCAGTTTCTACGCGAATATCGCAGCTTCTCCTCTTCTTCTCGTTCTTTTTTCCCTCTTTTCGTGGCTTTGCTGCTGCTGGCCGCAACAGGTATGTAGGGAGAGAGAGAAAGATTGCGCGAGGTAGCTGTCCCACGGATCGTCGCATCGCGTTTGCTAGCTCTCGCGAGCTGCGGAGCCCGCGAGAGTTATTCGTCTGGGATAGCCGTTTACCGCTATGCAAACGAATAGGAATATAGAGGCGCGCTCACATGATGCTCTTCGTGCGCGACCTTCGACCCGATTATGCATCCGAGATGCTGCACTACTTGTTCTCGACAGCCATCAATGTATATAAGCTAGATAGACACATCGAGGTAGATATCGAGATAGATGTAGATGGAGATATAGATAAAGAGCCCGTTAATCATTGATCGAGCGAGCGAGGACAAGATGCGGCTGAGAAATTTCAATAGTTGGCCGCACGTGCACTTTATGAGCCATTACGTGCGATGAAAATTAGCCAAAGTTGCAAACGCTGCATGACGTGGAGGAATCGAAGCGAGAATTGGCAGAAGAGTGGCGAGGTGCGCCTGTTGAAAATTCCCATGGCGAGCTGCTCTGCGCGACTCGAGCTATCCTGCCATAAATATATCTGACGCGAAAGAAGTCGTGCACGACGTAGGTATAATACAGCGATTGCGATTGGAGCCGAAAAATATACACTGCTGCAAGTTCGCGCCGAGCTGTATATATAAGAGCCGCCGCCGCGAGCGAGCAGCTCTCCGCGAGAGGAGTCGAGAGTCGAGCGCCGCAGACACACATTATACGTGTGGGAAAGCGCCACCCGAAGTAAGGCACCGTTAGTCTCGAGGCTTCTTTCGCTACTTCGCCTATACTTGTACTTGAGCGAGCGCGCCTATATACGTATATAGGATATCCTGTGTCGTATACGTCCGCTTACTATAACGTACGCGCGATCCCTCGGTACCCCGCGACCACCTGCATCTTACGTTCTTATACATATACCTCCTCGATTCGACCATTTAATCACGCGCCCCAATTGCCCAGAGTCTCAGTTACGAGTCTATTATATATATATATTCGAGCTGCTTTTTCTCTCTCTCTCGATTTTCCAATGGTTCCTTAGCTGCGCTTATCGCCCGCACGATATACAAGATGCGCATCGTGCGAGTGATAAGCGAGCGACCGTTATGGACTCGAAATTTATGGTACTTTTTTCTCCCCCCCGTCTTCATATAACCACACACGCACATACACTCGCAAGAAGTGTAGACCGCGCGTATACCGTTAAATGGGAAATCACGAATCAATCACTTTCGAGAGCTGCTTCTATAGCTAGTTTTCCATTTGTTACGCTTAGCCCAAATTTAATAGCCGTGAGTGATCGGCCAAGAGCTTTGGGCATGTTTTTATTTTAAACAAGTGCGTTTGACTTTCCTTTCTATAGCTCCGTCCAGCAGCAGCAGCAACTCTCGGACGAACGTAATATTAATTCGATCTCGAGAGCATCGAGTGCGGCGTGTACACAAGCGCGTTTATAATAAATCCGCGTATCGGATTAAAATAAATTTCACATTGGCGAGCGACACGGAAAGCCGCTGTCCTTTGCGGAAGATTTTTGCCCCTTCATTAAGTTGTCTGCGGGCATATCTGAATGTAACGAGCGGTTCTCAATTTCGAAAAGCGATTAGACGCGCAAGGATTTCCGGGGTGAAATTGATCGAGAGGTGAATTTCCGCGCGACTCTTACTTTTCCGTAAGAGAAAGAGAGACAAAAGAGGCTATTATAGTCCACAGATGTGGATAGTAGTCGCGAGCTTTCATACGTAAGAGCGGTGTCGTCAGGACGATGATTGAAATCGAGTAGCTGTGGCAATCTGCTCACTGGACAATGGACACTTTTTTGCCCAATCAGCTTTTATACTTGCGGCGTATGCGGCTGATCGAGGACGAAAGTCCCTCCCGGCGCGCAAGGCATATCACGGCAGAGCACGTGAGCGCTCGAGAGCGACTATAACTACTTTGCCGCCGATATGTACGAAGGGAGCCTAAGCACAAGTGCACGTGCCTCGCACATACGTGCCAGCAAGTGAGCGAAAATAAGTAAGTGCGCGTACGCAATAACGGGGGGGGACGCAGGCGCAGACGATCGAGCATGCAGCGTGAAAAGGACGAAATAATGGGATTTAAGCAGCTGCAAGGGAATTTGCAGTACATATCGGCGGCAGGATCGATCGCTCTACTCGGCGGAGAGGTGGCTGCTGCTGCTGCTGGTGATGCAACGAGAAGCTTGGCAAGGCCGCTCTCGCAGCCGCGGCGGCGCGCGGGCGCGACCTTCGTCACGGCTACTGAACCCGGCCTCCGCTGTGCAGCCGCGAGTACAGTCGCCTGCATCCTGTCCTGCACTACTACTACTACTACTACTACTTGTAGCAGCAGCTTGCCTTGGTCGACTCGACTGCACTCGACTCGACTACTACGGGCGCGCGCGCCCTATCTCTCTAGTCTCCCATCGATCTTGGCTTTATTCAGCTTTCGGCACGTCTATGCAGCTATACCTACCCACCTATATCTGTTCTCGCCGACGCCTGCGGACCCAAACTTCTTTTCGCACGGCACTCTGCTGCTGCGCTCGTCGCAAGTACGATGCTACTGCCACTGGCACTGCTCACATCGCGAGCGCGCCAACCGAACAGAACGGAACGGAACGGAAAAACAAACGTGAAACTGAAAGAAAACGGAAGAAGCGGCAGTCGCGGCGGGCGCGCGTCTCGGTTGCCGGTCGGCCTCGCACTGCCGGAGCCTGAACCGCGGCGTTGGAGGCGGCGGGTGCGGGGCGCCAGAGAGCTGACTACCTCGTCGGGGATATGGTGGGGCGACGCAGCGGCGGCGGCGGCGGCGGCTATGGCAGCGGCGACGCAGCCGCCGTAATGCCGCAAAAGTGGCTAGCCGGAGAAAGAGCCGCAGTCGCCAGAAGGACGATTCTTGTTTTCGATTAATGCCGCAGCTCTCACTGCACCTCGTCCACTCGATTCTCGCCTCTTCTTCTTCTTCTCCTCTTCTGCTCCGGTCTTGCCGCCACTTTGCTCATCCTCTCTTGTCGCGATCTTTCCCTCCCGGATTTTCAACTACAAACCTATCTCGCCCGAGTCGACGCTTTAATCATATACTTGCACGCGGAAAATCACGCAAGCTGCCTATAGCTCTGCTCTGGCTATCTTGTTGGGGCTTATTGGCAGGGTAGGGGAGAATGCGTCACTAGCATGTGTCGATGGGGCTGCAGTTGGTGATGTCAGCGGCTGATGAATTTCTGGGGAGGGTGCGGGACCATTCACGACACACACACACGCAGCTAATCCCTTTTCCTGCTCTTCCTTGCTGCTTTCCGCAAAGCCAGCTGGCAACTTTATTCCGAGCTTTATTCATCCGCACGCACTCCAATCCAATTGCTCCATCAACATCACTATACAATATTATATATTTGTTTAGCGAATACCGAGGGCGAAAGTGATGTTACATTTTACAGCTTTCATCAGAGTTCCATAATGGGGCTAACGCAAAAGAGCCATATCGCGGGAGGAAAGCTTCATTTGCATGGCTGGGCATTCAGCAGAGTGAGAGAGATGATGATTTATCGGGCAGGCCGTGGGCTGTAGCAGCGATTTTCTAAAACGCCTCTATTACGCATCAATTGAAGCTGAGCTGCGCGTACAATTGAAACTCTCTCTCTTAAATCTCGTTGGCGGACTGGCGGCGGACAGCATTGTCGTCGTCGTCGTCGTCGTCTCAATTTTTGAAAGCATGCACTGCACCTGTGCCTATACATATAATAAAGCTACGATCGATAATGCATCGTGGCATACATGATATTGCATGCGTAAAACAAAGCCGCGATTGATATGGAAACGCAAGAATGGCCGTAGGCATTGCTATACGTCGCTGCGCGTATATAACTCGTTTATGCACGCACTCTCTCGCCGGCCGCTGATCGACCATACACTCTACACCGAGTCTGCAAGTACATATAGTAAAGCGAGCTGTGAAAATCGTTGGCCATATTAAGAACTTTCGAGTTTGCAATTTTTCGCTCCAAATGCATGTGCTTTCGGCGAAAGAATTGCACGAAAGAAATCGGATAGTAGCAAACAAGCCCCGCCATCACACTGCGCTGGGAATTAACAACGTGCGCACGACTCCACTCTCAATTTGTAGCCGATTTCTTCGATGTTACAGCACATGTTATAGCGGCCGTGAGAGAATGGCTGCCGCTGCTGCAGGTACAGCTAATATATGCTCGACTCCAATGAGATATGTACATATGCATGTATATACCTACTGCAGCCGAGGACTATAGTCGCGGAAAAGGCAATCCAGATCTATCTGGCTGTTTTGCAGAGCAGAGCTATACTAATACGGATAGGCCGCGCAACAACGTATGGCAGTGCGAGTCAAGTGCACTTGGCATATATATGTAACCGCGTGGTTTAATATGCGATCGCCGGGGCAATTATTCACGCGCCGCCCCGTTAGCTTATCACTCGTCCTCGCGTCGTTTCCGTGGACGCGCCACCTTGAAAATTGAAGCAGCTCGCTAATTAAGGCGGCGATCCGAGGATGCGCGCAGTAAAATTCAGAGTAGCCGCAGCCTACTTACGTATAGCTACATAAGTATATGTACATCTACAGTTGCGTGAATAAAAATTTTAGTTTATTTTAGCCAGTTGCGACCTCGTTTGCAGGCAGGTAAGGCCCTCGCGCGACTCGCGCGACCGTTACTTTAATGCCTGTCCGGCTGTTTTGCTTGGGAAAAAAAATGCCGATGTACGTATACATATAAAGTTGAGCTCTGCATGATTTTATCTTTGCGCCGCACTTGTATAGCATTCGCGCAATCCGCCAAGTGCTCGAGACGAGACTTGAGTAATTATGAAAATAGGCTGCTGCTCCATTGCGAGACCAGTCATCGTCCTCTAGATCTGCCTATAGTCGTTACTATATTTATAGCGGATAGATCGATCTATGCCTTTGCGAGGATGTTTCGACTCGAAACTCATACAGTTATACTATAAGACGAAATAGTCCCTTTTTTGTCTGCTTGCGCCACCATAGGCTAATGAAGCTATCTTTATATACGATAGTTTCAAGCCCAGAGGCATCGGCTCAGTGTTTTACGTTTTTACGATGCCGCGTAAAAATCCGAGCTGCCTAATGAGCCTGTATACTCGTATCGAGGGTGTTTGCTCGATCCACATTGTATTGTCCGCGAAAAATATTCTCGGCGACTTTCGCGGCTGCGTCGGCGGCGGCGAGTAAACAATAACGCGCACGAGCGAACTATGCAAATGAGAAAGGGAAAAGAGAAGGAAGAGAGCCGCATGGCAGCCTGCCGCGGGAGTACGATGGCCTAGGAAGATAAGCTAAACATCGGGAGGCGAGTGCCGATACACATACATGCTGTGTACTATACGCACTCTCTCTCGAGCGAGCGATCTATCGCTCCATAAGCCTTTGTAGGCCGCCGAAAGAGAATCTTGTATGTATCGCATGGGAAAGTCAACTGCGATAAAATATATACACGACTAATCGCAGCTGCATTCACTGTCTAATTCCTATATTATCTGACCGCTCCATTTTCGTCCATTGTTTCGTGGGCTAGACTAAAAGCGATATACCAAAGCGCCAACAGTGAAGAGGTCCATCTCGGAGCGAGGCAATTTCGAGCGCAAGCTCCGCGGGGAGATAACTGAGCAGCCGCAGTACAAGTCGCAGTGGGATTTGGAGTAATCAAGACGGCCTGCCAGTCTATGATGAAAAGAGTTGAAGCTTTAGTAGATTTAATTATAAGTCTGTTTACGGCAAAATTTTGGCCGATAAATGCGGCGAGTTGTTTGAAAACGACCTTGCGAAAGTGCCGCGGAGAGATGAATTACAAGTAAGACGCACTTTCACGCACGTACCCTGTTACGACTAGAGTACACGCAGGCCGCCTATGTATACATATACACCCTCGCACAGCTATATGTACAACGAACCTCGATGAGTCTCGAGTTTCCACTCGCGTGTAGCACTGTCACGCGTCCGCTCTTGACTTGTTCCGCAAGTGAAGTATCGACAAGCAGAGTACAACTTTTGCTAAAAAAAAATCCGTTCTGTCGGCTATAAGAGCCGTAGTGAAAGTATAATTAAAAACATGAAGCTTGGATTTTGGCCGCAATCAAGTGCGCGCGCTAGACAATAGAGCGTTTTGTACGCGACCACGGGAAAATTTTTGCGCACGTGAGAACCGTTTCGTTGTTTTTTTTTTTGTTTTCGTTCTTCGTCAGCTTCTTTTTTTTTTTCTCTTTGTCCTTTTACCGGTCGATCGAGAGAAACTTGCCTTTTTTTTTCTGGGCCAACGCGAAACAATTTAGCTGTACATGCGTGCCGCATGAATTTGCTTGATGCCTTTTTAATGGAGCAGCGCTCGATTAATTAACTTTAGAATATCAACGTTTGATGTTTGAGGAATCCAGGAGAATTTGATGGGCGTTTATTAAATCTCGGCGCAAATGTTGTTCTGGGCTATGATTTTTACGGCGTCGGCGCGGGCGGAGGCAATCTCCGCGTCATTCACTCGAGCCAAGTTTAATCGTAAAACCAGTTTACTTCAAGCGAGCGTCCGCAGCTGATTAGCGAGCTGCCGAGTGCGATGCACGGCCTCGTAAATGAAATGCAGCCAATATATTGACGATCGGATTTTGCTTCTGGCAACTTGGTAGTGACTTTAATTTTTTGCGGAAGTTTGAGGAAAGAAAAGCGAGAATTTGCGGACTGAACACTACTAAAAAAAGTTCTTATTTTAAGTATGCAGCAAATTTAAGAACTTTTTTATTTTTCGTTTTTATCTTGCTTAATTATAA